>CAUYUJ010019137.1:334837-337337 GCA_963575745.1 Prorocentrum cordatum
GAAACTGAGCCATGCTTAGCAAAAGCACATATAAGCGTGAGCAATGTTATGGCAGGGAAAATTCAGCCCAAAATAAATTGAATATGAAGCACCACCAGAAGGATATGAAAGCAAACCCAACTTGAATGAATAAAACGGCCACTAAACCCCTGCGGCATGCGACTAGGAATAAAGCCCCTCGCACTCCGACCGACAGGGAGGGCAGAATACATCCAACCAGCTGCTTGCAATACAACCCCAAATTTGATTGATAGAAACGGCCACTCTACCCCTGCGGCATGCGACTAGGACAAAAAGCCCCTCGCACTCCGACCGTCAGGGAGGGCGGAATATACCAGCCAAAAGTGCGACGCCGAAAGCCGTACAGACTACCACGAATATTGCCCACAACAACTGCTGTTTTCAATGTCCGATTTGCCCGCCTTCGCCACCGCGAACGTCGACAAACGAGTGCCAACGGCACGGTGCCCCCCAAGCGCTACGTGGAAGCGGCGGGCGTGGCGACGAGGGGCGACGGTAGCCAAAATGCTACGGACAGCCCTCGAGCCACATGTGCTTGAGAGGAGTAGGAGGAGGGGGAGGAGGAGGAGGAGGAGAAGGAAGAAGAGGAAGAATAGGAATAGGATGAATAACAGACATACGAACCCTCATGCTAATTCTGCAGGCTTTCACCACCGCCATCGTCATCACCAGCATCATCATAAGCATCAGCATCGTCATCAGCATCACCACCACCACCATCATCATCATCATCATCATCATCATCATCATCATCATCATCATCATCATCATCAGCCTCATCATCATCAGCAGCATCATCACTGTCATCGTCATCGTCATCGTCGTCGTCATAGTTACTCGAGCTCGGGGCGGAACAAGAGCAGGAACGGAAAATTCAGCACGTCGGACGATCGGGGTTTGCCAGGTTGGTGCTTCGTATACCCGAGGTGCTTGTCCTGCTTCTGCTCCTTAAGTGCTAAATTGTTCTTGAGCACCTTTCCCTTGATCAGTGGATCGTTGTCGTTGTTGCGACATTGCTTGTAGAAGTCCACCTTGGAGGACATCGAATGGCCCAAGTTTTTCACAAGTGCGCCCATGATCTCGCCGATGACCTTACCTGCAGCTGGGCGCTCGTGGAATCCAACCACCATTACTTGCCGTGTGCGTTCTGCTGGAGTTGTGTTGGAGAGGCTGGTGTTGGTGCTGGCATCCTTGTTATACTGTTTGATGGCGTGGATCTTCGTGTCTATTATGTCGAGGCGCTCGTTTGTCCTCTTGAGGTCGTGCTCAACCCCTGCGCTGCTGGTTTGTGCAGCGCAGGCTGATTGTTGGGCTGAGGTGACGGAGGCGTGGGCATACGTAATTAGCGACTTTGGAGCTTTCGTCGACCTTGTTCGTCAACCCTCTCATCATGTTTTTGAGCTCAGTGACATCCGCTCAACTCGGTCTAGTGCGTGCTCCACCTCGGGATGTTCTGGATTACCGGGGGACGCTTCAGGGCCTGCCTTGTGCTTGC
Source organism: Prorocentrum cordatum (assembly GCA_963575745.1). Classification (NCBI taxonomy): domain Eukaryota; class Dinophyceae; order Prorocentrales; family Prorocentraceae; genus Prorocentrum; species Prorocentrum cordatum. The sequence continues at coordinate 336,354 of CAUYUJ010019137.1, forward strand.
TGGCGCTGGCCATCGCCGTCTGCAAGTTGAGAGCGGAAAGGACGTACGTGGCGATCGCCTCTGGCGACGGCGCTGGCGCCGCCGCCTCTCCTCCGCCGACTGGCCCTTACGTCGGGCGTGCCCCCCTACAGGAGGAACTTCCAAAAATGGTCACAGCATAGTCTGGGGACGATTTTGTGTTTACTATTTACGAGCATTTGTTGTCAACAAAAATCCGCCTGTAGGAGGACATGCCCGACCTAAGACTGGCCCCTTGGCTGACCTCGCGCAGGCGCCCGTCTGCAGCCCCTCGCTGCGCGACGAGGCACCGGTGGCCCACGCGCACGTGCAGCTCGGGCTCCGCCGAGCCGGGCCCTCGCGCGAGTTCCCCCGCAGGGAGAGCCTCACGCAGGGCGGCCCAGAGCGCTGCTCAGACGAGCACCTTGACGCCTTCCTCGGCCGCGCCTTCGGGCACGGGGCGCGCAGAGGCACGGCCGAGCTGGCCCTCGGGCGTCCCTGCCTCGGGGCAGCCCCGCGGGCGCGGCCCCGGGGGCCGCCCTGCCCCAGCGCCGACCTGCTCAGGCGCGTCCGCGATGTCGGGAGGGGCCCCGGGCGGCCCGACATCGGGAAGGGCTCGTCTGTGACGCTCCCAGAGGTGCTCCGTGCTTTCGCGCCGACCCGCGCCTGGTGGAGTCCAAGTACTGGCAGGCCGTGGTCGACGGGTGGGACTCGGGGCGCCTCCGGGGCTGGCGCCACGTGACTGGCGAACCGCAGCGCGACGTGGCGCAGAGCCTCCTCCGCGGGCAGGCCTCCTACCACGCCCTGCTCTCCCAGGTCTCCGCCATGCGGGACAAGGGCTTGACTACGTCAGCGCGGAATGGTGCATCGGGGCCGCTAAGAACGCCTCGTCCGCGGCCTCTCCCGCCGCTGTGCGAAGCCCACGCGGGCCCTCCGCTTTCCCATCCAGTCCGCTCAGCCTTTTCACCCGCTCCCCCCCTGCGGAGG
>CAUYUJ010019137.1:342337-359153 GCA_963575745.1 Prorocentrum cordatum
ACGGCGGTCAAACGCATGGTAAGGCGAAGGAGTGAGAGGTGAGGTCAGGAGACGTGCGGCGCTGCGGATTCAAAGCGAACGCACCGCTTTCGCACAGGAAGATTCGGAACAACTCGTGAGGAGAAGTCTGGTTCGGGGGAAGGAATCGGGTTTTGTCTCACAGATTGGAGCAGCAGTCCACCCGAGCTCTGGGTAATTACTTCACTGGGGTGTCTGTCAGCAGCTGCGCCGGGACCTCTTCTTAGGCGGGGTAGCCCACCCGCTGCTCGGGAGCCCCAGCACGCCTTCCGGGAAGGGGCCAGGGAGGTGATCGGTCCCTTCCGAGCAGCCCCCCTGCCTCCTCAGAAGGCCCTGCCAGCCTTCCCTCGGCCCACCTCCTGCACGCGCCGCCGCCACCATGCCTCGTGGGCGGCAACTCTTCGTCGTCTCCTCCACCTGAGCCCAGGGGAGTGGGCCTTCTGTCGAGGGGCCGGGCTTGTGGGTTCCATCGTCCCATATGCCAATTTGCCCGCGCAGCTAGCCTGAGGCCGGCGTTCCCCAGTATGAGTACTCTTCGCGTTAGCGTGGTGCTTCGCCCTCTGTCAGCCACGCGCAGATGGGGGTGGGGGGAGGGGGGAGGGCTTCTTAGAAGCACCCCTGCTTCTTAGAAGGCGCGGGCCTTATCTATAGATGTAAGGCCGGCGCCTTCTAAGAAGCAGCCTGCTTCTAAGACGCCTTCCCCCCTCCCCCGCCGTCTTGTGAGCGCCGCCAACTCTGAGCACCTCGTCGTCATCTGGAGCCCCTGGAGCCCGCTCGGGGCGCGGCGCCGACGCCTGCAAACCGCCGCCCCGTCCTGTCCGCGCGCGGAGGGCCAGGTGCGCGCGTCGGCGCGAGAGGCTTGTCGTGACTTCGACATCTCACGCCGGCTCGCCGAGCCCCCCCCCCTCCCTCCAAGGAGGAGGAGGAGGAGGAGGAGGAGGAGGAGGAGGAGGAGGAGGAGGAGGAGGAGGAGGAGGAGCTCCCGCTCCCCGAGCTCCCTCTCGCGGGCGACTCGTGGCCCCCGCTCCCCGAGTTCCCCCCCCCCTCCCCTCCCCTCCCCGGCGGCGGCAGGGGGGAGGGGCGACTTCGGGCGGGAGAGGCGGCCGCTCGCGAGGGGCTGGTCGATGGTGTGTGATCGCACAGGCCAGCCTAGCTCCTTGTGTGTTGGGTGATCACCTCGGGTGTGGTCACACAAGGTGATCAGCCACCACCTCGAGCAAGGAGGCGCTCCCCTAGGGGGTCCACCCTCCTTGCTCCATCCTCCTTGTTCCTCCTTGCTCCTTAGGGGGCGGAGCAAGGAGGATGGACCCCCTTAGGGGGGCCAACCGGAGGCACACAGCTGGAGGATGGACGCCCCGCCCGTCGCACGTCCCCGAGCTGGGCGCCACGCTTCTGCTCCGCAGGGGGTCCCACCGAGTGGTGGATTTGCGTCGCCAGATCCCCCGTCTCGGCGGCGCGCCGAGGGGAGGAAGCTGAGAGAGGGAAGGCCTTCTCAGAAGGCGACAGGGCACCTCAGACGCCCCCCCACTCGCCTTCCGAGAAGCCGTCTGTGTCTTCGGAGAAGGCTCAGAAAGCTTCCCATAAGACTGGAGGCCTTCTGTCGCCGAGCGCGTTCCACTACTCGCAAAGTGCCAATCGCAAACGTCCGAACCCAACATGTCTTCGTCTCGGTAGTGCATCGCACGTGCCTCGCGGCGGATCCAGGCAGGTCATTTGCGAGAAGTTGCTCTGCGAGTCGCGGAGCGCGCTCTGAGCCCTCTGAGAAGGCCCGCCCCGTCGGCAGGCCCCTCTGGGCGCGCCGCCGACCGCTGCCCTGGCCGTCCTCCGGCAGCCGTCTGCCGCCCGAGCCGCGCGGCCCAGGGAAGGGGCGCGGCGGCCGCGAGCCGTGCCCGGCGGCGGCCCCCTTCGGCAGACGGGGGGTGGTGCGCCTCGAGACTGGAGCTGCGCGGGCCGGAGACCCCTCCTGCTCCTCCCTCCTCCTCCCTCCTCGTCCTCCTCCTCCTCCTCCTCCTCCTCATGCTCCTCCTCATGCTCCTCCTCCTCCTCCTCCTCATGCTCCTGCCCCTCCTCCTGCTCATCCTCCCTCCCCTCCCCTCCCTGCCCATCCCTCCCCTCCCTCCCCTCCCCTTTCCCGCCCCCTTCTCCCTCGCTCCCCTCACTCGCTCGCTCTCTTCCTCCCTCCGTGCCTCCCTCCTATCCCCTCTCCTCCCCTCGCACTCCTCTCGCACTCCTCTCGCACTCCTCCAACGGAGTGTCCCTCCGCCGACGCATCAGTGGCCAGGCTACCTGCCACGCCGCGCTGGGCAGGCAGGCCTCTTGTACAATCGGAGGGTCGTGCATCCATATGCACCCAGCAGGCGTCAAGTAGGAGTGTAGCCCCCAAACGCCCTTTATCTTACGTTACCTCTCATTTCCTTTCCCTTCCGTACCTTACCTTACCTTACTTCATCGTATGTACATGTACCGTTCTTTCACACTAACATTACATTTAGCGTTGCATATACACTTACCTCTACATCTACATGTATAAGTACCTCCACAGTTGCATTTATATATACCTTTGTCTTTACCCCTACCTCTTTCTCGACCTCCACCTCTACCTTTACCTTTACCTCTACCTGTACCTTTACCAGCACCTGTACCTTTATTTTATTTGACTTTGCCTGACCCACATCGCCTCAATTTACCTTCCCTTGCCGTACCTTAAACTTCCACCGTGTCTTTACACTGGTACTACTTTGCCTTACCTTTCGAGGAGGAGGAGGAGGAGGAGGAGGAGGAGGAGGAGGAGGAGGAGGGGGAGGAGCCTTCCAAGTTCCTCTTCGCGTGTCCCTACTAGAATAGGTCTTCGTTGCGGGAGCCGCACCATTTGAAGACAACCGTCGGATAAGCCGCAATCGCGCCAAAACGCCATTCTTGGAACTTCGCCTCCGCGAGTCGACGTGACTGTTTCGTCTTGACAACCCGGAATCGAGACCGAACACCTTTCTGGGGACATCACCGCGAATCAACGCGACTGTTGCGTCCTCATAATCCCCAGTTGAGTCAAGATATCGTTATTGGGACTTCAGGTATAGAAATCCTTCAAACCGCTGCAAGCTTTTGAAACGAATGTGCGCGGCGCGAAGGCGTGAGCCGCCTTCCATCCGTGAAGTTGGTGCAAACTCACAAGACGAATGTGCGCGACGCGAAGCCACGAGCCAGATTGAAAATGACCCGGCCTCCATGCGTGAAGTTGTTGCAAACTCTTAAGACACATGTGCACGGCGCTAAGGGCATAACCACACTGTTGTAAGGACCGACCCTCCGTCCGCGTAGCTGCCCCAAGCTTGTAAAGCGAATGTGCGCGGCTCTCAGGCGAGAGCCACATTTTGAAAACGGACCGCCCTCCATTCGTGACGCTGCTGCGAACTTTCAAGTGTCAGGATCCTGAATGGCGAGGAAGTCTCAGGCGAAACGCCCAGCCCGCCCCAACGACACGTCTGGGGGTGCGATAGGGAGGATTTTTTGCATAATGTAAACGGATGGAGTATCGAAAGCTGGGCGAGGGCTGCTAAAACCGTGGCTGCTAAAACGGCCCTCCTGGAAGGAAAAAACAACTTCCCGGAATGAGGCGCGGCACGCGAAACAGTCAACGGGCTTCTTCCCGGAAGGACGAAGACAACTTTCCGGAGGTCGATTTTAGCAGCCACGGATTTATCAGCCCTTGCCCGGCTTCCGAGAGGAGAAGGAGGAGGAGGAGGAGGAGGAGGAGGAGGAGGAGGAGGAGGAGGAGGAGGAGGAGGAGGCCCTGCCCTGCCCATGCGCTGGATCGCCCTTCGTTCGATCACCGCCGCCTGCTGAAGAGGCCGCGGTACGGTCGTGCGCCCTTGCCTCTGAAGGCGATGGCCGTCTGCGCGGAGTTCCCAGACTGGAAGAGGCGGCGGACCCTGTCTACCGGGTCCGTCCGTCGTGTTGCCATCCTGGGCGGCACCCACGGCAACGAGATCACCGGCGTTCACCTGGCAAAGCACTTCATGAGAACACCCGCGGAGGTCACGCGGCCCTCGTTCGAGACGGAGGTGTTCATCTCCAACCTGGCCGCGGTCGAGAAGAACACTCGCTACGTCGAGGAGGATCTGAATAGATGCTATGCTCTCGCTGACCTCGTCGATAACGGCAAGGCCGCGGCAACTCTCGAGAGAAAGCGAGCCCGCGAGGTAGACGTCCTCCTGGGGCCGAAGAGCGCGCCCGATCCACGCTGCGACTTCGTTCTAGATTTGCACACCACCACGGCATCAACTGGCATCGCATTAATGATGGCGCCCAACGACGACTTCGGCCACGAGCTCGGGAAGCACCTCATGACACTCGACGAGAGCGTCGTCATCGTCGAGTGGAACCCGCTGAACGACTGGTGCGTGTGCCCGTCAATCGGGCGCAGCGGGATGACGTTCGAGATAGGGCCCTGCCCCTGGGGCGTCGTCGTGCCAGACTTAAGTCGGGCCTGTCCCTCTACAGGAGGCATATTCAAAAATAGCAAAAAAGTAAAACATAGTCTTGGGACTATTTCTTGGGTATTTTTCTGACCATGTTGGGGTATGTTTGGCTATCTTTTATTGTTCGTCCAAAATCCCCCTGTAGGGGGACATGCCCGACTTAATGCCAGACCTCTTCGCGCGCTCCCGGAGACTGGTCCGGGCCATGCTCGACTACATCGAGGCCCACAACACGCGCGTGGCCGCGGGCGCGACCGCGCCCGTGGCGGCCACGGTGCCGGTGTACCGGGCGATCGGAGTCTCGATCGATTACCCGCGCAACGCGGACGGCGAAATGGTCGGCATGGTGCACCCCAGCCTGCAAGGGGGGGACTTCAAGGAGCTGAAGGACGGCGACCCGCTGTTCATGCTCTTCAGCGGCGAGACCGTGCCGTTTCGCCGCGAGGAGCACAAGGTCAGCGCCACGCACGAGTCCGTGAACGCGCTCTTCGTCAACGAGGCCGCGTACTACGAGAAGAAGATGGCGCTGATGCTCTGCACGCGCGCCGAGGCGCAGTTCTCCATGATGGGCGGGAGCGCCTAGCGCGCAGGTCGCCATCGGACGCCCGTGGCCGCGCCGCCCGGAGCGCGAAGCTCACGGGCAGCTCTGGGCGGGGTCGGATCTGCGTCGGAGCAGTGCTCGGGCTGCTGCTCCCCCGAGCTCCCGTGACAGGTCCTGTGTGTCCCAACTCCCTCCTCCTCCTCCTCCTCCTCCTCCTCCTCCTCCTCCTCCTCCTCCTCCTGCTTCCCCCTACAGTAGGCACCTCAAAGTAGGACTCGGCCTGCCAGCAGGTGCCCCACGGCAATTCGTCGTCCCCCGATGGCCCAGGGCCCCACAGAAGTGCTGGGTGCCTCTGGGGCCCTCCAGAGATCGACGAAGAGGGCGCCTGAGGATTTCTTCGCGCCTGTGTCCACTGCGGTCCCCCCCCCCTCCTGGATTCCACCCCCTCTCCCTCCCTCCCCCTGCTGTCTGGGGGCGGCAGCACCGATCTTGGCCCGGCCGGCCCCGGGACCAGGGCCGCTGCGGGCTGCGCACGCCTCGGCCCGGCCCAGGGGGGTCACGCCTGCGACGGTCCCGCGGGCCCAGGACGCGCCCTGGCCAGGGCCGGTGCGCTGGTGTGCAGTGGGCGTCCGCCTGCTCCGAAGTGGGGCCCTGACCGCCACTGCGGGGGTCCGCGATCTGAGGTCGGGGGCGGAAAAGAGGGGGGTGATGACTAGGGGGGGGTGGACATCATGGCAGGGGCCATGATATCTCCGCAGATTTCATGGCGCCTCCTCTTATTTCATTACGTCCCTGGCCCCCCCGCTGGGCCGCGCACATGCCGCCAGTCATGATTTGCACCCCCCCCTCTTGGACACCCCCCTCTTGGCCGATCCCGATCTCAGGGGCCCCCGAAGGCTCAAGAGGTGCGGGGAGGAAGGGTGAGGGCAGGGCGAGATGGGGGTCGAGCCACAGGGTGGGGTGGCTTGGATTTCGAGGAGGGGATCGATTACAGAGCTGATTTGCCTCAGAGCTGCTCCCCCCACCGGATCCACGAAAGGTACGTCGAACGTTCGTAGATTTACGGGACGCTTTACATTCGATTGCTTAATTTACCCTGGACTTGCTCCCCCCATCGAATCTACGAAAGATGCATAGAACGTTTGTAGTTTTGCGGAGCACTCTGCATAATTTGTCGTAGGCTCCACGGGGAAATCAATTTTGGGGTCAATGAGTTCTGTAGTCGATCCTCGTCCTCGAGTAGTGGGTGGGGCGGGGGCACTGCCTGAGGGGGAGAAAGAGCTCCGCCCGGTAGCGGGGGTGCCCTCCTCCCGGCGTGCCGCCCCGTGGACGTCCCGGGGTCGTTGACCTGCTGGTGTGCCCGATATTTTTGTGCATTGCGGTCAGCCCGCATAATGAAGATGGGCAACCTTCCCAAGGATACCCTTTCGGACCATCCTTGGCCACTCTCGTTGGCCGCGCCCCGCTCGAGAAGCTTCGAAATGGGCGTCCAAGGCCCTTGCATCCTTATCGCGCATCCTTCTGACACGGGCCGACAGCAAAGTTTCTCATGTTTTTCGCGCTTCCTGGCCCAGGTAGATAGTTTTAGGCGGACTGCGGCCATTTTCTCGGTGTGGTGCGAACGAGCATCCGTACCAGCTTCTAGTTCTGACTGTTCGATTGCCTGTCGAGCATCCCCCGACGAAGCCGCCCCATCATGCATCGTGGGCGGCTCCTTCTCCTCTGCCCCACTTCCGTCTCCTCATCTTCCTCCGCCGCCCGCGGCCGGGGATTCGACCCTTCCGGCTGTGTGGAAGAGGATAGTCTTCGAAGGCCAGCTCCATGAACAGTGCTCTCCCCCTCCTCTCCGAGCTTTCTCTTTCTGCCAGTGCCCATCCATATCGTGGTCTTCCTCCTCCTCCTCCTTCATCCCTCGCGGTCGTCGTCGTCCTTCTCCATCCTTTATTTAATCGCTTCGCTCATTCCGCCGGCCCATATTGTCGCACCGTTGTGGGCTAGCCGAGTTTTGGGGCCTCTTGGGGGCCGTTTTGGGGTCTCTTGGGGCCTCTTTTGGGCCTCTTGGGCGCCTCTTGGGGCGTCTTGGGGGCCTCTTGGGGGCCTCTTGGGGCCTTTTTGGGGCCTCCTGGGCGCCTTCTGGGGCGGAGGGCTAGATTTTTCAGTTCTCGGTTCCCCTCTTGAGCCCCTCTTGGGCCCGTCTTGGGGCCTCTTGGTCCGTCTTGGGCGGCACTTGGGCCGTCTTGGGGGCCCTCCTGGGCCGTTCCGGGGCCGTCTTGGGAGCCTCGTGGGCCGTCTTGGAGCGGTCTTGGGGGCCTCTTGGGCCGTCTTGGAGCGTCCGGAAGCCGAAAAAGCCAGAACGCAAAAAACATAGAAAAAACAATGAAAATCAACGATTTTGGCCTCTTGGGGCCCTCTTCGGAGGCCTCTTGGAAGGCCCTTGGGGCGTCTTGGAGGCCTCTTGGGCTGTCTTGGGGCCCTGTTGGGCGTCTTCGGGCGATCTTTGGCCGTCTCGGGGCCCTCTTGGACCGTCTTGGAGGCTTCTTGGGGACCTCTTGGCCCGTCCTGGGGCCCTGTAACAGAACTCCGGCATCTCTGGCCCGACCTTGCCGGGACCTTGCCGGGGACTTGCCGGGACCTTGCCAGGGTACTTTTCGTCCGGGGACCCCCAGGGGCCGCCCCGCGCGCGCGAACTAGAAATACTGTTAACCAGGTACCGGAGATCTTAGCACGCCCTGGCCCGTTGGGCCGGCGAATTCTTACGTGTATCTCCTTTCTGCCGCACCCCCAGACGTGTGTAGGGCGGTCCGGGCGCTTCGCTTGAGAATTCTCATCCTTTTACGACCCTGCAGCCTGAAAATTGTAACAGCTTCACGAATGGAGAGCGGGTCGTTTTCAAAATGTTGCTCTGGCTTTATCGCCTCGCGCATTCGTCTTGAACATGCTTTACAGTTTCACGAATGGAGAGCGGTTCCTTCTAGAATCTAGCTCTCGTCTTGGCGCCGCGCACATGCGTTCGAACAGTTTGCGACACTCTGAAGCATGCAGGACCGCTCTTTTTCAAGAAGTGGTCCTCGCCATAGCGCCACGCACATTGGTTTCAAACGCTTGCAACATATTCAAGGATGGAGGGTGGCTCCTATTCAAAGTGTCGCTCTCGCCCCAGCGCCTTGCACATTCGTTTCAAAAGCTTGCGACAGTTTCAAGGGTTCGTATGGTTGACGTCCAAGATCGGTGTTCTGGCACGACTTTGGATTGTCAGGGCGCGACAGTTACGTTGATTCGCGGTGTTGAAGTCTCAGGAGTGGTGCTCTGGCGCCGTTTCAGATTCAGGGCGCAGTCACGGTGATGCGCGGCGTTGAAGTCCCAGGAATAGTGTTCTGGCACGGTTTAAGATTGGCAGGGTGTTCCAGTCACGGTAATCCACGGCGTTGAAGTCCCAGGAATGGTGCTTTGGCGCGATGGAGGACTCCCAGACGGTTGTCTTCTAATGGGCCATCTTCCGCAACGACAAGCAATTCTTGTAGGGATCTAAGATCAGGGAACTTGGAGGAAGGGTTTATCGCAACATAGTTGATGCGTCTTGGGTTTGCACTGGTCATCCTCCTCCTTATGTTCTTTCCTTTTCTTCTCCGCCACGATCCTCCTCCTCTCTCCTCCTGCTCTTTGCACTCCTCCAGAGTCACTCTTTACCTCAAGCCTGGCTGACCCTCTAAATCATCCTCCTCTGCTGACTCCTTCCGCTGCCTCCCCAGCAGATGCCATGTGTCTACATAATAGCATGTGTAGCTCCCTTCGTGTAGCTTGTTCAGAAGATGCCAGCGATGCTCAGTTTATACATGTGGGCGCCCAGGAGGGTGCGGGGGGGATCCCGTACAAAACGACCGTTTGGAACGGAATTTCTTCCTCCGGCGTTTTGAACATGTCTATTACATTGCTGTGAATCCCGCCAGCCGCAGGTTACGGAACGCAATGGCATCGCAGCTGGTCGGGAAGATCAGGGTTCGAGCCGCCAGAGTCTCTCAGCAGATGTCTGTCTTGCTCTGTCCGTGGCTATCCTGGCTCAAGCCTTTGAGGGTACATGATCAGGTCTACCGGTATCGCTTCTTGGTGCTGCGATGTCGCTGGCATCGGCGCACGCTGGTACACCGCCTCTGTGGTCAGCTCGTGCCCCGTTCCGCCCGCGTGCCCGACGCTGACCTGCGCGCCCCAGCCGGCGTGCCCGCAGGTCACCTGCTGCGGCTGGTTGATGGGCTCGGGCGCGCCAGCCTCCAGCAGGTCCGGGCACGAACATCGTGTTCTGCGCCGTGCGTTGGCGATGAGATCGACGGGCTGAACTTGCCGACCTTGACGCGCCTCGAGTACATCAATCGTGACTGTCAGCTCATCGAGACGGCCCACCGCGACGACCCCGTAAGCGTGCCAGGGAACTCAGCCGACATGTACATGGGCGAAGACGAGGAGGCACCTGTACATGTACCTGCACAGGGCACCAGCGTCCGCCAGGTGCCGTCGCTCCGCGCCCACGTCGCCACTGAGCTGTCCGAGGAGGCGGCCGTCGAGAAGAGGAGAAAGGCCCGCAAGGCCAAAGCGGCGGCCAAGGCAAAGGCCAAGTCCGCCGGGGACAAATCAACAGTGGAGAGATCGGAGGCGGGCCAGCCCTGCGAGCGCTCACCCTGGCTCGCCCGCCTCCATCGACCCTTTCAGCCAGGACGACGGCGTCGCGAACGTCGGTTGGGCCTGGCCTGATCGTCGTCGAAACGTCGTCCAATTCGAGCCAGCGGCAAAGTCGGCCGGAGTGGAGCGGGAATTTTCCCCCTTGCCGCTCCTGGGCCCGGAAAGGCCTTGCAGGACAGGCAGCGGATCGTCCAGGGCGGCTCGCCGCCGCAGCAGCCTCCGCCGGCGCGCGTGGGAGGGCGCCGACGGGATGGCAGGCGAACTCCCGGCTCGGGCGCGCCCGTCCGCCAGGCGGGGCTCCGACGCCTGCTCAGCATTAGGCGCGCAGCGATTTGCTGAGCAGCGCTCGCGCTGCCAGGCAAGATTTTGAACGTCGTTCACTGGGAAGCTCCTCGTCGACTTCTGGGCCTTAAAATGGAGCATGGAAATGGCGGCGTCGCAGTTCAGCCATTCGACGGGGACCGCGTCTCCTTGCTCCCTCTCGGCAAGGGGGCAGCCTGCCATTCGGGCGCGCTCGACCTGGAGGTGGCCGCTGTTCTGAAGAAGTTTGAGACTGACCTGCTGGCTTCGCCTGACGCGGCGGAGCAGCGGCTCGCGTCGGCGCGGGCGCAGCCTTGCCTGGGCCTCGAGTTCCGGGCGAGCCGGCCCAACTACATCCAGTTCTTGTCGATGCTGAAGTCCCGCGGCACCACCTCTTGCTGGCCGTCGCCAAGGTAGCGTGGCCCCATGGGGAATTGGAAGCAGCGCCTGGCGCTGGACTGCTGGCTCACTAACGTCCTTTTCCACCGCGCGCCCGCGATGGAGATCGGGGCGCTGGGCTGCCTGAGCGGGCTCGAGGCGCCGCGGGCCCGCCGCGCGTTTGTTCGCGGCGCTGGTGGGCATCGAGGCCCCCTTCTACCAGCGCGGCTGGCTGGGGTCGCCCATCGAGTTCTTCTGTCTGCCAGGCATCTCGGCGGCAGAAGCGACGTGCCTGGACTTCGACGTCGCGAGCGTGCCCCGCGACGCGAAGATGAAGCTGCGCGCGGCGTTCAACGTGCCACCTGTGGGCTGTTCCTGGGCCTTCGAATCTGTTTTGTCCAGCGCGTCCACTTGGAAATGCCGCGGCACGCTGGGGTCGACCCCAGTGGCCGGGCGCGCGGCGGGGCGCCGCCGCCGGTGCTGGAGGGCGGCCCCGTCGAGCCCCGATGCTCCGACAACGCGAGCGCGCGCGATCGGGCTGGGCCTGGTCGCCGCCAGGGAGCTCCGCGCCGAGGTCGCTTTCACTTTCGAGGGGCATAGCTTCGCGATGCATGGGGGCTCGCTGGTCTCGGACGCCGCGGCGACCCTGGGCGCGAGCGTCGGCGGATCGCCGCCAAGCACGCGTCGGGTCTTGAACGAGATGCTGTTCGTGCGGGGGGTGCTGCAGCGGCTGGCTTCGGGGCCCGCCGTCGCCGGGCGCCAGGCGGAGGTCATCGTCGGGCACTGCGTTGCGCTCGCGTCCTTCAACGGGCTCGGACTCAGCGCGATGCGGTCGCTGTGCGATTTCATCCGCCACGAGCGCGTCATGCCGACGCGCTTGCGGGCCTCCTGCCGGCGCGAGGCGCCGGTAATGGCCGACGTGAGCTTGCTTCTCTCTGCGAGTTTCGATCGACCGTGGTTTCCCGTCGCGACGGCCTCCGATGCCGCGGATCTTGGCGCGGCGGTGCGCGAAGTCATTTCCTTTGTCTCCGCCGCGGCCCCCGTCAGGCGACGGCGGGGGCGGTTGAGGCGCAGGCAGCTAAATCCCGACGGGCGGGCGCTGGGGCGCCGTGCCCTTGCACTGGAGTTCGCTGAAATCGACGGCCCCCTCGCCGTCGCCGCCTGCCCACCGTCGCCATCTGGTCCAGTGTGGACTCTTCATTTGGGATTTCCAGAGGTTCCTCGGGGGCCCGCAACGATGGGGCGTCGCACGATATATGCAGACCCCCTGCGATAGCAAGAACGTGTTTATCGGTGTCGAGGAGGGGCGGGCGTTTATGCGGGGGCTCAGATGGGCTTCTTGGGGCGTTCGAAACGTCGGAATGATCGGGCTGTTTCTCATTAGCAACTTGGGCTTGCTGTGGGCTGGGTCGGCGCGCCGCCGGACCGCCGCCATCTGTCTCGCAGGCGGGATCAGCCCCAGGGTCCGCTGGATCCAGTCCGAGCTCAACCTCGCGGACGCGGGCAGTCGGCCCTTCGAGTGCCGGGGCCCGCTCGGCAACGCTTGGTCCGCTGAGTCGAGCTGGAGCAGGGCCTTCGTAGAGCTGCGAGGAGAGGCCGACAGCCGAGGCCGAGGCCGCGCCGAATCGGGCCCCCGCGCATGCAGCGGGACCGACGAAGCGGCGGCCAGCCGCCAGGCGGCGGCCTGCGGCGGCCCCGCCCCCGCGCCCGGCAGCTGCCGGCCGCTGCCCCCTGGTCGAGGCGGGCCGCGTCGGCGCTGGGCCAGGCGCCGCGGTCGCCGGCCTCGGCCGCAGCCCGCATGTATTTCGAGGAGGCCGCAGCGGGCGCTGCCGCGCGCGCCAACTTGCCAACTACAGGCCGCTTTGCGACGCCTTCTCGATTTCTGCCAACGACGGGCCGCGCCCCTACTGGCGTCGACGAGCTGCAGATCTGGCCGCTCGAGGCGCTCGACCACCTGCTTGGCCGACGGTACCGAGGGCGATGCGAACGTGCTCCGTGGCGGCCCCCACTTCGCGGTCGGGTTGGGGGCCCTGCGGCGGGCGCCCCGCGCCCCGCGAGGGTTCGGGAAGAAGCGGCCGCCTCGGTCCCGGGCGCCAGCGCCAAATGAGCTCACGGCGGCAGCGGCGTCGAAGCCGCCGGCCCTGGGGCTGCGCGACCAGGCGCTACAAGTCGCGGTTCTGCTCTACACGTGCATTCGCCCTGGGGCTCTCCGACAGCTGGCGGTCGGGCAGCTACTGCCCCCGGCGAGGCGGTCGGGGCCGCTGAGCCACTGGTCGATCATCCTGGCCCTGACCGTGACGGTTGGCGCGCCCCGAGTCTTGGCCGAGACCGGCACCTCGGACGAGACGGCGTTGCTGGGCGAGCCCGCCTGGCCGGGGCCTGCGCTGCAGGCGCATGCGCAGGGCGATCCGCCCCCCCTCTTCGCGACGGGCGGCCCAGGCATGGCAGCGGCCTTCGGCCGCGCCGCGGCTGCCCGGGGCGCCCCGGGCGCGCGCCTGCACCGGCTCCAGCGCGGCGGGGGCAGCGACGATTTGCTCGCCAAGTGGCGGTCGGCGGGCTTTGCGAAGGCGCGAGGTCAATGGAAATCCGAGCGCAGCCCGCGAAGGCACGCGAAGCCCTGAGCCACTCACCAGCTGCTCAACGCGATGCCAGCGGGAAACGTGGCGTTCGGCGTCCACCCGATGAACTGGCTTGAGCGCCTACTGAAGCGCGAGACGCCCGGGTTGCAGGCGCCCCGCAGCGGCGTCGCCTCAGCGGGGTGAACCTGGAAGGGCCGCGGCGGCTGGCTGCACCAACCCCGCCGCATTCGGAGGTCTGGGGAGGCGTTCGTGCCGGCAGCGGGCTCGGCGCACATTGCCGCTGCCGCCGCCGCTGCTGGTTCCCAGGCCTGGTCTTGGGAGCTCTCCGAGCCGGACAGTTTGAGGCTAGTTGCCCGGGTGTGGATTGGCGAAGTAAGCGCCACTTGGTCGCGAGCCAAACGTCCCTGGGGGGCCCAGGGGGCCCGCGCTTCTGCGTTCGCGAAAGTGCATCTTCGGTCTACCTCACCACCTCGCCAGGCAGGATCTGGCAGCTGTTCACGGAGGCAATGCTCAAGCGACCTGGGCCGCTCGCCTCTTCCAGTTCGTGGCGCTTCGTGGCTGCCCCGTGGTGATAGAGAGCCCGCGGAGCAGTTTCGTCTGGTGCCATCCTGAGATCCAGCACTTGTGCGATCAGTGGCGGTCTATCGACGTCGACTATTGCGCCTTCGGTTGCCCGTGTCGTGAACGCACGAGGCTGTTGTATGCGAGCCCAGATCTTTCTCGACCGAGTTGGGCGCGCTGTTCTGGCAGGCGCGTCTGCAGTTCCTCTCGCCAGCCGCGCGTAGAGCTTGCCAGCAAAGCAGACAAGACGTTTCATGCCGCCACCGCCGTTGCATACCCCCATGAGTTGGCATCGGCGGTTGTTCGCTGCCTGCGGGCCCGCCCTCCTTCTGGAGCGCAGACCTTCTGATCTGGGGATTGGCCAGAGAGTGATTGCCAGCTGGCGCGCGAGGCTCACAACTGCTCGCCCCGCACTCGATCGAGTAGTCTGCGTGCGTGAAAACAGATCGACGTGGGTGCTAGCACGTGCCATCTGTTTACACAATAACATGTGTAGCTCCCCTCGTGAAGCTTGTTCAGAAGATGCCAGTGATGCTCGGGTTGTAATCGTGGGCGCCTGGGAGCTTGCGGGGGAAATTCTTCCCTGAACGACCGTTTGGTGCGGAATCCCTCCCCATGGCGTTTTGAACGTGTCTGTTGCACTACTGTGAATCCCACCAGTCGTTGTTGATTGAACGCAATGGCATCGCAGCGAGTCAGAACGATCACGGTTCGAGCCGACAGAGTCTCGCAACACATGTCTGTATTGCTCTGTCCGTGGCTATCTGGGCTCAACTTTTTGAGGCCCCCCCCCCTGCCCTCCGTCTTCTTCTCCTCTTCTTCCTGCCGTTGGCGGCCAGAGAGTGAGTGCCAGCTGGCGCGCGAGGCCCACAACTGCTTCGCCGCGCGCTCGATCGAGTAGCCTGCGTAAAAAACAGATCGAGGGGGGTATTGGCATGCATTCCTCCTTCCTTTTTCCCTCCTCCTCCTTCTCCTCCTGCTCCTTGCCTCCTCTCTCTCATCCTCCGCTTCCGTTGCTTCGATGACGCGCCCTAGCTCTTTCAGTGCGCGGCTTCCCTCGCGCCCTGGGCGCGTGCGAGAAGGATGACATGGAGGAGGATGAGCAGTAGGGTCAGGAGAAGAAGGAGGAAAAGGAGGGGATGTTAAGGATCTTGTAGTATAGCAGAGGTTGGGGCGGTACAGGTCTGAGATCATGATCGTGTCACGTTTGGTCGAAACTGTATTTGCTTTCAGGGAAAAAGGCTCCGAACGCATTATCATGGTAGCGCAGCGCGTGGTTCGCCCCACGGGTTCCAGCGCACATGGTTGAATCCGCTAAGCAGTCGCCTCCCTGCAATGGCTGCGGCGGCTGCCACGGCGGCTCCACCGACCCCCGGTGCAGCCGACCCAAGGTTTGATGTGATGTTGCCCGAGGTCCGAGACGCGTGGTACAATCTGAGCACGAGCCGATTCGTGGAATTTTGTCATGCCGGGTGCGAGAACGGAGGCGTCAGGTACGGCAACACAGCTCCCAATGCAAATCAAGAAAGGGATGAAGTTATGGAATCGTTTCGCGCACTCCGCCGGCCCATTTCGCATCATTGGTTGCCTGGCGGCATGCTCGTGTCCAGGGGGGCGGTAGGACAGGAAGGACGGTTTCCGAGGAGATCCTTGGAGATGTGGTTCGCATCTTGTCGAAGAAAGCAAATAGACTCCCAGAGGGCGCAGGTGGTTTAAGAGAGTTCCAGCATATTTGCGATACGTACTTGGGTTGTGTGTCAAAATCCTCATGGATGTTTCTTGGGGTCTCTTCGGAGGGAGCTTTTCGGGAGCATTTAGGAGGCCTCAAAAGGGGCCTCTTGGGGGTTTTGGGGGGGTTCTAAGGGTTCTTGGGGGCGGTCGGCAGCTCGAAAAGGCGGCGCCGCAAACCCTAGCAAAATCAATGATTTTTTGATGTTTGCGTTTTCGGGGCCTCTCGAAGTCATATTGGGGCCCTCTGGGAGCGTCTTGGGCGCTTCTTGGGCCGTCTTGGGACCAACGTGGGCCATATCGGAACTCTTTTGGCCTGAGGCCGTGAGGCGTGCCACCCTTTTGGCGCCTCATTGGGGCGCCCGGGTGGGGCCCGAGGCTGCGCCCAGGAGTCCCGGCATCACTATGACCCGACTTTGCCAGGACCTTGTTGGGACTTGCTGGGAATTAGCTGGAACCTTGCTTGGGGTATTTTTCACTCGGGGATCCCCAGGGGCCGCCGCGCGCGCGCGCGAACTAGAAAACTCCCAAATTGTCACGGAAGATTTTGGCACGCATCTGACCCGTTGGGCCTGCGAACTATTCGAACGCAGTGCCACGCTACGCACCGAAACGGTTTACAATGACGACGCGTTCGCAATTTAATGGCCTTGTGCCCATCCCGCCGCCGTGCCTGGGCAGCTGGAGTGAATGAAGCCTACTGGATGTTAGTTGGGATCTCGTGGGAGGCCTTTTCGGGGGCCTCTCGGATGCAGCTTGGATGCCTCTTGGGGGCCGTGTTGGAACCTCTTGGGGGCCTCTCTCAGCCTCTTGGGGGCCTCCTGGGGCCTCTTGGGGCCTCCTGGGCGTCTCTTGGGCCTCCTGAGGCTCCTGGGGGCGGAAGGGTTGGATTTTCGGTTCGTCTTCCCTCTCTGGGGCCCTTTTTGGGGCCGTCTTGGGACCCTCTTGGGCCGTCTTGGGTCCCTTTGGGGCGGTCTTGGAACCGTCTTGAACCCTGTCTGGGGCTGTCTTGAAGCGTTTTGGGCCGTCTTGGAACGGTCTTGGAGGCCTCTTGGGCCGTCTTGGGACGTGGTTGAGCCGAAAAGACGAGTAGGCCAAAACCTAAGGAACATCAGTAATGTAGGCCTGTTGTTTTTCTGTTGAGGGGCCTCTTCGAGGTTTTTTTGGGCATCTTACACGCTTCTTGGGCCGTCCTAGGGCCATCTTGGGCGTCTTGGGCAGATTTTTCTGGGATTCGGGGCCCTCTTCGGCCGCCTTTGGGGGCTCTCTTGGCCCGTCTTGGGGCCTTCGCCGCTGCCGCGACCATGCGCGCTTCCGGCGCCGACGACGGCCTCCTCCCTCGTCCTCCCTCTTCCTCCTCGTCTCCACTCGTCCTCCGATGAGGAGGAAATGGTTCGGGCCGAACGAAACGGGGGGGTTAGGGAAAGGAGGGGTTACGAAATCTGCTGCGTGCAGCTGGTTTCGGCCCCGCCGCCAGGCCCATTCTTCGATACATGGGCGCCTCCCGGCGCCGGGAGGCGCCGCTAAACTCAGCTTCGCGAGCTGATTCTCCCCCCCCCCCG
>CAUYUJ010019137.1:361753-369253 GCA_963575745.1 Prorocentrum cordatum
AAGCGAAAGCACCGCGGCGCTGAGGGGGCCCCTGTAGGAGCCCCAAGATTTTGAAACTCCCGGGAGGATGGCCTCAGCCCAAACACGCAACTGCTGGAGACTGGCCACGGCAAGGTGGGGGCGGGTGGCGGCGGCCCAGACAAGGCGGTGCCACATTATGGCAGGGCCCAGGGCAGCTTTCCACGAGGGGTCCTTGAGGATGAGCAGGGCCAGACTGCGGCTGCGCGTCGGGCAGCGGGGTCCCGCAGCAGCCAAAAACTGCGACCTAGCAGATTCCAACTGCGTGCCATTGATGCCAGTCACCTCGACTCCGAACGTGGTGGCCGCCTCGAGGCCAGTCCTATACAGCTTATGAGTGTTACCCCCAGCTCCCTTGAGCATGCGAACCCTGTTAAGTCTTTTACGCATCTTATCAAGACGCTCCGAAATCTTACGCTGCTTTCTCCAACGGCGTTGGGGCCGTCCAGCCCCTGTTTCACATCCCAGGTTAGGTCCAGACCTATCCGCGTTCGGGCCTGCCAGAGGCCCGAGAGCAGTCCTGATTTGATCCTGAAGGGCTTGTTGGGACGCCAGGACCTGACTTTTCTTGCTGGTGATCTGGCACTTAAACTCATTGATGATGCAGTCTGCCATGGGCCTGGCAGCAATATTGAGCTGGCTGACGATGAGGCCGTAACTGCGGCCGTGGCACTGGAGCATCAGATCATCTATAAACATCGCGAGCCTGATATGACAATGCGCCTGCGTCCACACGTCGGGCGGGGCAAGCACATACATTTGCACAAGATAGGTGGCCCAACTGCATCCTGCGGCAATGCCCCTCCAAGGCTTGCCTACACTGACTGCGCAATCTTGTAGTGCAACTATGCGTTCGCTGGCATATTGAGATACTATGATACGCAATAACCAACACGGGAAACCAGATTCAACAGCACGGTAAGCGAGACATGGTCGATCAGCATGTTCGTAGTAGTTAGATAAATCGTAAAGAACTTGGGCACTATATGGTTGATCTTTGTCAGAGCTATTGAACTCACATTCTAAGGATTGTTTATATACTAATTCCACTATGGAGTGACCAGCCTGATGAGCAAGGTACGGCCTGCGGTGGTGTGCCTCCCACTCTCTGGCCGCTGACCTCCTGAGCCTAGCCCAGACTCTGTACAAAGCTGGGAGCATACCAATGGACCTGAAAGAAGGCTGACTGGCTGGGGCATCATGTTGTTTCAACTTCATCATAAGAGTCGATGCGATACCTTGAAGCTGGGTTGGCATATGTCCAATCTTTTCAATCAGGCCGATAAAATCGCAGACAATCTCTGCCTGCTCATTATTCAACATACTGAAATGCCTGGGGTGGGAACCGTCCCAGGTAGAGGCAGTGGCATGGGGAAAACTTTTCGCAACTTGTCGTAATCTCTTGGGGCTGATGGGCCCCAGGGCAATACGATCATCTCTGTCAGGAACGAGCTGTGGTGGGGTATCCTGGGAGGCCTGCCATATTTTTGCCAGACGATCAGCTTCTACCTGCAATATATGCTGGGGCCTGCCAGAATACTGCGACTTAAATGGAACCGACGAGGGCCTCCAGGCCTCCAAACGCTTAGTCCATCGGTGAGCCCACCCCATTCCTCCCTTCATGTTGTCCTGGACCCAATCCCTCCATGCCTTCCCGTCGGCAGCGTTCTCTGCCGCCTGCTCCTGATACAGGAGCTTGGTGACGTGCTCTAGCAGCTCGTCCAGAACCTGGATCGCCAGCGCTTGGTTCAGGGCACCAGCGCTGAAATCAACGTGCAACAAACCCGCGGCAACTCTAATCTCGTGCAGCCCCTCCTTGAGGGACACGACGGCGGTGCACAACTCAGGGCAATCGTCTAAGCTGTCGAGAGCGTCCTGAAACTCAGTGAGATTCCAGTCCTGAACACATCTATGGAAATCTTGAATCCTATTGATGAGCCATCTCAAAGGGCCCGTGTAGGCCACCCATTTAGCCCTACTCCTAGCAGCCTTGGCCTCAGCGGGGACCATAAGAACCTGAGGGGGGTGGGCCCTGGGGTACTTGCTAGGCTTGAGGGGGGTGTTAGTTTTCTTACTGATTGTAGCTTCCAAGTCCTGGGCCAAGCTGAAATACACGTGGTCCAGGAGCACCGACTGCTGTTGATCGCTGAGCGGCCGTCGAGCAGCATCGATCAATTGTGAAGCGTACTCCAATGCAGCAGCTGACTGGTGCCAACTCACTTCTGGCAATTGCGGGCCCACAAGAATACGTGTGGGTAGCTTCTGGGGCCTATGCAGCGTGGGGATATTAAAGTTATTCTCAACTACAATATCTAGCAGCACAGGTCTGCGAGGGGAGAGAGGGCACGAGGAAAGAGTACGGGGGTTTCTGAGCCACGGCGCGAGGCCTTGGCTAGACACGAAATAATCAAGAGTGGATTTGGTCTTCTTATTTCTGTAGGTGGCGGTCGGCGGCACAAGCAGGGCCATCGTGGACCTGGACAGGAACTCAGCTTGGGTCAACCGAGAGGGGGCCAGGTTAAAATCCACCGCAACCAAAACTGGATGGGTCGAATCATCCTGAAGTTGGCCTATGGCGGCCAGAAGTTTTAAATTGGTCTCGGAGAGACCAGCAGCAGCCTGAAAATAGGTATTACATATGGCGAACTTCGGGACCCCAGGAAGTTCGAGAAGCACCCCCGATAAACGAGCGGGGTCGAAAGCGGCGGAAAAAGTGATCGGCTGGACCCCCAAGTCCAAGCCATCCCGAATCAAAATCGCAACTCCCGAAACCAACTCATTATTCTCATTCCTGGCTGCAGGCGTGATGTAAGCCAGCCACCCCTGGGCCGAGCACAGTTGTATCTGACGCACAATGCTATCTCCGTCGGCAAGCTTACACTCCTGAGCACAGATGATCTTGACTGCACTAGACTGCGGCGAAAGAACAAACTTACGAACAGCAGGCCAGCAATAACCATTGATGGTAGCGATCTTATACGCGTTACCCTGGCGACTTCTGGCCCTGGGCGGCCACAAGCGCAGCAGCCTCGGCCGCCGCCTTGACCTTCTTGGTCTCGGGGCCTGACTCACTCTGGATCTTGACCATGCCCTGGGCGACGTCGGACAGCGCAGCAGCCGCTCGGCGGCGGCCTTCAGACGTGTCCATGGCCTGCGTCTCTGCCATGGTCTCCAGCTCCTTGTCGTCGGCTGGAGTGGGGACGTGCTGACCTGGGATCGGCGCGGGCGTCTGACTAGCCTGGTCATCATCAGGGCTCTCTCCAACTGCAGGGAAACCGTCGATGATGACCCCGCGCGGAGCCGCCACCTCAGGCGGGCCGACACCAGCGGACGCGACCGAGGCCTGGGAGGCGACGCGCTGCTGCTGCAAGGTGTCGAACATGGCGGCCAGCTCCGATACCTTGTCACGAAGTTCTGGTGGGGCCAGTCCTCCTTGTGGCATTCTGGCGGATATGACTCCCTGAATGGTGGTGAGCAGATCTTCGTCTTTTGATGCCCCATACGCAGCCGCCTGGGTGGCCGCATTGAGCTGCGTCTCCAGCGTCTGCACTTCTTTTGCATTAGCTTCGATCTCCTCGACCAGCTTGCCGTGATACTCACTTGCCTCGACAATTGTGGTGACCAGCTCGCTGGCCTCCTGCTTCTGCGACTGCAACCTCTGGCGCAACGCCTGGAGCTGATCTGACAGGGACTGTGCTTGCTGCTCCAGGCTCTTGGCCGACAGAGCCTGCGCCTTGGCGAACTTGAGTTTGCCCAGCGCCGACTTGTGTTCCTCTCCATCTGGCTTCCACTTCTTCCAGAAGGTAACTTGAGCTTGAGCCAGGGCAACTGGGTCATCCGTGGGAACTGCATCTTCGAAGGTGACCGATCTGCCGCCTCCTCGCCCCAGGCCTGGTGGGCGCTCAGGACCGCGGGAGCCCTTCCTCCAGCGTCCTGGCTTGGCCGGCTCCTCCACGACGTCAGGCCGAACGTCCTGGGAGCCTCCTCCACCGCCTTGGGGTCGAGCTGGGGGACCATGATCCCCGCACTGCTTGAAACGGCTACCACACTGCATACAATGACGAGTATTGGCCGAGCACCAAGCCCAGCCTTTACACCCACGCTTCGAGCATACCAAGTACTTCTTCTGCTGGACGGGCATCTCCTGATGGCGGCACGCTGGCGTACGCACACGAGAGGCCCTATGGCAGCACTGAGGCGGGTCGTGACTGTGCCTCTGCCTGGGGCTGACCAGGCAGGCACGGGGGCAGAGCAAACAGGCTTGGGCCCCAGCACCCAGGGCCTACCCTGGATGGCAATGCTGAGACCTGCACCTCCCGCGGTGTGCTCAGGTCTTGAGCCAGGTGGTGGAGGAGGAGGAGGTGGTGGAGGAAGAGGAGGGAGCGCACGTCCGCGGGCCGCGCTCGTGCCCTACCTGCGGTGCGGGCCGCGCGCCCCGCCCCGCCCCGACGACAGCGGCGGCGGCGGCGGCGACGACGACGACGACGACGACGACGACGACGACGACGACGACGACGACGACGACGGCGGCGGCGGCGGCGACGGCGGCGGCGACGACGACGACGACGACGACGACAGCGGCGACGGCGGCGGCGGCGGCGACGACGGCGGCGACGACGACGACGACGACGACGGCGGCGACGGCGGCGGTGGCGGCGACGGCGGCGGCGACGACGACGACGACGACGACGGCGGCGACGGCGGCGGTGGCGATTGCAACGGCGACGACGACGACGACGACGGCCCAGGGCGCACCCTCGCGCGCGCGCGCGCCGCGGCGAGGAGATCAGGCCTGCGCAGGCGTGGGCCGTGCCTGGCCGCAGGCCTGCCGGCGCCGTCTGGGCGTCTTGGGGAGGGAGGGAGGGAGGGGAAATGAGGAGGGAGGATGAGGCGGAAGAGGAGGGGGAGGAGGGGGCGGAGGAGAGAGAGGAAGTGGATGATGATGATGATGATGATGGTGATGATGATGATGATGATGCTGATGATGATGATGATGATGCTGATGATGATGATGATGATGATGATGATGATGATGATGATGATGATGATGATGATAAGGAGGAGAGTGATGATGACGATGACGACGATGACGATGATGATGGCGATGAAGCTGATGTTGCTGATGATGGTAATGCTGCTGGTGATGAGGCAACTGCTGCTGCTGGTGCTGGTGATGCTGATGATGATGATGATGGTGGTGGTGGTGATGATGATGATGATGATGATATTGTTGAGGAGGAGGAGGAGGAAAAGGAGGCGGAGGCAGGGAGGGAGGGAGGGAGGGAGGGAGGGAGGTATGTAGAGAGGTGGAGGAGGAAGGTTGTGGCGAAGGATGAGGAAGACAAGGTGCATCAGCGATGCTGGAATACACGCTCCCGTTCCAAATCTCCGCATCATTAGCCCCTGCAGGCATTTTTTAGTACGAGCGCCCCCCCTTTTGGAAAGACGCGAACCACATGGAACTGCCATCCAAGCGAGCGCCGCGTTTCGAACAGGAAGCGCTCCCCATCTTTCTAGCGCAACATCTGCAACTTTTTCTAGCGCGCCGTAAAGTTCAAGGAAGTGTTCCAAGAGAGCCCGCTTTGAGAAGCGTTCGCCATCCAATCCTGGTGCTGTTTTGAAATTCAACATGCCTGGCCACCAACAACTAGGACGTCTCGAGCGAGATCCCCATTTCGAAAATGAGCCGCCCTCGGTCTGTGAAATCGTTGTGAAAGGAGTCTCCAGCGAGGCCACGTTTTGAAAAACCACCCTCCCTGCGTCCATGTAGTTTTTGGAAACTTTGAAGGCGAGTGTGCGCGGCGCTTGGCTGAAAACCACCTTTTGAAACTACCTGTCTTCCATTATTGTAATAAGTTGGCATATCTAGCTTGATGGTCCTAGGTGGTGAACAAGTATCCGGCGGAACGCCTGGCCCGCACTACCAACATGTCTGGTAGTGGGAGTGGGGCGAGGAGGGGTTGTCTACAAGGAAAAGGGACGGGAACGGAGGAGGCGGAGGAGGAGGATGGGCTTCGCCAGAATAGCATCGAGGGAAGAAGCACGATGACCATGACTGAACGCGGAAACGTCGGAGTCGATCGTCGTCGTCGTCCGTCTTGGCCATTGGCAGTTCGTTGATCATCCTCGCGCATCGGCGACGGCCTGCAGGGACCATTACCACAACCATTTTTCTCTCCGCTGCATACATGTACAGAGAGATTGATACAGATACAGACATAGCGAGAGAGGAAGTGGGATCGAGGGAGAGAGAGGCATGCAGAGAGAGAAGGACGAGAGAGAGAGAGTAGCTCCTCCTTCTCCTCCTTTGCATTCCCGCCTGCGTCGCCGCTGATGATGATGATGCTGCTGCTGTTGATGTTGCTGCCGCTTCTCCTTGTCCTCGTCGTCGTCGCCCTCCTCCTTCTCCTCCTCCTCCATTCCGTTTCCTTGTAGGGCCCGTTTTTACGGCGGGCCGGGCGTTTCGCTTGAGACCTCTTCACCGCTCATGACCCTGAAGTTTAAACATTAACAACAGCTTCACAGATGGAGAGCGGGTGGCTTCCAACATGTGGCTCTCGCCCTAGCGCCGCGTACATTCGCATTCAAGATTGCAAGAGCTTCACGGGTTGAGGGCGGGTCGTTTTCAAAATGTGGCTCACGCTTTAGCGCCGCGCACATCTGTTTTGAGCATTTGCAAGAGCTTCACGGATGGAGTGCGGGTGGTTTTCAACCTGTGACTCTCGTTTTAGCGCCGCGCACGTTCTTTTTAAACATTCGCAAGAGCTTCACGGATTGAGGGTAGTTTCTTTTCAAAATGTGGTTCTCGCCTTAGCGCCACGCACATTAGCGCCGCGCACGCTCGTTTCAAAAATTCGCAAGAGCTTCACGGATTGAGGGCGGTTTCTTTTCAAACTGTGGTTCTCGCCTTAGCGCCGCGCACAGTCTTTTTTTGAAATTTATTTTCTTCCTTTTTTAATGCACGATGGATTGAGGGCGGGTCGTTTTCAAAATGTGGCGCTCGCCTTAGCGCCGCGCGCATCCGCTTTACACAATTGCAACAGCTTCAGAGCTTCACGGAATGAGGGTGGTTGAGCAGTCGCAAGAGCTGCACGGTTTGAGGGCGGCTCCTTTTCAACATGTGATTCTCGCCTTAGCGCTACGCGGATATGACTTCAAAGTTGCAAAACGTTCACGGGCTCCCATGGCCAACGTACCAGGAACGGTGTTTAGGAACGTTTCCAGATTATCAGGATGCAACAGTTACGGTGCTCCGCGGTGTTCAAGTCCCAGGAATGGCTGTCTGGCGCGATTCAGGATCGTGCAGACGCAACAGTGAAGTTGACCCGTGGCGTTGGGTTTTCGAGAATGATGTGTTGGCATGCTTCATGGTCTTCAAACGGTTGTCCTCCAACGGGGTAGCTCCCCCAATGGAGATGAACCCGTCTAGGGGGCCTATGAAGAGGGAGCTTGGAGGGAGCGTATATTCCAACACCGTTGGTC
>CAUYUJ010019137.1:371753-424253 GCA_963575745.1 Prorocentrum cordatum
ATGATGATGAGGAGGAGGAGGAGGAGTGAGGTAGGAGGATGAGACAGCGAATGATTGCGTGTCGAGATGCAGAAGTCGAGAAAGAGGACACGCACGTTGTTGATGATAGCAGGCTAGGGATTGGCCGACCCGACCCTACGTAACCCGAAACCTTAGGTTCCAGACCTTTGTGTCTGGCTGCAGCAGCCCCCTGCATGCAGCTACAAACGCTGCCCATGGGCTGCAAAGAGAGGGCAGAGGCACGCGCATGCAAATGCGCGTGCACTCACTTCCCCTGAGCCTCGAAGCCCCGAAGGGTGCGGCAACAGGGGTGCCTGATACGCGTGCGACAAACGCGAACGCCGTGCCGCACGCGCAAACAAGACAAAACGCATCACATGTGGGACTGGTGGCCCACCACATTGAGCCAGGTCCGCCCAAGAGGGACCTGCAACGGTGGCTGGCCGACGTCATCCTGGTCAGCTTGAGCTGCGAGGGCTTCGCTCACGAGCTGGGTCAGGGGGATGGGATGCAGACTCATCACGATTGGGCTATGGGCGGCACCCTTGGGGTGTCGGCCAGACCTGACACGCTGTAGCTGCAGCTTGGCTCCATTGTGAGGACGTGTCCTGCTCTACTGGCTTTGCAGTACAGTCCACGTGAGCTGCCCTGCCTAAACGAACCACAGAGATGACACACCAGAATACCCGTGGGCTGCTCTAGGTGATCATAGTAGAACAGGTCATGCCCCTTGGGGTTAGCAACTAGGTCTGACATCTGAGCACAGTGTCCAGGACAGTCCATGGAACTCATTCATTCCTCGTCGGCTTTTTCGGAGCGAGCATGGATGCGACAGCCCGTGCATCGGCGCTGGCCAATTTGACAGAAGAGACCACACGGGACCTCGGGGACACGAGGGGCCGTTGGAGGAGGCGGAAGGGGAGGGGGAGGCACAGGGACAGGGGCCTCAGGGTCCCAAGAGGCCAAGGCCGAGGCGGCCCCAGCGGGAGGGGAGAGGCTTTTTACAGGCTTGGCCAGCGCCTTTTTTCATACGCGGAGCCATTGCTGGCCACTCTCCGAGGGCGTCAGCAGCACATCGAAGGTACTTCTTAAGCAGAGTAGTGTCGTTCAGATACTGCTCTGCTTCAGCGAGGCTGGGTTGGCTGCCAAGGCTCGCGGCGGCCTTGGCAGCCCTGTCAGCGGCATCATTGCTGCTAGCAGGCCTAATTTCTTCGCTTTCAGGGCGCCAGGGATTCAGTATTCTGGTGAGCTTCAGCCTGATTCGTGAGCAGGGGGCCCAGTCGGCAACCGCCTCCTCCAGCAAGCACTTGGAGCCGCGCCCACCGGTTGCGTCTTGGGTGCTCCTCACCGCCGTGCAGCTGGGGTACCCCTTTTATAAGTCGGAGTGAAGGTTCTCTCCAGCTTGGTGGACAGGCGGACTGCCGCAACAGCGGCCAGATGCTCAGCAGCTCCCGACGTCTGCGATGCCAGGCTGCCGACACGTCCGCTGTACATGGCAAACTCTTCTCCATCACGCGTGCAGGCCACAGCAAACCCAGCAGCGCTAAGAATGTGGTGGCCATGGCTAGTGCAACCACCGTTGATAGACGCATCTCCCCGAAAGGCTTCCTCAGGCCATATATCTGGTTGCTTACACCAAAATCGGGCCGTCGACCAACCTGTGCCGGGCGGGTTCCCTCACAAAGTTAGGGGCAAACTGGAAACCAAGGTGGAGGGGAGACGTATCATCAATGGGCTCTTTTAGCCTAAGAGGCTCCCCGCTGATGAACCCGTCTTGTCGGGCGTTCTCGGTCTTCGGACATTCGAGGAGGCGATGCTCGAGGTCATCTTTATTGTGTCCGCATGGGCATCCCTGGGGTACGTCATATCCTGCTGACTGTGCTCTCTCCACTGTCCAGATACTCTGGGTGACGAAAGCTACTAACGTGCCACGCTGCTGCTTGGACAAATCTGGCGAGCTGAGCACAGAGCGAACAGCGGAGACCTGGAGCATCACAGCTGTGTGGCAGCACGCTCAACTAGCTGATCGTGCCAAGCGACCTTGAGAAGTTTGGCCTCAAAAGCGGGGGAGGTTCCTGGGAGAGGGTACACACGTCCGGTTGGCGCCATAAACTTGAGCGGCCCCAAGGGGGCCCTTACACGGACCCCAAGATTCGGGGACCATTGGCAAAACCGTTACCCCCCAAAGCCGAAGCTGCTGCGATCTGACCTCGGTCGGGGTGGGGCGGGTGGAAGCCTCCCAAACAAGACGATGCCACGTGAGGGCTGGGGCCGAGACCAGCCTTCCAAAGGGGGCCCTGGAGGGCGAGGAGGACGAGGGTGCGGCTCCGCGAGGCACGCCTTGGGACTGCAGCAGGGAAGGGACCGGGTCCTGGCCTGCTCCAGCATCGTACCGCTGATGCCGGTGACCTCGACTCCGAAGGTGGTTGCTGCAGCAAGGCCTGTATTGCGCAGCTTTTTCTCCGTTGCCCCCGGCATGCTCGATCATCCTGATGCGGAGCATGTGTATCTGGATTCTCTGGAGGCGTTGGGAGAGTTTCCTGCTTGTCCTCCATCTTTTCTGGGGTTTGCCCGCTCCGCTCTCGATCCCACGGTTCGGTCCAGAGACGTCCCGGAAAGGATCCGCAAGGGCGCCAAGGGTTTTGCGGAGCTTCATCTGGAGAATTTGGCTGGAGGTTCGGACTTGACTCCTCTTGGTGGCAATCAGGTGCTCGAGGTCGTGCGTTATACAACTAGTTAGCTATCAGGCGGCAATGTTCAAATGGCCGTGGCACTGAAGTAACATATTATCAATGAACATCCCGAGCCGAATATAGCTGTGCACACTGGTGCACTGATCCAGTGGGGCTAACACGTACAACTGAACCAGGTAGGTGGCCCAACCACACCTCGCGATAAGCCCCCCCTCCACGCTTTAACCAACACTAATACACACGCACACATCCTGCAGTGCCACAAACCCTGAGCTGCCGTACCGAATGAGGATGATGCGGAGTAAGCAGCAAGGAAAGGCAGAAGCAACTGCACGCTTGGCGAGGCACTCGCGATTCACATGCTCGTGATAGTTGGATCGTCCCCGAGGCACCAGGGCTGAGTGCTGTGGGTTCTCCGGGCACGAGTGGTGTTCACACTCCAGCGATTGAGACCAGGCCAGCTCCACTATGGAAAAGCCCCGCCCAGTGCGCACCCTGTGGCCTCTTGTGGTGAAATTCCCGCTCGCGGGCCGCCGACCACCGCAGTCGGGCCCCACACACGGCAAAGAGCGTGGAGCGTGCCTATCGAGCAGAGCGGGCTGAGGCTGGGTCGATTCATGCCAGTTCTGTTTGGCCATAGGAGTGGACATAGCACCCTGCAGCTGTGTCGGCACGTGGCCGTGCTGCTCGATAAGCTCAATCAATTGGCAAACTAAACCGGCCTGCTCGCCATCGAGCTTGGCGAAATGGCACGGGTTAACACCGTCCCAAGTGGAGGCCGTGCTGTGAGGGAAACCTCTGGACGCCTTTCGTAAACGAACAGGAGAAACCCAATGTGGAGGAGCCTCGGGGTGAACATCCAAAATCTTACCAAGTCTGTCGGCCTCTGCCTGGAGGATCTGCTACGGCCGTTCAGAAAAGCACTGCCGATGCGGAGCAGAAACTGGTTGTCAATCTTATAACTTTTATATTCCACTTGGGCGCCCATCCCATGCCCCCTTTCCTGGATGAGTAAACCCAGTCCCTCCATTCCTTCCCGTCCTCACTGCGATCGGATGCCAGCTCGGTATTGATCACCTTGCCTACTTGCTCGAGCAGCTCATCTAAGATCTGGATGCCCAACGTGGTGTTGATCCTCTGCGCTTGAAAATTCTCGTGCAAGAGTCCTGCAGCTGTGCGAACTTCCTGCAGCCCCAAGGTCAGAGGAGGCTTCAAATGAGCCTGGGCTGCCCTCCAAACTGTAAAGAATGTTCCGAAATTCCTGGATCTCATCATCCTGGATGCTGCGTCTAAAATCTTGCAGCCGACGTTGAAGCCACCTCAGAGGCCTAGAGTAGGGCGTCTAACACTTGCGTCCGTGGGTACACTTGGCACGCTCGGAAATCATGCCTTGGGGGTCTTGCTAGGCTCGATGGGGCGTCCGTTTTCTTACGAAGTGTGTGTGTGTGTGTGTGTGTTCAAAGTCGTGGGTGAGGGTGAAGTACACGCGGTCCAGGATAATCGCGCGTTGCTGGTCGGAGAGGGGCTGCGAAGCATCTCCGAGCAATTGGATAGCATAGTCTATCCCAACAGTTGTCTGATGCCAGCTTCCTGACGGAAGCTGGGGACTGGTTGGCACCTGAGTGGGGAGCTTATGTGGCTTGAGGGACGTCGGGAGCTTCTGGGCACCTGAGTAGGGAGCTCCTGCGCACGCAGTTTCACAGTGACAGGGCGGTGGGGCGAGAGAGAGAGAGAGAGAGAGTAGGCGACCAGGCTCCGAGGGGTTCTAGCCAGGGGCCGAGAACCTGGCTGTGCAGAAAACAGTCGAGGGTCGGCGTAGTCTTCTTACTACGGTGGGTGGCGTCATAAGGCGCCGCCACCTGCATCGTGGCACGAGTGGGGGAGCCTGTGCCCTTCTGTATGCGCTCAGGTTGCGGGTTGAAATCACCTGCAACAATGAACGGCTTAGCTACTAGGTCTTGGGTCTGGTCGGTGGTAGCCAGCAGGTGTAAAATTGGTCTCGTTGAGATCAGCAGAGGCTTACGTAGGCGCTCACGAGTCCAAAAGCAGAAACTCCACGGGGCCTCGATAAGGACCCCCGTAAGCCTGGAGCTGTCCGTCTCAAAAGGACATTGAAACGGCTGGACCCCCAAGTCCAAGCCATCCCTAACAAGACTCGCCACCCCCGAGACACGCTCACCCGATGTTTTTTTGGGCGGCAGGGGTGATATGGGCGAGCCACCCGCGTGCGAAGCACCATTGTTTCTGGCGAACAACGCTTGCCCCTGCTTCAGCCCGACACTCCTTGGCACAAGTGGCAGCAAAAGGAGTGGCTGCATCCGGCTCAGTCAGGGCTTCCACTGTAGCCCAGCATGAACCGCTGATCGTAGCAGTGGCAAGAGCAGGAGGAGGAGGAGCATGATGATGAGGATGAGGATTTTGATGTTCAGGAGGAGGACGATGCAACTCCAGATGATACTCACGAGGGCGGAGGACGTGGGAGGGATACAGCGTGGGCAGGCGGAGGAGGCGGAGGCGGAGACGGAGGCGGAGGCTGATTATCACTAATCATCGAACGAGGGGTGATGTTGCTGCGGCTGATGATGATGATGATGATGAGGATGCTGGTCGCGAAGATGACGATACCGATGATTACGATGATAGTGATGGTGGCAATGACGATGATGACGGCGATGATGATGGCGATGTTGTTGGTGATGATGAGAAGGATCATGATGATGACGAGGATGAGTAGGACGCGGAGCATGGGAATGCTTATTTGTGTTTGTCGTTTGCCTATTGTGGTCTGCGGGAAGGGGGTCGCTCTCGTGGCAACGGCTAGGCATGAAGGATGATGATGATGATGATGATGATGATGATGATGATGATGATGATGATGGTTGTGGTGATGATCATGATGGTGGCGATGGCGATGATGGTGCTGAGGGTGAGGTTGCTGATGATGATGACGATGATACTGATGCTGCTGATGATGGTACTGCAAAGCTGAAGATCATGATGATGGTGCTGCTGCTGGTAACGATGATGCTGATGATGCTGAACATGCTGGTAGTCATGTTGGTGGTGATGGTGATCGTGGTGATGTGTATGGTGACGATCATACTGGAGATGATGTTGACGATGATGATGCTGATGATGATGGTGGTGATGACGATGTTCATAATGATGCTGACGATGATGATGACGATGCGGATGTTGTTGATAAT
The DNA here is from genome assembly GCA_963575745.1 of Prorocentrum cordatum. Lineage (NCBI taxonomy): Eukaryota > Dinophyceae > Prorocentrales > Prorocentraceae > Prorocentrum > Prorocentrum cordatum. The sequence goes on from CAUYUJ010019137.1 coordinate 377,653, forward strand.
GGGTATGGAGCTTTTGATGATGACTAGGAGGAGGACGAGGAGGAGGAGGAGGAAGGAGGACGGACGGGAGAGGATGAGCGATGAGAGGATGAGGAGGAGACGGAGGAGGAGGAGGAGAAGGAAGAGGAGGAGGAGGACGAGAAGGAGGAGAAAGATGAGGAGGAGAAGGAGTATCCTAAGATGGGGTTCGTGCGACTCATTCGCGTCCTCATAGTCCCGCCTTCCCCTTTCCGCGCTCAGCGTCGCTCATGCTCAGACTCAATGTCGCTCAGACCCACTCGCACTCGGGCTCACTCATACTCAGACTCGGAGGAGGAGACGGAGGAGGAGGAGGAGGAGGAGGAGGAGGAGGAGGAGGAGGAGGAGGAGGAGGAGGAGGAGGAGGAGGAGGAGGAGGAGGAGGAGACGAGAGAGGATGAGCGATGAGAGGATGAGGAGGAGACGGAGGAGGAGGAGGAAGAGGAGGAGGAAGAGGAGGAGGAGGAAGAAGAGAAGGAGCAGGAGAAGGTGGCACATGAGGATGAGGAGGGTGCGTGGGACTATGAGGGAGTAGGGAGGACGCAGAAGGAGGATGATTGAGGAGGAGGATGGGGAGCAGGAGGAGGAGGAGGAGGAGGAGGAGCTGGACAACTAGGAGGAAATCGGAGGGTCGGGGGTGAGATCGCAGTGGAACGGAGAGCCCCCCATAGGGACATCAGTTTCGGTTTCGTGGCCGTGTCGTGCGTGCGGGCGAGGCGAAGCTGGGTGGGCGCGCGAGAGCAATAACCTCGCCTTCGCCAGGGCGATTCGGATGCAGTGGACCGCCCTTCCACCCCTGTTGGGCACGCGGTGGCCCGGGGTGTCCCGCCGTGGTGTCTTGTGGTGTCCCGTTGGTGTCTCCTTGGTGTCCCGTCGGTGTTCCGTCGGCGGTGGGCGGGCGGTAGCCGGGGGTGCCCCGCCTTGGTATCGATAGTAAAGTCGATCGTGAGATCGATAATGATATCCCTAAAATGGGATGGATAGTGAGATCAAACTTGATATCGACAGGGAGGTGAATGTTTGACAGTGGTTGTGAGATCGATTGTGAGATCGTTAGGGGAATCGATAGTGATATCGATAGTGAGGTCGAACGCGAGATCTATAATGAGATCGAGAGTGAGATTTCTAGAGAGAACGATCGAGTGCGATTGATCCTGTGAGGTCGATAGTGGGGTCGATCGAGGAAGATCGAAAGCGAGGACGATAGTGCAGCGCAACATCGTCATCACGCGTCGTCGCTAACTCGTGGACGCGTCACCAGCATCGTCATCATCACACCCATCGCATTTGCCAGCAGTTGGTTCTTTCCCCCTAGCCCTCAACCTCCGTATCACCGGAAGGGCGGTTGTATAGGTAGGGTTCTGAGGCATGGAGGAGGTGGGAGGGAGGAGCCAGCAGGGAGCAGGAAGGCGTGAGGAGGCGGAGGAGGAGGAAGAGGGGGAGGAGGAGTGTGGAGGGAGAGGAGGTCAATTTCTGACGATGGAGGAGGAAGGAGGAGGAGGAGGAGAAAGAGGAGGAGGTGGAGGAGGAGGGATGCGGAGGAGTCGGAAGAGAGAGAGGCAGGGGGATAATCATAATGGTGACGACGACTACTGTGGCGATGAGGGTGCTGACGGGTGTCAACACCGCCGGCGACCACCACCACGAAAACGACAACAGAAAGAAGATGCTGACCACCGCGACGGCGATGGCAACCCGACGACGCGGACGGAAAGACCGCCGCCCACCGCGTCGGCCACCGATCGACGACGACGGACGGACACGTCGACGACGACGGGAAGGCGACGACGACGGGAAGACCGCCACGACCACGACTCAGGAGGGGAAAAAACACACAGACACAATGAATCGTCGACTCCCAGGAAAATATGGGAAAGTCTGGGAAGTGTGGGGGGAGACAAAAAAACCCAGAAAATATGGGAAAATATGGGGAATCCTTTCAGTTGTGTGTATTTATTTGTGTGTCCCAGTTCCCCTTCAACGACGGCGAGGGCAAGACTGCGCTGGCGGCCGCGGCGACGACGGCGACGGCGGCGGGAGCCGCCGCTCGCGCCCCAGGTCCGCCGAGGGAGGCCCCGCGCCGGGCCCGCCGGCGTGCGCGCCTGGGGCGGCCGCGTCGCGTGCGACCGCACGACGTGCGAGGAGCCCCCGGCGCCGCTCGGGCGCTGGGCGGCCTGCGAGGGGGAGGGAGGAGGAGGAGGTGGAGGTGGAGGAGGGAGGGGGAGAAGATGAGGGAGGAGGGATGAGGGATGGGGGATGGGGGATGGAGGATGGGGGAAGGGGGATGGTGATGATGTTGATAATGATGCTGCTGCTGATGATGATGATGGTGATGATGCTGATGATGAAGGTTGTTGTTGATGATGATTATGCTGCCGCTGATGATGATGCTGACGATGCTGATGACGATGATGGTGATGATGCTGCTGCTGATGATGATGCTGGCTGTGGCGATGATGCTGGTGATGATGAGGGTTAGGATGAGGATGATGAGGATGGTGGTGATCATGCTCATGATGATAATGATGGTGATGATGTTGTTGATGATGATGATGATGATGATGGTGGTGATGAGGGTAATGATGGCTAGGACCATGATGATGGCGATGCTGATGAGGATGACAATGATAAAGTTGATGATGATGTTGTTGTGGATGATGTTGATGACGACGATGACGATGATGATGCTGATGATTCCTGGTCGCGCTTTCATTGCAACAAGCAGAGCCTCAGTGTACAGTGCATTGCTGGCTCACGCGAGACCGGACCCACGCGGTTGAGCGTCTTTGCCCGAGTGGGTTCCTGAACCCAAAGGAAACTACAGAGCTGATGCCCCATCCAGGGAGCTGCAACAGACAGGGCAGCACTCATCAGGAGAATAACTCTCCGTTAACACGCGCCCGAGTGTCAGCACAGCTTACGATGCATACCCGATGGCCTGCTAAACGCGGCCTCCTGATGCATCAATCCACGATGTGTCCACGTTGCTCACTGCTGCTAGGCCTGCGGCTCCTATCGGCATTGCCCCTCCAGTGAAATAAGAAGCCAACCATGTTCCGCACAGCATGGACAACGAAGTCACGCGCCGTGACGTACAGCTCCAACTTTGCTGCACAATGGCCATAACGATACCCAAGATGGAGCGCAATGAATAGCAGCCAAAAAATAGAACATCCTCACGAGAAAACAGACGAGGCAGATGGTGTACACAACTAGGGCGGGCACGATTCAGGCCCTCCTGACGACCTCGAGGAGCGTGTCGATCCTCGTCTCCTTGAGACGCAGAAGCGATTCGCCGAGGTCCTTGATGATGCGGCCCACGCCCGTGGGGACCCTGACATTCGTCCACGTCGCGTTGATACGTTCCTTGAGTTCATCGAGCGTGCCATCCCCCAGCTTGAAAATGCGGCCGCACTCGGTGACAATGTAGGCACGCTGCGAGGCCGACAACGTAGCACACGTAATGGCGGATGGCGGTGGCTGTGGCGGAACCGCAGGGGGCTCTTGCGCTGGGCCTGGCTGGCTAGCCAACGCTGGAGCTGGGGCTCTCCAGCCTGGACGGCGTTGATGCAGATGGCGGCGGACGATTGCAGAGCGATGGGGTCGACGATGGTCTTCCCTTGCCTCTTCTGAACGATGTTTCTGCTTATTGTTGCGGTTGCCATTGTCACGATTACGATCACGATCTTGTTGTTTGAGCTCCCACGTCGGTGGCCAGGACCCGTAGCCGCGAGATTGCTGGCCGCGGCCACCATGGGCCTTCCCCATCTTGGCAGGGACTGCGGTGAAGTGATACAGCGACCTCCCAGAACTCCGGTCCCGATCGACTGCAGGATAAGGGGGTAAAGCGTGAACCAACGAGCGGACATATGAGATGGGATATTGCAGCTTTAACAATTCCAGGAGGAACTCTATTACCACGACAAACTGCAGACCACGAGCCAACTCCATTGAGAAGCACCTAGGGAGTCTCCCCAACAACTGACCTCGAAGCCTCGCGAACGGCGTGGGGGACTGACCAAGCCATGGGAGCAGGCTGTTCTTCTGTTTCGAACCGCGGCTAAAAATCCAAGCACGGTTCGGGTTCTCCAGCATCGCATTTATTTTCTGGGCGAGCACGTGCAACTCTAGGTCGACCCACTCACATGTACTAGGCTCGTCAGAACCATTGCGATTGCTCTCGAAAACGAAAGACAGGGGCTCATGATGGATCGAGGCGACCAGGAACTTGATACAGCTAGCGTAATCGACGCTCGAATAATCGATGATGCCGCACGCGTACCGAAGCCAGAAAAAAAAAGTGCCGAAGAAACGGCTGCTGAGATAACCAAAGAGGAAGACCTGGGACTACCACGCTCCCTTACAAGAAAAAGGCCTCCTCATCCTCAAGGACGACGGATACCGCGGCAGCGGAAATCACTCCCCCCAATCGATAAGCCAATGAGCTCAATGACGAACACGCCAAACGTCACTAAGTTTACGACCGTGGCAGCTTGCAAGGCTAAAGCTATGATGCCCATCGGTAAGCAGAACCAGCTACGCGACGACGCACCCTCCGACGACAGGCGAAAGCGACACTTCCGACCACGCTGGATGTAGATGTCCTGGGACTGGGCGATGTCTGAATATCTCCTGGCGAAGCGAGCCCATGCAAGCCCAGCGCGCGAAGCCTGGTACTTCTCAAAAAGCTGGGTCAATATCTGCACTCACGATCGTGACCGACTGAGGCATTGCACTCCAGACTCCTGCGCCCATCCTTGAGCAATGGCACACCCTCCTTTCTATCAAAAGCCTCACGCGTGCAAGTCGATACCTCAACGACGGCCCGTTCTTCTCTAGCTACTGTCCTCCACGCTTCTGGGAATGGCACTGCGGACATCTTCAAGAGCGTGCGAAGACAAGAACGACAAATTTTCTGATACGTTTTTCTCGCCCTCGTCCGTGTAGCACTTCGGTTTGCCGAACGCACAAAGGGCGGGCGGTGCAAGTGGCCCTGCATGGCCTCGCGGATTGCCAGGTTGCCAGGCCGGCAAGGCGGCGCGCGCCCAACCGAGCGCGAGAGGCAGAACCCGCGAGGCCGAGAAAGCAGACCCGATCTTCCAAGTCGGGTCCGTGGCGGTAGCATGCAGCGAATGCGCGCGCAACTGCTATAAGTCCACGGGCCAGACCTTCGAAGCATCACGACCATCGGGCAAAGCAGCTGTACTCGCTGAGCCGCGGCTCAACGTTGCGCGAAAGCTCTGCTCTTGGTCTCGCCATGCGGCGGGGCGCTCTGGCATGGAGCATGTCATGAGTTTATCATGCAAGTGTGGCTGTAGCGCACGGCGCGCGCGTGGATGAGACCGATGTTGCTGGACCCACCCAGACCAACTCGCTCGAACGGCAGAACGAATGAACTTCGGCGATGGCAACGCACGTAACTTCCATGGGCCGACATGTGTTTGCAATGACTCGATTTGCGCCCAACGTCTACGAACCTCTGGCGCTACATTGCGCAAACTAGTGAACTGAAACCCACGAATGCGCCGCTTGGAGTCCATCTTATCGAACGGAGTGGGTTTACGACCATAAACCACTGCCAAATGTTGCTGCAATCACCGCCGAGCTGAATACACACGAACGATTGCAATGCATCCCAGACAAACCGCCGCAGAAGACCCGCGCGACCTTCGAATTGACGAGGATGCACGAGACGGCGGACCCGAAGAGGTGGACGCCGTAGTCGACGTAGAACTTTATTCAGTCAGCGGCGAGCGGCCGCTTTGGGCACAGCACCCAACACTGCTGCGTCGATGCCACGGGCAATCCGGCACAAGATGGTGCCAGCATCGTCGTGTGACCACGACGATGAAACATCCGACGATGGCTTCGCACTGGCACAGTACGCACACAGGAGGTTGAGATGATCTGGATGAAATATCCACAGCGGACCAATGAACCCAGCTAGCATGACGTAGGTCGTCTGGAGCTATCGGTACACAAATTTGCGTACGACCCTTTTCGTGGGGTAAGAGTCGAAGGTGAAGGCTGCTTCGGCGACAGGCGTTTCTGCAATTCGGTTGAAAAACTTGTGACGCCCACAAAGAAGGAAGTTTCGGCGCTCGGTGTCGTGGCAGCGGTCGGTTACGATGTTCAGCACGTTCTGGTCGCAAGGTTTGTGCGGCACGCTGTTCAGCTCGAAACTTGAGGTTATCTGCGCGATTGCACCACTTTGATCCTTGGAGATTTCAGTCACCACGAGTCTGGGGGCTGCAGGTTAAAAGTGTCCACGGGAGTCGAACGATTTTCACCCTTTAGGCTTGCAGGAGCGTTTCGCACGATATTTCCAGTGTTTGCCGGGCTCGAGCGGGACTATTTTCCCCACTGCCGCATGACGTCTTCGCCTACCTCTACCTTCTCTTTCGCCAGACTGCAAACTAACATCCCCACCGCTGAAAGCACGGACTCTGACCCTCAGAGCTCTCCACCTGGAATGTCTCTGACATCTCCTCCCTCATCGGACCACGTCCCTGTTCATTCGAGACTTCGGTTATGCACGCCGAACAGTGACGTGCATCTTCCGCCACGGGTTTTCGCGCGGCCGTCGTTCGCCAGTGCATTTGGGCGCAGGAGGACAGGGCTTCAGCGAGGACCGCAGAGGCAGGAGGCGCAGGAGGCAGGTCGCAGAAGGACCGCTGCCCAGGCCAACTCGCACTCAACTGGGTTTCATGTGGGTCGCATCCGACGGATGGCTCGTGCTTGGAAAGCCAGCCGGCGCACGCATTATCTTTTCTCTTCGCGGTGTCATCGGCGTCGAGGGGACTGAGCATCTCGATCCGCATGTCTGCGCTAGGCTACTTGCCGACCACCGGGGCGCTGCTTTTGCCAGAGGACAAGAAAGTCCAGGAGCTGGGGGCGACTTCCCTCGACTCGTCCCCCCTCTCCCCTCGCCCCCTTGGCCCTCGCCAGTTCACCAGTTCCACTCGCCAGGGGGTCCGCTGGGCCCTCGCGCTCGATCGCGTCAATTCCTCGACCTCCTGCGCAGGAAGAAGGATTCCGCTTCCGGGCCCGACGGTTTGGGCTGCGGCGCCCGGGGGGCCGCGGGCCCAGTTGCACCACGGGCGCTCCTCGCAGTGCGCGCAGCTGCTCCGCGCGCCGAGAGGGAGGCCCTGCCGGCGTGCACCTGCGCGCCGCGGCAGTCACTCGCGCCGGCCATCCTCGCTTTGTTGCAGTGAGGCTGGCCTCGAGGTGCAGGCCAGAGCTTTCTGGATTCGGAGGCTGGCGGCCAGGCTGCGGTTCGCCGCGAGTTCAGAGTTGCATCCTGTACTGGAACAGCTATTTCGGACACCCCATAGGGCACGGAGGCACGGACTGGCTGCTCATCTACATGTCTTCGGAGGCCGATCAGAGTTCCCTGTTCATTCCCATTCACCTCATTGTTCAGGGCGCCCAGTGAATCCAAAGGCTTCCAGAAGATTTCTCGAGGAAGAACGTGCAGAACAAACTGGCATCCCTCATCGCCCCAACCTTCAAATGGTAACCGACGTCCAGTATCATTGCCCCGAGGCTTAAAAAATGGCCCCCAAGTCTCGGATGCGGATGTCTTCCTCGTGCTAGTCGCAAGTCTTTTCAATAGTTGAGATACGACCAGGCGTTTCCACCAAGGCGCTCATCCCTGAAAGTTCGGATGCGGCTGCGAAGGTTGCGACGATCTTCTCCAATATGTTGTATGTCCTTCCATCCTACCCGTTCTTGTTAATCTCCTACCTGTTCGTCAAGATGATGGTTCGGCGCTGATCCTCTGAACTCCTTCCTCCCCACCGTTTGCCTCGTGCTCGTGATGCGGCTCTCCCGAGTTGTCTCATAGCTCTTGATTGCATGCGTTCTGCTTTTCAGGCCCTGCGCCGTCAACCCTCCCCTTCGGCTGCTCTTGCTCGGCAAACGGGTGCTGCTCGTCTCAGAGTGATCGTCCGTAAGGCCCCAGATTTGCAAGGCCTGCTGAGGTAGGCGAGCTCAGGGAGACAAGGCCTTCATGCGGTGCGACTCCTCCTCCTCGTCTTCCTCGCCCTTGTCCTTCTTTTCCTCGCCGGGTCTTCCTCATCCTCCCCTGGCCCCGTGCCACCTCCCCCCTGTGAGCCCCGGGAACCCGCCTGAGGACGACGGGGGCGGGCCCGCGCCGGCGCGGGCTCCCTCGAACCGGACGGGGGCGGGCCCGAAGCCTGAGGAGATGGGGGCCGCCGCCTGCTGATGCGAGGGTGGAGGGTTGATTGAGTTCACGAGCGACGAACGTATCCACATCCGTGTTCTGGCGCTCTGTCGGCGGTTCAAAGATGGGGTCCTGATGGACGGGGGCCTGCCCGCCCGACCCGACCCGCACGCCCGGGTCCGACGCCCGACCCCCGACGACGACTACGACTACGACGACGACGACGACGACGACGACGACGACGACGACGACGACGACGGCGGCGGCGGCGGCGGCGGCGACGCCGACGCCGACGGCGACAACGGCGTCGGCGAAACCAGCGCCGGCGAAACCAGCCGCCGGCGAAACCAGCGCCGGCGAAACCAGCGCCGGCGAAGCCAGCCGTCGGCGAAACCAGCGGGGCGAAACCAGCGCCGGCGAGACCAGCGCCGGCGAAACCAGCTCATGTCTGCCTCGCGACTAATGCCTTCTGAATCCTATGGCAACGTGGCCCTCGGAAGGGTCTCGTGTCCTCTCGCGTGTCCTAGGAAGGATCGCGCATCCAGGATCGATGGTCGAAGAAGGTTCGAGGATCAATGAAGGGTTCGGGGATCGAGGATCGAGGCATGATCGGCGAATGGTTTCAGGATCGAGGTGAAGGATTTTTGTCAGCAGCCCTTGTGGGCCTCCGAGAGGTTTTCTCGTGGCCACAGCTGGACCCCCCAGATGTTTATCACGACATGCCTCGGGGCAGGCCTGGGGGCCGTCTGTTGACTCCCCAGCTCAGACGTCCCTCCCCTGAGATCACGGCGTTGTGACAAAGATCACAACGGGCGTTTTCGCCCAGGTGTCGGGCCCCAGGGCATTTGCAGACGGATCTGGTCAAGAGGTGGGGCCGTTTTTTCATGACGCCGCGCTTTTGCTACTTCGTCGGATCTCCAGGTTCTCCTCGTCGTCCTCCTCTTCCTCCTGATGCTTTTCTGGGGCCTCGCACAGAGCCCTCGTCGCCACGGCTGGGCTCGCCTCGAAAATACTCGTCGGAGCGCTCTCCAAGACAGGGCTGGCTGCCGACTTCGCAGGGGCGGGGGGGGGGGTCACACCGACGGCGCCGTTCCAGGGCCTTGGGGCAACGAAAAACAGGCCGCGACGATACCACAGACCCTGACGTGGTGTTTCTTTCACACCCTGGGCCTCTGCGTATCTCGGCCCCTTTTCTAGGACTTGTTTCTTCATCCCGACTGGTCTCGAGGCCTTGTCAGGCCTGCCAGAGGTCTAACATTGCCCAGCTCATTCCGTAGCTTTTTTTCCCATATCTCATGCTTAGGTTCTTATTCCCCAGAGGGGGAGGAGGAGGAGGGAGGAGGAGGAAGAGGAGGAGGAGGAGGAAGAGGAGGAGGAGGAGGAAGATGAGGAGGAGGAGTATTGTAAGATGGGGTTCGTGCGACTCCTTCGCGTCCTCATAGTCCCGCCTTCCCCTTTCCGCGCTCAGCGTCGCTCATGCTCAGTCTCAATGTCGCTCAGACCCACTCGCACTCGGGATCACTCATACTCAGACTCGGGCACACTACACTGACCGACTCACTCATGTTCACTCTCGGTCACACTCATACCCACTCGTACTCATACTCACTCATATCCAGACTCACCCATATGTAGATTCATCATCCTCAGGCCACTCACGCACTCAGATCCAGTGTTACACAGACCCACTCATACCCAGACCCACTCATTCTCAGACCGCTCACATTCAGATCCACTCGTGCTCAGCTCAATCCTGCTCAGCAGGCTCACGCTCATACTCGCTGATCGTACTCAGTCTCGCTTATGATAACCGCGGTCTAGCAGGCATCGCACGTGGGCACCCCAACAGGGAACCGACAAGACTGTTGCACTCGCCTGTTCGCGCTCAGTTTGTGGGGATGTCTTTGAGCGAGGCGCTGGTTTCTGCATCCCCGACTTAGCGCGATGTCATGCGAGGGTGTGGTTGTCGATATGTGGCCGAGACGTGGCGAGTGAGCTGGAGAGCCAGACCAGCAGGTGCAGCCATGCGTTCTGAGCGCCTAGCTTCTGTTCTGCCACAGAAGCGCGCTCCATACGGCATCTGTCTCTCAGTAGTTTCGTTACCCTACTTCTGCATCTTGCGCTTTGGAGCGGCCGCCGTGCTAGTACATCACACGTTCGTCTCGACATCGACAAAAACCACATCCCCGACTCTTCCCCTTACAGAGCGTCACGACCATCGCGATGTGCAGTACTTGGGCACCCCGAGGGGCAACCGCCAGTGGGTACCGCACTGGCCCGTTTACGCCAAAGAACGTTGGAAGACTTCGAGCGTGGCGCTGTTTTGTGCGCTCCCGCCTCCTTTCAGCCCTAGCCCAAATAGCAGTTGATCACCTTAGGTGAGAGCCTCCATGGAGGATTTTGCGCTCGCCCGTTAGCGCCCAGATGGGGGACTCCTCGAGCGAGGCGCTGTGTTTGCACATCTGGCTCCTTGCTCAGGGCTCCATGGTTATCGCGATGCACCAGGTATAGTACCTGGGCCCCCCGATTGGGGGTAGCCGCCAGGGGGTGTGGCACACGTCCGCTTGCGTCCAGGTTGCCGGGGTGACGCGACCGATGCGTTTGTTTTGTACCCCCGATTCCTCTCCTCCTCAGGTCCCAATGACTATCGCGATATAGCAGGTATTGCATTTGGGCACCCCGTGGGGAAACCGCCAGAGAGCTTTCAGTCGCAAGATGCTAGGACTATCTGGCTGAGACGCTCACAGCGGGATGCGCCAGGAAGTAGGGTGCACGTATGGGCACCTTCGCATCGAATAACCATTCCTGCGGGGGTCCGCCTCCTCACACTCCCGCCGCCTCCCATCTACAGTCAGACTCACTCATACTCAGCTCACTGACTCACAGACCTGCTCGCTCTCAGACTCGCATGATCAGACTCGGACTCACTGACACACACACACAACACACAACACACACACAACACACACAACACACACACACAACACACGCAACACACACAACACACACAACACACAAACACACAAACACACAAACACACACAACACACACACACACACACACACAACACACACACACACACACACACAACACACAAACACACACAACACACACAACACACACACAAAACACACACAACACACAAACACACAAACACACAAACACACAAACACACAAACACACAAACACACAAACACACAAACACACAAACACACAAACACACAAACACACAAACACACAAACACACAAACACACAAACACACAAACACACAAACACACAAACACACAAACACACAAACACACAAACACACAAACACACAAACACACAAACACACAAACACACAAACACACAAACACACAAACACAAACACACAAACACACAAACACACAAACACACAACACAAACACACAAACACACAAACACACAAACACACAAACACACAAACACACAAACACACAAACACACAAACACACAAACACACAAACACACACACACACAAACACACAAACACACAAACACACACACAAACACACAAGCACACAAACACACAAACACACACACAAACACACAAACACACAAACACACAAACACACAAACACACAAACACACACACACACACACGTCCGAGCGATGCCAGGCTAAAGAGGGTTGGAACATCATAGCGCCAGTGCCGCTGGGGGGCCGCAGCTTGGCAGACCTCTGGCGCGCGGGCCCTCCCGCAGGCGTGGGGGCCGGGCAGACCACGAAGGTCTTGGCCTGTGGCGAGGGGTCGTCTGCGGCACTGCGGCAACTCGCGGGAGCCTACCATACCTCACTACCTACCAGACCACCCCAATCCAACCCGAAGACCCGAGTTTCGGGTTGGGGGGGTATGGGTTCCATACGTGTTTTTTAGATGTTCCCCGACCCCCCCCACTGGAAATGGCGGGCAAACTGAGGCCTTCGGGTTGGGTTGGGGTGGTTTGGTGGGTGGTGGATACCATCTTGTTGGCTCTTGCGAATCGACGCTACGTCGACGCTACGTCGACGCTACGTCGACGCTAGCCGACGCTAGCCGACGCTAGTCGACGCCAGCCGACGCTACATTGACGCGAATCGACGCTAGCCGACGCGAAGTCGACGCCAACCGACGCGACGTCGGCTCCAAATCGACGCTGTCACACCGATTACCAGGCGCCAGAGCACGCGAGAATCCACTCCAAAGACGCGGAGCTGCGAGGCCATGCGAGGCTCCCAGGATGGCCACCGAAGGAGTCGTGCTGTGGGCGCGCGCTGGGCCGCGCAGCGCACTGGAGCCCCCCCCCCCACGAGCCTTGGACACGCCCCCACGAGCCCCCCCCCCACGAGAGCTTTGACGTGCCCCCCCACGAGCCCCCTCCCACGAGCCCCCCCCCCCCCCCCCTACGAGCCCCCTCCCCCACGAGCCCCCCCCCCACGAGCCTTGGACACGCCCCCCACGCCCCCACGTGGCGCACTTTAGCCCCCCACCTCCCCACGAGCCTTGGACACGCCCCCCACGCCCCCACGTGACGCACTTTAGCCCCCCCCCCCCTCCCCACGAGCCTTGGACACGCCCCGCAGCAGCGTCTTGGTATTCGTCGTCGGCTGGGGGCTCACAGTGTGCGAGAGCTTCCGGGTGGTCATGTCGTCTGCGGTCAGCAGCTCGTCGTCTACTTGGAAGAACACCTCGGCGGGCCAGATGGATGAACTCTCCCTCAGCTGCGGACAAGTGTGCAGATTCGACAATAACTGTTCAGCAACCAGAGTCCTGAGACGTACTGATCTGAATAAGATGTGCCCCTTTTGCAGAAATCTACTGGAACAGTTTTCCAACATTTTTGAGGTCTTCTCGAATACTAGATCGAATCAACATGGCGGGGGCATAAATATGTATCTTCATGTGCAGGAATGCAAGAAGCAAACTACTTGGTCTGGAACGCCAGCACGTTGCTGACGCGAAGAAGTATAGGCAAACATCGGGGGCGATATAGAGGCAGCGCAAGAGACACTCGGAGACAAAGGCGCAGGCGGGCAGACAAAACATTTTTATGTTCGCCATCGTGCCTCTAGGCGCGTATATCTTTGTGTGTCTATCTGTGGGCGTGTCCTCTGGTCCTTTGCCAAAATACCTACGCTTCAGCCCTCGATCCTAAAGGTTCGTATAGGGCCCAGGCCCCGAATTGCCTAATCTCCCAGGGCTTCCCGCATGCCCCTGGGCTCCCCCACATCTTCTCTCGTGACTTTTTGGGGCCCAGGAGGATCCCAAGACGGGCTAAGAGAGCCTCAAGAGGCCCCAAAGAGGGCGCCGGGACACCTAAAGATCACCCCAAGACGCCCAAGATGGCCACACGACGACCCAAGAATCCCACAAGAGCCTTCCCAAGAGGGCTCCAAGATGGAACCATCATTGATTTTCCCTGGGTTGTTGACGGGTTTCGGGTCGCGGGTGGGTCGCGGGTTTCGAGGTTGGGTCGCGGGTGGGTCGCGGGCGGGTCGCTTGTGGGTCTCGGGTGTTTCGCGGGTGTGTCGCAGGGCGGGTCGCTTGTGGGTCACGGGAGGGTATGTCGCGAGTGGGTCGCGGGTGTGTCGCGGGCCGGGTCGCGGTTGCGTCGCGGGTGGGTCGCGGGCGGGTCGCGTGGTGGGTCGCGGGTGGGTCGCGGGCGGGTCGCGTGATGGGTCGCGGGTGGGTCGCGGGTGGGTCGCGGGATGGGTCACGGGGTGGATCACGGGGTGGGTCACGGGGAGGGTCTCGGGTGGGTCGCGGGTGGGTCGAAGGTGGGTCGCGGGAGGGTCGCTGGTGGGTCGCGGGATGGGTCACCCGGTTGATCTCGGGTGGGTCGCGGGTGGGTCGGAGGTGGGTCGCGGGTGGGTCGCGGGTGGGTCGCGGGTGGGTCGCGGGCAGGGTCGCGGGTGGGACGACGATAAACAGCGCAACAACAACAGCAACAACAACAGCAGCAGCAACAGCAATAACGATATAACAGCAGCAGCAACAACAACAGCAATAACAACAACGACAACAACAACACTCCCAACAATAACAACAACACCAATCCGCACCACGGAACCTTATTTCAGAGACGCGCCCAAGGACAGTGCATGACCGTTCGGCTCTCACTCTCATGCGCACATATAAGGTATTGTGTATTTGCGTGTGAATATACATATGTTTACACAAGCATATATTCATACATATATATATATATACAGAATTCGATCGACATGTTTACACACATATATGTATGTATGCATCTATGTGTATATACAGGTCGATAGATTCATAGACCGATAGAGGCGGTTTGATGGATGGAGACGGTTGTCCCGATGGTTGTCCCGTCGTTGGTTCCGCCCCCCAACTCCATATCGGCCTTCTGCCGGTCCTATAAGCACGCATTTGTGCACACATGCATGCAGCGGAAATTGAGGCGTGAGACCGAAGTGAAACGGAGTTCCCCAACCGGGAAATCGGTGTGTTCCAGTTTTGGTCTGCGTCGTGCCTGATGAGCGTGGGGGCGAGGCCATGCGAAGCTGCGCGAACTCCTGCCTTAATTAGGCCCAGATGAAGACATTTTGTTTCCACCGCACCCGGCAGCCGGGGCGTGCCTACCGGGTGTCCCGCGGTTGTCTCCTGTGGCTATTCCGCGGTTGTTCCCTGGCTGTCCCGTGGTCGTCCTGTGGTTGTCCCACGGTTGTCCCGTGGGTGTCCTGTGGTTGTCCTGTGGTTGTCCCGCGGTTGGTGGCTGTCCCGTGGCTGTCCCGTGGTTGTCCCGTGGTTGTCCTGCGCCTCCGCCCCAGCCTCTAGCAGGGCTTCAGAACTGGCCAGCCTGGATCATGCTGGACCTCACTCCGTCGGAATGGAGCCAGGGCGCAGATGGAAGCTGGACTTGGCGCTGGACCACGTCGCCTTTGAAAAGGCACCAAACCAATGGTCGCGAACCCGATCCGACGCCAATCGCGAACCGAAGCCTGCCCCCCCCCCCCAAACCCGAACTGATCATCAGACCTCCAAAACGGCCCCACCGACGACGAAGACGGCCCTACCGCGTCCAAAGAGGAATCCGCGACTGTCCCGAGAGGCCTACAAGATGCCCAACAGCACAACCCTTCCCCCCTGCCGAGCCCCACCAAGCCCCCTACCCTATGTTAGTCAACCAGCACGCGAACGACTTGAAATGGATTCGAATTAGCGACGCAACCCTCGCTCAAACATAGAAGGAGAAAAGGCGCATACGTACATATTCGGCAAAACGATCAACATGCATACTGCATGCAGATTGATGGCGCGGGTGTAGACCCACGGGGATGGATTCTAGAATACGCGGCGGATGGAGGCAGAGGATGTCAGACGGAGGATAAGGGACGGCCAAGAAGGATGGAGGGAGGAGTAGAGGGCATCAAGACAGGGTGGAGAAGGGGGGGTATGAATCAGGGAGCTGACGGGTGAGCAAAACAGGGTGGAATGGGTTGACGATGAGGAATATTTGGGTTCGTCCGGGGGGCAGCTCTGGAAGAGGCACCGGAATAGCAGTCAGAAGGGTTGTGCACGGCGGATCGCCAACTCGCTCTTGACGGGCGCGCCTTTGGCAACCAACGGTGGCCTAGCGAGACCACGCCGCCGAAATACATCAGGCGCCCGACTCCCGCGGCCCAGTCCGCAGTTGTCCGTTCGATGCGCTGACAAGGCGGAAGGGGGGACCATGCGAAGCGAGTGCAGGAGCATATAGGTTAGACCGAGAGGAATGCACACACAAAAGATGTAATAATAGATTCGGCCGTCTGCGAGTCGGTGGACCCTTCCAGGAGGGGATAGCGCATTAGGAAGAGGCTCATACGAGATCATACGCGGAAGGAGTATGGGGGAGGAGGAGAACCATAAGGAGAAGGAGGAGGATAACGACGAGGGCCATGAGGAGAAGGAGGAGGAGGAAGAGGACGACGAGGCTCCTCGTTTCTGGTCGAAACTCTCCCGCTCGAGCGTGTCGAAACCGTCGGCGGGAATCTCGAAAGAGAACTCGATCGAATAGCTCCAAGCCGCTATCGCCCCCCCGACCCGTCGCTTCTGCAGTGGGAGGAGGGAGGCGCTTTTCTCTCGAGCCCAAGCGCCGGCGCTACGTACACACATGTACACAAGCGTGCTAGTTTACATTCCCTGGGTTTTTCCCCCAGAAATCACATTCATACTATTTTCTCTAGCTAAGCTTGCTTCTCGTTCGAGCGCCGGGCAAACTCGCAAAACTCAGTACTCCCCGAAGTCAAGGTCATCGGCGAAGCCGTAGAATATGAAATAGTCCACAGCGTCGTTCACGAAATCGAACACCATGAAATATGTATGTAACCGAGCACGAAGACTACCTCTTGGAAGAACTTGAGCCCGTATCTCCCCGCATGTACGCCTGTCTCTCCCTCTGTGCCTTCACCGCCTTGGCCTGCGCCCGAAGCGCTTTCTCCTCGCTCCACCAAGTAGGGTCCCGCACTCGGTGCACCGAACCTTCTCCTTGTACTGGTTGGTCCCCGCTCTCGTTCGCTTGTCCGTTGGGTGCTCGCACAGGTCGGGATCGATGTACTTGCTCTGGTCCTTCGTCCTGTACTTCGTGTTCGTGGGGCTTGACTTCTGGGTGTACTTGCTGTTGCCAGCTTCGCTGTTGCCAGCTGCCTGGGTTGCCTTCCGACACTCCGCGCATCCGTCGATCACCCTGCGGTGCGCCTCCAGAACTCCGTCCTCCAGCACGTCTCCGAAGTCGCTCTCGATCTTCTCGTAGGGGGCGTGTCCGGTCCTCTCGTGTAGCCGGTATGCCTTCTGCATGAACTTCTTGGATGGCGTAGCCGGTGGTGTCGTCGATTTGGCGCGCACGCTCGGGACGTCTTGCCAGCTGCCCTCGTCCGTGTCGCTAGGGACCTTCTTGTCTTCGGCCTTGTCCTTGGACTTGTGTGGCTTCTTCCGGGTCCTCGGTCCGCACTCGCACTGGTCCACCGCCATGCGACACACAGTGCACACTACCATGGTAGCACACGCAGCAGCTGCACCTCCCTGTGGGCTTGCCCTGATCTCCTCAGTGTCAGCCCCCGTCGCGTCCATCATGTAGATCTCCTTCGCGTCGTCGGTGCAATCCAGCTCGGCATTCACGTCTGACTCCACAAGCATCTCCGTCTCCGATGTAACATTCAGCTCCTCCTTGTCCTCTGGATCCTCAGTCACATCTGGCTTCTTGATGGTGTGCTTCTCTGCGAAGTCCTTCTCGTAGCGCTCGAGGGCCGCCTTGGTCGGTGCGTAGACCGTCAGCAGCTTACGCACG
Organism: Prorocentrum cordatum; assembly: GCA_963575745.1. Classification (NCBI taxonomy): domain Eukaryota; class Dinophyceae; order Prorocentrales; family Prorocentraceae; genus Prorocentrum; species Prorocentrum cordatum. Next base: position 395,150 of record CAUYUJ010019137.1, read on the forward strand.
TGCGTCGGGATCGTCCGACGCCTCACCACCTGGTCCAGGCCGGACCAGTCGACCATCTCCTCGAGCTTCTCGTAGTAGATATCGTCCTCGCGCTGGCCCAGCATCATCCGCCAACGTAGATATGGCTTCGGAGCAGGTTGGACAACCTTCGCGTTGTACCTCACGTCCGCGATGCAGTCCTCGAAGTACGTGTAGCCCTCGTGCGCAAAAGGCTGATCGGCAGGTCGCTGTCGCTCGGGGTACTTCGTGCGGTAGTACTCACCCCTGCGTCCCTTGAGCTCCGTCCGTTGCTTATGGATAACCTGGTCCGCCATGAGGTCCTCGGTCAGCCGGTACTCGCCCGTCTGCAGGACGTACCTCATGTAGTCGCCAGCGCGCACGTCGTGCTTGGTGAGGCAGTCGGCGAGCATCTGCTTGGTATTCACCCACTTGCTCACCACGTTGTTGAACTCGATATCGTTCCTGAGCGCCTCGATGTCGATGAGCAGCCGCTTCTCGGAGGGAACCGTCCCGCGCTTCTGCAGCAGGTCGTAGAGAGACTTGCAATCTGTGACCTCCACCATCGTGATCGCCTTGACGTCCTCCATGTGGGTCCGGTAGCCCAGCCCGTAGTGTAATTCCACCAGGTGCTGCCTCAGCATGTCGCCACTCTCGACCGCCTCCAAAGCTGCCATCGTCTCGGCCGAAAGGGTACTGCGCACCACACGTTTAATGCGGTGTGAGCGCCACAGCATGGGGGTGATCTTGGTAGGCCTCCCGAGCAGGAACTTGTTGTCCTTGTTGTCTGCTAGCAGGATGACCAGTCCGGCCTGGCTCGCCGTCTTCGTCTTGCCCACGTTGCCGTGACTTGAGTCCCCGATGGCCACCACGATCGCATCGTCCATGTTGATCTTCTGGAAAGTGATGTCCACGTGGTCTGTCTTGGCGTCGCTCACCAGCTTGTTGAAGTCGAGCAGGTCCTGCACCTTCAGGTCGCTGTCGTGAGCCCTCGCCTGGCTCTCCACCAGACGGAACGCCAAGTCCATACGCGTAGAGCGCACCAGCCACTGGATCTGGCCGTTGCCGCTGTGGAGCAACGCCCTCTCCTCAGCCGTGGCCTTCGCTTCCTTGTTCCTCCGGCGCTCGGCCGAAATAGGAATCCTCCCGATGCTCTCCGTGTACTCCCTCTGGCTGCACTTGATGGTGCCGTCGTCGTTCTGCTTGAGGAAGCGCCCGCAGTGATGAAACCCTGTCCGCGCAGACTGCCACTTGCCGTAGCAGTGTATCTTCCTCAGCATCGCCACCTGATTCGCGAAGAACTCGGGCGAACCCGCGACCAAGTCGTCGTCCACGTGCGTCCCGATGAGGCCGATCAGCTTCCCGTTCTCGTCGTGGAAGATGAAGAGAGCCGGGCGCAGCTTGGATCTCGAAGCCCCGGGCAGTGACATGATAGTGTCGCGGTGCTCCTCGTGCCACAGTAAGGGTGCGTCGTTCAGCCCGTAGATGCCCTTCTTCGCTTTCAGGATGGTCCCCTCGGGCACGAATGGCCAGCCCAGCTCCGGGACTGCCGGTAGACCGCCCTTGGGAGCTCGAAAATACACACGTCGTGAGCTGTCGGGGTACTTCCCATTCAGGAACGCCGAGTCGACGTCGCCCTGCTCCAGCGTCCAGCCCTCCTGGCTAGCCGCCTCCTGGAGAATCACCGCCGTGGCCGTGTCCGTGAGCGTGGGCGCGTTCGTCTGCAACTCGCCGGCGAGCAGCTGCTTGTCCTTGTACCCCGGGACGATGTTCCTCGACTTCGCCTTCAGCGGGTGCTGCTCGTACGAGAGGTTGCCCCTCGTCGGCTCGTTCTTGTCCGTCCGGACGCGCCGCATCGGCAGGACGTCCGCCTTCTCGACCCCCGCGAGCTCCTCCTCCGTCGGCCACTCCACGGCGTCGTACTGGATCCACTTGCGCCACTCGTCCAGGTCGCTCGCGTCGAATTCTTCCTTCCATTCCGGCGGGATGCTGCGCATATAGTTCTCGACCTTTCTTAGGTGCGATTTGTTTCTTGGCCGTGTCGGTCCTCCTCGCCAGGAATGCATCCCTCGTGCGGTTCTTCACCACGCGGCTCACCTTGACGTAGAGTGCGCTGTCGTCCCCCATTGGAATGTCGCTGGTATCGTCAGGAATCCGTGGCAAACGCATAGCAGCCTCCTTGAGAGCTTCGCGTCGTAGTCGAAGACGTTCCTTGTCTTGCAGCCGGTCATCAGGAAGTGGCCTCTTGAACCCCTTTGGTGGTGCGGGTTCTGGCTGTCCTGGCTGTTCGGCTCGCTCAGGTTCATGATGCGGATTACCTGGCACAGCAGCTGCGTCCAGGTCCATGGAGTGCCCCTGCCCAGCTGCATCAGGTACAGGTGGGTCGTAAGCTGGTCCGGGTACTTGAAGTCCTGGCCCGTCGCCGGGTAGTGGTGGTACTTCTGGTAGCCCTCCAGGTGTAGCTCCAGGTGCTTCCTCTATCACGCGTTCCCTTTTTGGAGTCGCCTCCACTGGTGGCGGTCTCGGAGGTGGTGAGGCCGGCTCGGTGCGAGGTGCCTTCGCCATCGGCGGGTCGTCTTCAGCGTCCTCGTCGTCCGAGTCGTCGTTGCTCCTCTCGCGTCGTGTGCCTGTCTGTTGGCTTCCTTCAGGCCCAGGACCACGTTCGTCGATAAACCCCTTCTGAAGAGTAGGTCCTCCACGCCACTGCGAAAGCTGCCTGACCAGGTCCTCGTTCTCCACCATCTCCGCCTCGTCGCGTGATGCATGCCGCACCTGCTCGGGCGTCACGAGCACCGGCACCCCTCGGTGCAGTCTCGTGTGGCCCTCCGTCGCTAGCACGATGGCCGGGCCGCGCCATCCCAGCTCGCCCTGGAGCCTCTTAGACTTCACGTGCTTCACCTCGCGCCAGTAGAACACCAGCTGGCCCGGCACGAATGGTCCTCGTGGCGGTCGAACTCGGCCGATAGTGGCCCTCCTCACGGCGTCGTCGCTGTCCAGCTCGAAGAGCCCAGTTCGCCGCTGCACGAATCTGTTCGGCCCGCCGGGGCCCGTCCTCGAAGAGGGCCGCGCTCTGCGCCGCCAGCTGCCTCTGGTCGCCCTCCATCGCCTCGATCAGCGAAGTCGGAGTGCCGGGCGACTTCCCCAGCGCGTACTGGTAGGGCGTGAAGCCGTTGCGCCGAATATGGTTGTTGCACGTGTTCGCTATCACTGAAGTCCATACCGTTGGTTCGTCGTTCTTCGTGAGCTGCACGTCGCGGTTCAGGCGCTGGAAATGATCCTTGAAGAAGTCGATGGCACGCTCGACTCTTCCCTTTAGCTGAGGCGCCTCAGCCGGGACCGGTCTCATCAGGATGTTGTACTTGTCGCCGATCTCCGCGAACCGCTTCGTGATGTGGCCCTTCGCCGCGTCGTAGTAGAGCACCTTCGGAGGGCCTGCCCACGACAACCAACCTTGCGAGAAGCACCGTAGGCTCTCCTCGCCCGTAATCGATCGCACAGCTGTGGTCGGGACGATCACCCTGAAGCTCGACGCGTCGTCCAGGATAACCATGACCATCAGCCGCGTCCCGTCCGAGAGGATCACCTCGGCCTCGTCCAGGAACACGTTCTCGTTGAACTCCGTCGAGAGCTTCAAATTGGCTGACCTCGTGGTGTTCGGCCTGCCCAGCTCCTTGCACACGGTGCAGTCCAACTTGTCCACCGCTTCGAGCACCTCCTTCGACGCCCCGTAGGACTTCAGGCGTCGCTTGAGAGCGTGTGCAGACGGGTGGCTCAGGTTCAAGTGGAGCTTCCGAAGAGCGCCCCACTGGGCCGTAGTGATGTTCGGGGGCTTATCCCCGAAGCCTTTCCCCTCTTCGTGTAGGTCTCGATGTACTGCGTCTGCGTCTCGATCGTTTGGCTTGAACTCCCTCGGCGTGGCTCCATAGGCAAACACCGTCGCAGGGTAGGACGTCTGCACTTTCGGCTCCTTCGCGTAGATCGCCACGACCGTGTCCGAGGGATACCTCTCCGCCAAGTCGATCGTCTGGAAGTCCGAGTCGTCCGCGTAGGCATCTGAGAAATCGGCCAGCACGCCCTCGCTGGAGTACATTGCGTAAATGCGCCGCACAGCTCCTCGAGGTAGTGGTATCTCCTCGGTGCCCCTCAGCACGCGCACGTCGATCAACTCCTTTCTCAGCTTGAATGCCTTCGCAACTCCATTCGCAGTTCGTCGGCTCGGAATCTTCTCCCCGTTGTTCCAGATCCGCAGCTCCTTCAAGGTCGCGCGCATCGCCAGCTCGTGCGTCCCGGCTTTGACCAAGGTCTTGCCGAGCTCCTCCGGCCACGCAGCCGATCGCGAGAGCATCGCGCTCCGGCCGACCGTCTCCGCGTGTTCGTGGCTTCCGTCACATCTGCGTTCCAGCCAGGAAGGAAAGCACGACCCATATGGTACCAGCATGCGCGTCGCCTTCCGAATCGGTGTCCCGCTCTCGTCCACGAGCCCGTACATGCACTGGTGCAGCGTGACCGTGTCGTAGGATGGTGGCCGATCGTCTTTCCAACTCGTCAGGTCCATCATCGATTCTTGGTTCCACGCTCGGCTCGTCAACGGGTTCTCGCCAATACCGATTCGTCCGCCTTCAGCCTGCAGTCGAAGTACGTCCGCCGAGAAATTGACCAATGGCGTAAACTCCTCGACCATATCATCGACCCAGTCGCCCATACCCTGTGCCCGCTGAAACTCCTGCATATTCGTGAAGGGTGTACAGGGAAACGCGACCGAAACCATCCAAGGCTTGAAGATCTTGATCATGAACAGGAAATCGGAACAAACCTTGGGGTCATTGAAATTCACACCAACCGACAGATCTGAAGGGGTCGCATTCGCGTGACCACCTCTCGAGGCCGCTCTAGTAAAGCGAGCCTCCTTCGCGAACAGCTCCCAGAGGAAGGTCTCCGAGTTGTCACGCAGCACGTCGAATATCACCTCGTACTCCTTCATGAGCTTGTCGATCCGCTTGACCGTGCTCTTCTTGAAGATGCCCTTGTTGCCGTTCTTCAAGGCCTCCGCGACCCACGAGTCGGCGTCGTCCTTCAGCTGGAAGTCCGGCTTGACTTCCTGCAGCGTCTCCGCGACCAGGAACACCTCCGGCTCGGGGGCGACCCGGTGGATGCGGAACTTCTCGAAGAGCGGTTCCGCCTCGTACGACTCGAGGTCGTAGTCGAAGATGTCGAGACCCGCGTGGCCGCCGGGAAGCTTCACCAGCTCCTTGTCGTAGACTCCCAGCTCCTGGAAGTCCGCCCAGTGGCCGTCTTCGCGCACGTAGAGGTTCGTCTTCCAGTCGGCCAGGTTCTTCCTGCTCGTGAGACCGACCATGTCACCAGGAATCTCGAAGTACTCCTGTATGGCGTGGACCCTCCCGATGCCGATGGGGATGATCCACTTCTGCTTGGCCTCGCGCTTGGCACCGCCGAGCCCCTTGAACCTCTGCGCGGCGTCCACCTTGATGGGCTTCAGGCCGTACTTCGCGAGCTCGGTCGCGACGCGGTCGAGCCAGCCGCGCCCGGCGACCGCCACCGACGCGCCGCTGTCCACCAAGGCCGCCGGCACGGCCTCCTTCGAGACCAGCACCTCCAACTCGAGCCTCTCCGGCACGATCGGATCGCTATCCACGCTCACCGTCATGATGTCGTAGACGTCCTCGGCGGTCTGCACCGCGGCGCTGTCGGCCAGCTCGCCCACGGCGGTCATCTGGCTCGCGAAGTTCACGCACGCCGGAACGGCACAGACCAAGGTCGTCATCGCCCAGAAGCCGTAGCGTCGTGGACGTTGGGCTCCTTTCGGTCCCTTGCCGCGGCCCTTGGGCTTGCCCGTCTTGCCGGAAGAGCCGCCGGTCGGACAGTTCGCCGTGTCGTGGTCCATCCGGCCGCAGTTGGTGCACCTCTTGTCCTTCGACTTGCCCTTGTCCTTGCCTTTGCCAAAGTTGCCTTTGGAGAAACTCCTTCCGGCCGCCTTGCCACCGGCAGCCGCGCTCTCGTCCACGACTCCGTCGATTCTCCCCTTGAAGAACCCGCGAGCAGCCCGAAGCTTGTTCATCTTCAGGCGGCTCTCGCGTAGGGTGACGAGGGCCTTGCGGTAGTCGTCGTCCTCGTCGGCCAGGAACGTGTCCGCGTCATCCTCGATGAAGAACATGTCGCTGCTGTCCCAGCCGTTGTCGTCGCCGTCGTCCGTGCACACGTAGACTCCACGCTCGTCGTCCCATTCATGCCAGTATCCGTCATCATCTTGTACCCAGTATTCTCCTGGATCCTCTTCGTCGGGTGGCTCTTCTTCGGTGTTCATCGCCCATCTCCAGCCCGACTTGAGTTGTCCCCGATGCTTCGCGCTGCCGCGTGGGAAAAGGTTCTTCAGCGTTTGGCTGATCTTCTGGAAGTTGAACGTCTCCTCCGCCCGTGCAATCACCAGATTGCGCTCGTCCTTGTCGAGGCCGCTTCGCTTCAGAGTGTGGTACCCTAGCTCGTTGCTGCTTATCTTCGTGTCCGGGTCCACCTCCTCCAGGTTCCGCTTGGCAACCTCCATGGCTGTGCAGCAAGCCGCCATGGGTTCTTCGCCTTTCCGCTCGAAGTGCGTCTGATCGAAGAAGGCGTCGAACGCCTTCGGCAGCTCCCGAAAGCTGCTCTTGGCGAAGCGCTGCGCCTCCAAGTACGCCAGCAGCGCCCGGGCCCCCTCCTTCTTCGCGTAGTCCTTGGGGTCCGTCTGCTCAATGAGCACGCTGATGCTGTTGTCCGCGCCGAGCAGGTTGCGATGCAGCTTGGGGCCGAGCGCCTGTAGCTGATCCTCAGTCTCGCAACTCAGCTCCGCCGCCTGCACGGCGCGCTTGTACCTCGTGAAATCCTTGAGGGTCTCGCCCTTCAGCACCGGGATTTTGGGATCCACTGCGCTGTTATACTCCGTCATCTCTTCAACTGGATGGCTAGTCCGTGTCCGTGTAGATTATCGTGATAATCGTGGTAATGAAGATCGTGGGGCCAACCACGAGCTCCGCTGCCAACCTCGTTTCTGGTCGAAACTCTCCCGCTCGAGCGTGTCGAAACCGTCGGCGGGAATCTCGAAAGCGAACTCGATCGAATAGCTCCAAGCCGCTATCGCCCCCCCGACCCGTTGCTTCTGCAGTGGGAGGAGGGAGGCGCTTTTCTCTCGAGCCCAAGCGCCGGCGCTACGTACACACATGTACACAAGCGTGCTAGTTTACATTCCCTGGGTTTTTTCCCCCAGAAATCACAAGGCTTATAAGGAGAAGGAGGAGCACTCCACATCAACACATACACTGATCGCTACATTTGGAACGATGGCTAAGACGCGTGTCGAAACATTGCTTTCACATGCTGAAGCCCCTCCTGCAAACCTAAGCGAATCAATCCATGGGTCAATACTCGCAGCGATGCCAAGTCAATGGATGCGCCGACGATGCCGAGAGGACATGGGCTGTGAGAGGGTACAACACACAGTGCTGTGAAGTTCGCGGGCCGACGCTGGCCAATTCTGCGTTTGTTGTTGCAGCCGAGGGCTTGTCAGAGCAGGCGTCGCTTCCACCTGGGTCCACGGACTGGCTCAACTCCGAGCTTTTCAACTCGATCTGACAAGTGATGCATTGCGTATCCCAAGCTGCAGACAGCAACATCACAATGCAACGAACGCTACCCAACCAGCGATTGCACAAACACGCTTTTTGTCGAAACAAGGCTGTGTGTCAATGTGCTGCGTGTGTTTCTGCATCTGCTAAGTTTGGGGTTCGTGGGATCTGAGCGCGATGCGCGTTGCAACCGCTCCCCTAACACTTAAAACTCAACTGCGCCTGGCGCGCTTGAAACCCAGGAATGGCTGGACACTGGGGGCCTTAATCTTCCCACAGACGCTGCCGCTCGACTCGCTGCCCCGCTGAGTCTTCATCGGGGCTGGCGCGGCGAGACTATCGGGCGGTGACCCCATCCGACTGCGCGGGGGTCTTCGAGGCGAAGCTCGCTCGCGCAGAGGGGGGGGGCTCCAGGCGCTTTGAAAGGCGACGAACTTGGACCCGCAGCACGGGCCTGCAAATCGTGAAACTGCTGCCCAGACGCGCGCGGCAGCGTGGGGTGGGAAGCCTGCCGCTCGGCCGGGAAAGCCTTGGCCTTGTCTGGCCCCCCGGGGCGGTGGCGATGCAAACGGCAGCTCGACGCCTTGAATGATCGAGCTCGCCCCCGCGGCCTTCCCCAGTGTCGTCTGGGCCACGGTGACGGCCTCACTGGTAATCTCGTCAGCTTGGGCGCGGGGGCCGATGACAATCAGGCCAGCTGCGTCGGCGAAGTCCTTCAAGGTCTCGCGTAAGGAAGTGGCTGCAACTTATGTTTGAGCATCTGCGAGGCCGTGGTCACGTTGAAGTTGTCGTCGGAGATGCATGCTCACCAAGTAGGCGTGGCTTCGGCCGTGGCTTCGGTAGTCTTGGTCAGGATTGCGGCCATCGCAGTGAGGATGATATCCTCGCACTTCTTGCCGGGAGCACCTGCAAGCGTGCGCCTCGAAATCGTGCTGGGTCTTATCCTGCTCGCATTTGGCGAGGGGTGCCCCTTTCAACTGGCTCGCAACGTTCATCCACTTGTTCTCCTCCAGCATGAGTGGGCTAGGGCCTGGTCGGAAAGACATGTTCGGGTCCTCGTGGGGGGGAATGTCCACGCGCTCCTTCGCAACTCGAACCGGCTGGAGGAAGGGGCTCTGCATCTCCTGTCCTCCGGCAGAAACGGCGGCGACCCCGCCCTCCCAACTGCTCGCTGGTGCATGCGAAGCAATCGGAGCTGACGCCGAAGTCGCAGACGGCGCTCGCGATTGCGCCGAGACTGCGCTGATGGGGCAGTCGCCCAGGATGGCAAGTCGCTGGTCTTCAGCAGCAGGAGGCAAACATATCTTCATGCTTGGTGAGTGAATGGTCTCCTCCATGACTGAGCTGATAGGTTTGCTGCTTGCTTTCGTCGGGTGCCGACCTCCATTTGCAACGTGAGCTGCTGCAGACTGGCTTAAAAGATTTCGCCTAGCGGCCTGGGCTAAGTTGGTGGCTGGAGCTCGCTTGGGAACCCCATGGGCAATCTCGGAGTTCAGCCTCTCGATCGCGTCAGCGCTGAAGGCGTGAGTCATGAAGTCGGACCTGAGATGCTTCTGGCACTCCTTGGATTGCAGCTCCTCCTTTGTGAATAGTCGTTTTTTTTTATTCCGCGGCTGCAAGGGTCCTGCTCGTCTTCGTCGGTCGCCAAAAAGTGGTCGATGCAGGTCGATCTCTCTGCCGCGGTGCTCTCAGTGATGGACAGCGCGTGCATGTTGCAAGGCTTCGACGAGCACTTTGTTTCGCGCCGCCTGAACACAATGCCAGCTGACACCAACGCTGGGTTACGAGCAAAGCGCATCATTCCAAGGTCGTCAACGCTGATGCCGATCATGTCGAGCACGCACCACGGCCACCGTCGGTCTCCGCCAACCCTCCACGCCTTCATGCACTCCAGCGGCTTCTCAGCGCTGAGGTCGATGAGGCTGGTCTCCTTCGAAGAGAGCTTGTCGAGGTTGTTTGCATTCTTCCCATCGCCCTCCAGGTTCGCAACTTTGGCGGGGTCGCCCAACATCGGGCACAGCAAATGGTAGCTGTAGATTCCGACAAGCACGGTCAATATCGGTAGACCCATCATCATGACAACGTTGTTGTAGTATCCGGTTGTCTTCCTAACTCGCGTCTCCTTGAGCTTCTCGCGGTAGTCATCGGTGGCCTCGGCGTCGGCCGTCGGCCGAGTAGGCCAGGTCTGCCTCCTTGTCTCCAACAGACAGGTCGATGCACCCCAGCCCCCCGTTGAGCGCAACTCGACGCAGGCACAGCATGCAAAAATTCGGTAAGACACGTGTCCATCTGCTCTCAACTGGAACCGGGTCCGTCTTGCAAAACATTGCGTTGGTACATGCTACCACGCTGTTATGTCTGCACACCTCGCCGTTCGCGCTTCAAGGTCCAGAAGACTCCGCATCCCAACGGTAGTGAGCCCAGGGTTGATCGCCGCCGACGTCGCGATTCACCACCTTACACAAGAACGTCAAGTCTGTGTGGAACTGGCTTCGCCAAGCGTGCTTGTGCCCACGCCGATGGTACTCCGCATCCAGGTCACACGTGATGTGGCAGAACCTGTCCAGGGCATGGTCCTCGCGAGGAGGAGGCTCGACCTACCTCTTGAGCTTGCACCGCGCATGGAACTCCAAGCATGCAACCATCTTGCCACGAACGTTTGGCAACCGATACATATTGGCGATGCTGTAGGGCCGCATCGTGTGCTCTCGAAATGCTTTCATTGATGCCTTCCCTCTGTCAAGAAAGTGAGCGCCACAGCAATCTGGCCAATAAGGAACTCGCCTCGTAATGTTAGGCAGCTGCTCCATCATGATACACCAGCACTGCCCCCCATCATTTCATCAAGGGTATGTTGCCCGATGCCTTGTCGCACGTGGGCACGATAGAAATGTGGCTTGCGCTACTAAGTGCGCGTCCGTTTCTGCGTAGCCCCTCAAAGCCCCGGTGGCTACTCAGATCCCCCTCCCTGGAGTTCGTGCTTCAGTCGGCTGTTTTGTTTTGGGGGGGGGCTGAAGTCTGGTCTACTCCTCCACTGATGCCTAGTGCGCTTCCCCTCCATTCCATGGCCATGGAGACCGTTATTAGGCTCTGTCATGTTGCATGTGGCCTTTCGAGGCCGCATGCTAATGACCTATTCTGTTATGTTGTGGCCATGCGGTCTACTTCATACTGGAGCTTTTCGTTGCCATATGAAAAGACGGAGCCCGAGACGAAGGAGGGGGAAGGAGGAGGGGGAAGGAGGAGGGAGGAGGGACCCACGGGGAACAACCATGGCGTAGAAATCACAGGAGACGGATGGGATGGCCCAGTAAGTAAAGGCGAGTGAAAGAGGAGGGAAGAATGAGGGAGTGCATGTGCCAAGAACGGACCCCCCTCGTCGCACACATACCTTGAATTTGCCCCCTCCCCCTTGTGCTCACTCCTACGACGCGGCGGCTGCGTTCCTAGATTCCCCTGCATATGTATCCAAGGCCCCTTCCGAGCCCCTACTCATGCACAATGTTGTGAGTGTGCAATGGGCACTCGTATGCGAGCGCGTTTTTCTATGTATGCATTCCGTGTCTGTAAGGACGACACACTTGCTACAGTTGAGAAGGGCACGTCGACAGCACTTCGAAATGAACGTGCAATTCCGCTCATCAACTTGGAAGTTGATGGTCTGGGCGTTTTCCCCTTTTGACGCGCCCCCCGTGGTCCCTTCTCCAGACCGAAGGAAGACCTGGCCCCCAGACCTGCCCAACGAAAAATGATGTGAGACGCACAAGGGCAGATTCGTACTATGTATCCTCCTCGGAGGCGTGCGTCGGACCCGAACATCCAATACAAACATCTTGTAGTATATCGCATCCAGACGGGTATGGCCAGAAAGCGCCTGCCACAGAACTTGCGCTGTAAGATTTCTCGGCGCGCGCGCGTCGCCCCTGGCGGGCGACGCACACCTAGTATCAGTATGTTGGGGTGACGCCGATGCTGGCCGCTTGCTGCTGCAACCAGGCCCTGCTGAGGGGCGGACGTAAATCGGAGCTTCCGTCGGAGGTAAGAAGCGTGACCCCTCCCAGCGTTGCGTGGCCGTCTTCCACACCAGGATGACTGGCCGTGAGAAATTGTCAACCGACGACCACGCTAACACCTTCTCCGCGTTCTGGACCTCCTCCGGGGCAGGAGCCCGCTGAAGGCACCCCTCTGGCGGAAGAAAGATGACAGGAACGAGACTGTCACGGCATGGCTCCGCGCTGCAGGGAATGGATGAACCGATGAGCAATGGGGTTCTTGCACCTCTGTGCCGCACTTCGGCATGTCGAGCGCGCCTCTCCGTACCGTGACAATTGGGTCATGACCTGTTGGGAATGACAGAGCAACCGCAGCGGTGCAATCGAGAGTACCAGACCAACCTCGCAACCAATGCTCGATCATCCAGCGAAGCATGTGTCACAGGGGATCGCATTGCCCCGTCGACCCCCCGAAGCCCGACGAGGACGACGAACACCCAAAACAGCCCAAAGGGTTCGGGCAAATCCCACCAGCCCTGTGCGCCCAGAACGCCCCCAGAGAGGCCCCATGGCTCGCAAGATGGTCCCCAAGCAGGCCACCAGTCACCGAAAGATCGGTCCAAGACGCCCAAGACTGTTTCGAAATGGGACACGAAGTCCCCAGGACCGCGCAAGAGGCCTCCAGGAGGGCCACCAAGAGAGCCCGGAGAGGCGAAACTCATTTCCTTACGGTTTTCCATGTTTTTCGCATTTCTACTTCCTCGGCTTCCCGACGAACCCACAAGCCCAAGAGGCCCCAGAGCGCGCCCCAGGACAGCTCCAGTGCCCCCCGCGAGAGCGTCCACATGGACGGAGAGGCCGGCGTAGGTGGTCTAACACTGTTTCCCTTTCCACTTCCCAAGCCGCCAAGACGCCCCAAGAGGAAGCACATCTCAAGAGATACCTGAAGAGACTCCGAGAGGCATGCAAGAGGCCTCTGGCCTTTCTGCTCGCCCTCCTGCTCCTCCTGCCCCTCCTCCTCCTCCTCCTCCTCCGCCTCCTCCTTCTCCTCCTCCTCCTCCTCCTTCTCTTCCTCATCTGCCCATTCCTCCTCCTCCCTCCTCCCTTATCCCCCTCCCCCTCCTCCTCCCCCTTATCCTTCTCCTCATCCGATTCCTCCTCCATCCTCCCCCTCATGGGGTATGACGGCTTCCCCAGCCTTTATTACACTGCACGCTCCTCCACATCCCTGATCAGGGCAGCTCGCCTGGACATCGTTTCCGGATGGACTGGTGGGGCGACGCGAAGTGTCTACAATGTGTTTCAAGCGTCTGGCGTGCCCAGTAAGAACGGTTCTCGCATCAGGTCCAGGAATGATTCGATTCGACTGGCTTAGGCCTTCAGATTTTATATTGCACCATCACAGCATCTACCACAGTGTCTGCAACTGATACTACTGTTACTACTATTGCGAAAATTACAATATCGGTGGGAATGCGGCCACGCCTTTGTGAGATTTTACGAGCCCTGATCTTATTTCTATGTTGTAATGCCACCAGCTCCAATTTCTCGGCGCAGGTGGTTTATAGCGGTTCCTTTTCCAACTCATCTTTTCTTCCCCTTCGGGGAGGGGGGACATCTTTCCCTTCGCAGTACACGCTCCTACTCAACCGCCTGGCCAGCAGGTGTGGGCCGCATCCAGGTGGTTCCACTCTACGTGCTTGAAATTGAAACAGAGTCGACGTTGTTCCTCTCAGCATGACGGTTTTGGCGCCGGCGCTACGGAGTGCAGGACGGGAAGAGGGGATGGGGTGCAAATCGCGCGCGCAAGGGCGAAGTGTCGCCCACGCGTTGGCGTCGCGCCGGGTCGCCGGCGCGGCGAACACTGTCGCTTGCCAATGCGTTGGCGCGCGAGCGGGCGACCATGTCGCTCCTGCCTCGGCTCCGCGCAGATTTGTGCCTGACCGTGGCGCTCCCGCTGACGCGGCGCATATTTTTTCGCTCGCCTAGTCGTTGGGGGCAGGGCAGCGCGCGAGCGGGCAAACTCTCGCCTTCGCTCGCCATGGCTCGGACGACCATTCTCCGTGAATGCTTCGATTTCGTGCGTGTGTTTTGCTCGATGATCCAGGATGCTCCTCGATGGTCCCCGCCGAGAAAAAATGCACACGTCCGAGGGAGGCCAAGTTCGCCCAAGCTCCGCTGAGACTTCGCCTGGGAGTGGCATCGCCGCGCGGCCGCGGCGCATGCATGTTCTCCGATTCGCATCAGGAGCGGCAGCGGCAGCGGCGCCTTGCGACAGCGGGCGCAGTGCCCTCGCCCAGGCACCGCGCAGCTCGTTTGTGAGGGTGGAAGTGCTAGTCCAGCGTGGCGCATGCATCCTCTTCGCCGCGGTCACCCAAACTCCCACCGCAAGAGAGATGGCCAGACTGCACCCTCTCGCCGCGGCGCACGAGGACTTCTGAGGCTCCGCCCTCGCCCGTGGCCGGCCCGCGATCCGTCGCACACCAGGTCGTCGGAAGCGGGAGCGCGCGAGCGCCATCCGTTCTCCTGGTGGGGGCGCATTCCCAATCCCAACATCAAGTTGTGCAACAAGTGATTATGTTGATATTGGTCTCGGCAGGGGGGGGGGGACGAGGGGTCAGAGCTTCCAATGGGGGCCCAAGATGGCCCCGATAGGGCCTCGGATAGCCCAGGATGGCCCACAAGATGGCGCAGCATACCTCAAGATGGCGCAGTCTGATTTCCAAGATGCCTCCGAGAGGCTCCGAGACCGCCACCAGACCTCCCAGATCGCCCCCGAAAGGCCATGACCTCTCAACGTCTGTGGGATTTCAGTGATGTTTGCCTTCTGAGGCTTCACGATGCCTCCAGGATCGCACGAGAGAGCCGCAGCAAGGGCCCAGACGAGACTGCCCCACGAACGCCCCAGGGTGGCTCCACGAGGCGGTCTCTCGGGCCCTGACGGCGGGGGATACTTCGGGACCCACGAGAACTCCTGGTCCTACCTCTCCACCTCCTCCTCCTCCTCCTCCTCCTCCTCCTCCCTCCTCCTCCTCCTCCTCCTCCTCCTCCTCCTCCTCCTCCTCCTCTCCTCCTCCTCCTCCTCCTCCTCCTCCCTTCCTCCTCCTCCTCCTCCTCCTCCTCCTCCTCCTCCTCCTCCTCCTCCTCCCCTCTTTCCATAGCCAAGACCGATGAACCACATGAGGTTCTGACACCACCTGGCATCTCGGAAGCATCCCTTGGGGGCTTTTGGCCCAAGATGGCTCCACCATTGCTCCATGCAGCCCGACTTGATTGTACAGGACACGCGAGAGGACACAAGACCCTTCCGAGTGCCACGTTGCCATAGGAATGTGGGAGGCATAGGCCGCGAGACACAGGACACAAGGGTACCCTCGATTTGGCAGGATCGACCTACGAATCAGTGCCGAATCTAGTGGCTTCTCGCCTTTTCGCATCCGATGGGCCTTGAAAAGGCCTCAACATCCCTGCGCGATAACCCCAGCAAGCGCCCCAAGCGAGGCCCAGCACGGCTCTCCAAGACGGCCGCACGAGCGCCCAAGATCGCCCCCAGAGCTTCCCAAGATGGCCCCGTAACTCGCCATCGCTCGGACGTCCATTGCCTGTTTTTTTTTTCCAGTTTCGTGCGTGGTTTTTTCGCCAAGTGATCAAGGATGCTCCTCGATGGTTCTCGCCGAGAAAAAATTGCACACGTCCGAGCGATGCCAGGGCCCTGAGGTGGCCCAACTGAGCTCCCGAGGGGCTCCCGGATCGAAGGAGGCGCGACGGCACTTCCGGCCTGCGCCCGGGCCTTCTGTTCAGGCCGATCGCGAACTTCGGTTTGACGGCTGCCTCCTGCTTTCTCCCGCTGCTTGCCGCTTCGCTTCCCTGGCTAGGCCAACTCGCCTGGTATAGTTTCTGGATGGGCCGGAGAGCAGGCGACACACATGATAACACTACCACCTCTACTCCAAACGTAACCACCAATGCGATTACTCACATGACAAGTACCAGCTCTACCGCTACCTTAATGAACGATCAGCAGTGGACAAACCTCCCTTTAATAATCCACCATTTCGTGAAAAACGGCCTGGGACCGAAACCAACGGATGGACCTGGACCCACAAATATGACGGCCGCAACGCCCCCTCGCGAACCGAAAACGGCCCATTCGCCAATCGACGTGTCAGGGTAGGAGGTCTATCAACCTCCGAAGCTCTTACTTACTTCTACTGCGATGATTGAGCTTCCCTCAGGGTCAAGCCGACCTCAGACACCCCGAGGCCCCGCTGGCATCACCGCAGCTCCCCCAGGACCCCATGGAGGCCATCCCAGCCAGGCTGCCAGCAGCGGTGACCCCACACGCAGCAGCGCACAGAAGCTACAATCGGGGCGCTGACCTAAGGAACTCGAAATACGGAACGAGGCCCCCTATCCCCATAAGTTAAACTTCGATTTACCAAGGAAAACCTTAGGATAACCTCAGACAAACTGTTAAACCATCAAGGAACACCGAGCCCCTCCCCAACGAAAAAGGTTCCTTCTTCAGCGCCCCGACTGTACTCTGGGTTTCTTGGTAAGCGTGAGGGGGTACCCCTCCGACGGGGGTCAACCTCGCCTCGCCGTCGCGCCGCCGACGGAGGTCGGAGCGCCCTCGGGGAGCGGTGGCTGCCCGCGACGGGGGTCGGTGTGGGGCCGTCGGCGGAGGTGACGACCCCCCCCCCCCCCGACGCTGATCAAGAAGCTCGGAGCAACGCAGCGACTGCGCATCTCTGACCGAAGAAAAACTTCATACGAGGAGGACACATCCGGCCCAGTGAGCGGGGGCGACGCCACCACGCGATGCGAGAGCATGATGCCCTCATCTTGCCGGTGGTCGAAGCACCGCTCCGGAGCTTGGGATGCCAGCTCCAACGTGGAGAGGGAACTCGCCATCGCTCGGACGTCCATTCCCTGTGTTTTTTCCGGTCTCGTGCGTGGTTTTTTCGCAAAATGGTCGAGGATGCTCCTCGATGGTTCTCGCCGAAGGAAAAATGCACACGTCCGAGCGATGCCAAGCACTCGTCGTCGATCGTCGGCCTGCCTCAGGTTCCAGAGATCCTGTGGGTCCACGAGGTCATCGGAGGAGAGGGACTTCGTGTGAGGCACATGCTGGCGAAGTGCCTGGTTTTCGGATTCGCATCATTTCTGTGAGCGCCCGCTGGACAGGCAACGAAGCAGGAGGGGCGGTGTCTGTCATTAGGGGAACGAAGAATGATATAAACATAAAAACTCGGGGGTCCGCGCGAATTTCTCGGATCCGCGCTGGACCCCCCTCCATGGCGCACGGAGCGCGCCAGGGGCGGCGCAGGAGGCGCCGCCAGGGGCCCCCTGGCGGCCCGTCCGGCGCCGATCCGAGAAATCCGCGCGGACCTCCGAGTTTTTATGTTTATGTCACTTTTTGTTCCCCTGGAACAAGGCGTAGCCATGAGCACTTTTCCTGGCAAAGGGCCCAACCATATGCGGTTGTGAGTATCGCCGTTGTGAATATCGCCTTCGGTGGATCTCCTCATGGGGCCACGAAGCGTGTAAAGTGCGTGTCGACATGTGGTGGGGACGCATGCGGGCGCTGCCATTGGGGCCTTCGGTTGCGCTCCATATGGGGCCACGAAGCGCGTGAGGGGTATGCCGGAATGGGAATGGCCGCCAAGCGAACCCTGCCACTGGGGCCTTCGGTGGGGCTCCACATGGGGCCTCGAAGCGCGTAAGGGGTATGCCGGAATGGGAGGAAGGACGCATGCGAGCGTCGCCACTGGGGCCTTCGGTAGAGCTCCGTATGGGGCCACGAAGCGCGTGAGAGGTGTGCCGAAATGGGCGGGGGGGAGACGCATGTGATCACAGCCACCAGGGCCTTCGGTGGAGCTCCATATGGGGCCACGGCACGCCGTACTGGGTGGCGCGGGACGCATGTGGTCAAAGTCACTTGGGCCTTCGGTGGAGCCCCCTATGGGGCTACGAAGCGCCGTGCTGGGTTGCGTGGGACGCATGTGGTCACAGCCATTGAGGCCTTCGGTGGAGCTCCATATGGGGCCACGAAACGCCGGACTGGGTGGCGCGGGACGCATGTGGTCAAAGCCACTGGGGCCTTCGGTCAAGCTCCCTATGGGGCCACGAAGCGCTGCACTGGGTGGCGCGGGACGCATGTAATCACAGCCACTGGGGCTTTCGGTGGAGCTCCCTGTGGGGCCACGAATCGCCGTACTGGGTTGCGCGGGAGGCATGTGGTCACAGCCACCCTTCGGTGAAGCTCCCCACGGGGCAACGGAACGCCGTACCAGGTTGCGCGGGACGCATGTGGGCACAGCCACTGGGGCCTTCGGTGGAGCTCCCTATGGGGCCACGAAGCGCTGCACTGGGTGGCGCGGGACGCATGTGGTCACAACCACTTGGGCCTTCGGTCAAGCTCCCTGTGGGGTCACGAAGCGCTGTACTGGGTGGCGCGGGACGCATGTGGTCACAGCCACTGGGGCCTTCGGTGGAGCTCCCTGTGGGGCCACGAAGCGCCATACTGGGATGCGCGGAACGCATGTGGTCACAACCACTGGGGCCTTCGGTGGAGCTCCCTATGGGGCCACGAAGCGCTTCACTGGATGCCGCGGAACGCACGTGGGCACAGCCATTGGGGCCTTCGGTGGAGCTCCATATGAAGCCACGAAACGCCGTATTGGGTGGCGTGGACGCATGTGGTCACAGCCATGGGGGCCTTCGGTGGAGCTCCCCATGGGGCCGCGGAACGCCGTACTGGGTCGCGTGGACGCATGCGGGCGGCGCCACTGGGGCCCTCGGTGGAGCTCCATATGGGGCCACGAAACGCCGTACTGGTTTGCGCGGGGCGCATGTGGTTACAGCCACTGGGGCCTTCGGTGAGGTTTCGTGTGGAGCCTGGGTGGCACGGGGCGCATGCGGGCGGCGCCACTGGGGCCTTCGATGGAGCTCCAAATCGGTCCTCGAAGCGCCGTAGTGGGTGGGGTGGGACACATGCGTGCGGCACCACCAGGGCCTTCGATGGAGCTCCATATCTGTCCTCGAAACGCCGCACTGGGCGGCGTGGGACGCATGCGGGCGGCGCCACTGGGGCCTTCGGTGGAGCCCCCTATGGGGCCACGGCGCGCCGTATTGGGTCGCGTGGGACGCATGCGGGCGGCGCCACCAGGGCCCTCGGTGGAGCGCCACGTCAGGGTTCGAAGCGCCGTACTGAGTGGCCCGGGACGGCACCACCAGGGCCTTCGGTGGAACTGCATACGGTGCCATGAAACTACGTACTTGGTGTCGTGGGACGCATGAGGGCGGCGCCGCTGGGGCCTTCGGTGGAGCTCCCTGTTGGGCCACGAAACGCCGTACTGCGTGGAGTGGGACGCATGCTGGCGGCACCACCGGGACCTTCGGTGGAGCTCCATATGGGGCCACGGCACGCCGTACTGGGTTGCGCGGGACGCATGCGGGCGGCGGCATTGGGTCTTCGGTGTAGCTCCACATGGGGCCACGAAACGCCGTACTGGGTTGCGTGGAACGCATGCGGGCGGCGCCTCCGGGGCCCTCGGCGGAGCTCCATATGGGGCCACGAAACGCCGTACTGCGTTGAGTGGGACGCATGCTGGCGGCACCACGGGGGCCTTCGGTGGAGCTCCATATGGGGCCACGACACGCCGTACTGGGTTGCGCGGGACGCACGCGGGCGGCACCTCCAGGGCCTTCGGTGTAGCTCCACATGAGGCCACGAAACGTTGTATTGGGTGGCGTGGGACGCATGCGGGCGGCGCCACTGGGGCCCTCGGTGGAACTCCAGATGCGGCCACGAAAAGCCGTAATGGGTGGCGCGGGACGCATGCGAGCGGAGCCATTGGGTTCTTTCGGTGGAGCTCCATATGGGGCCACGAAGCGCCGCACAGGCCGGCGTGGGAGGCATGCGGGCGGCGCCACTGGGGCCTTCGGTAGAGCTCCGTATGGGGTCACGAAGCGCCGTGGGTGGCGCGGGACGCATGCGGGCGGCACCACCAGGGCCTTCGGTGGAGCGCCATATGGACCACGAAGCGCTGTACTGGCTGGCGCGGGACGCATGCGGGCGGCGCCATTGGGGCCTTAGGTGGAGCTCCATATGGGGCCACGAAGCGCCGTACGGGGTGGCGCGGGACGCGTGCGGGCGCCGGCACTGTGGGCTTCTGTGGAGCGCCATGTGGGACCACGATCCTAGTCAGGCGTGTACCAAAATTGTGGACTTGCGGAGAGCAGAGGCTCCAGAGGCTGGGATGGAAGGATGGATGAGGAGAAGAAGGGAGGAGGAAGGAGAGGAGAGGAGAGGAGACGCGGGGCGCTGCCTCTTCAAAACGAGGGCCCAACACCACAGGATGGCTGGGATAACGAGGAACCAGCACCACAGGATTGTTGGGACTAACAGCTGGCCAACATTTGGCATAGTGTTGTATCATTCGCGAGAACGCCCGTGACGAGCCCTGATCACGACTCGCGCCGGGGCCGTCTGGGAATTAGCCATTCCTGAACATTCCCAGACGTCGCTGGCGCGAATCGTGGGACTGGCCCCTATCCCCCTATCATGCCCGTGATCGCCAGGGGAGAAGTACCCGAAATGTAAGAATCCAAGCCCCCTGCTCCACGTGGGGCGACTATTTATATGCACGCTACAGACACCAGAACACGTTGCGAGAACAACCTGCTCCGCTCGACCTCCCAGGCTCTCACGGAAGTGACAACCGTTGCGCAGCTCGCGGCCCCCCAGGAAGCCGCGAGGTCTCGACGGGATCGACGTGGCGATCCATCCCGTTCGACCTCCCAGGAGCCCCCGAGAGAGGCAACAGTTGCGCAGCTGGTAGCTGCCCCGGGGGCCGCGAGGTCTCGACTGCTTACTGCCTCCGCTGGACCTCCCAGGAGCCCACGAAAGGGACGACAGATGCGCAGTTGGAAGCCTCCCAGGGAGCCACGAGGTCTGGCCTGCCCACCGCCTTCGCCGAGCCTCCCAGGGAGCCGCGAGGTCTCGCCTGCCCACCGCCCCGACGTCGTCCCCGACCCTCCAAAAAGCACTTGGATTGAAGGAGAGCCCGCCACTGGTAATGTATATGTTCCAGCTTTCAACTACTCAAAACCAGCGGAGATGTCTCCCAAACATAGACGACTGAGTGCATCGGAAAGCCCATCCGACGGAGGCCTCGGCCCCGGGCTGGGCCTCTCCCTGCGAGCGCGCCGCGCGGTCCTTGCTGCAGGAGACGCCCGGCAGCAGGCTCAGCGTGACCTCCCCCGAGGCCCCCCGCGGAGCGCACCCGCCGGCGAGGATTGTGCGGGGGCGGCCCGAGACTCCTCCTCCTCCTCCTCCTCCTCCTCCTCCTCCTCCTCCTCCTCCTCTTCCTCCTCTTCCTCCTCCTCCTCCTCCTCTTCCTCCTCTTCCTCCTCCTCCTCTTTCTCCTCTTCCTCCTCCTCCCCTTCCTCCTCTTACTCCTCCTCCTCTTCTCCTCTTCCTCCTCTTCATCGTCTCTTCCTCCTCCTCCTCTTCTCCGCTTCCTCGTCTCTTCCTCTTTTTCCTCTTCATCGTCTCTTCCTCCTCTTCATCGTCTCTTCTCCTTTTCCTCCTCCTCCTCTTCTCCTTTTCTTCCTCCTCCTCTTCCTCCTCCTCTTCCTCCTTTCCTCCTCCTCCTCCTCCTGCTCTTCCTCTTCCTCCTCTTCCTCCTCTTCTCCTCCTCCTCCTCCTCCTCCTCCTCTTCGTCCTCCTTCTCTTCTCCTTTCCTCCTCTTCATCGTCTCTTCCTCCTCCTCTTCCTCCTCCTCCTCCTCCTCCTCTCCTCCTCTTCCTCGTCACTTCCTCTTCCTCCTCTTCATCGTCTCTTCCTCCTCTTCATCGTCTCTTCTCCTTTTCCTCCTCCTCTCCTCCTCCTCCTCCTCTTCCTCCTCCTCCTCTTCCTCCTCCTTCTCCTCCTTTTCCTCCTCTTCATCGTCGTCGTGGTCGTCGTCGTCGTCTTCCTCCATTCCTTTTCCTTATGAATACTTCCACCCTGTCGCGCCCGAAACCAGTCGAAGGGCGCGCCGGGCGTTTCGCCTGACTTCCTCTCCCCATCTTTGATCCTGAAGCTTAGAATCTGCAGCATCTTTTACTGATGGAGGGCGGGTGCTTTTCAAAACGTGGCTCTCGCCGAGGCGCCGCACACATTCGTCTTAAGAAAGTTCCCAGAGCTCCACGGATGGCGGGCGGGCCGCTCTTCAGAATGTGGCTCTTGCCGCAGCGCTGCGCACACTCTCGCCATAACAGGTTGCAGAAGTGCTTCACGGATGGGCGGTGGGCCGTTTCCACAGTGTGGCTCCCGCCCGGGCGCCGCGCAAGTTCGCCTCTACAAGTTGCAGGAACTTTACACACGGAAGGCGGGCCGCTTTCAAAGTGTGGCTCTCGCCGTAGCGTCGCGCACATTCGACTCAACAAAGTGCAGCAGCTTCACGGATGGAGGGCGGGCTGCTTTCACAATTTGGCTCTCGCCGTAGCGCCGCGCACATTCGTCAGAAGAGTTGCAGCAGTTTTAAAGGTTCTCAGGGTTAACGTCCCAGTTTTTTTTTTGGCACGGTGTTGGACTGAAGGGCGCAACAATTACGTTGATTCGAGGTGTTGCAATCCCAGATATGGCGTTCCGGCACGATGCGGCATCGTCAAGACACAATAGTAGCGGTGATTCGCCGCGTTGATGTCCCAGGGATGGTGTTCTGGCACAGTTCAAGGTTTTCAAATGTTTGTTTTCCGATGGGGGGCTGCCTTCAATAAATATGAATTCTTCGAGGGGCCTATGAAGAGGGAGCTTGGAGGGAGGGTTTATCGCAACATCCTTGATGCATCTTGGGTTTGCACTGGTCCTTTCCTCCTCCTCCTCCTCCTCCTCCTCCTCTTCCTCCTCCTCTTTTCCTTGTCCTCCTCTCACTCGTCGTCGTGGACGTCGCCGTCGTCGCCGTCGTCGTCGTCGACGTCGTCGTCGTCGTCGTCGTCTTCCTCCTCCTCCTACTTCTCTTCTTTCCCTTCCTCCTCCTCTTTTCCTTTTCCTCGTCTTCCTCGTCGTCGTGGTCATCGTCGTCCTCCTCCTCGTCCTCGTCCTCGTCCTCGTCCTCCTCCTCGTCCTCCTTCCCCTCCGCGACCCAGACCTCCAGCGACTCGGGGACATCGTGTTTGGGAGGTCCCGTCGCCTCACATCCAAGAACGGCATCATGTTTGAACCGTTCTGGGTCTCAAGAAGGCCTCTGTACCCTTCAGGGGCGCACGCTTGAGCAGGGACCGACCGTTCTGGTATTCCTATAGGCCTACCACGACATGTTCTTAGAACATCTTAGAACCCCAAAGTATTGTAAACACAAAACAATGTTCTCCTAACATAAGCCAGATGTGTTGAAACAAGACAGTCTCAGCCAGAAGTGTTGAAACAAGACAGTCTCAGCCAGAAATGCTCCAAGAACACTTCGTACAGAACACAAGAGAATCTTAGAACATTCTCTGGTGGGCCTATAGGCGAGCCAGGAAGTTTCGCCACTGCTTTGACACGCGGATCTCTGGGAACCTCCGCAGACCTCTCGGAAGCCCAAAATATCGCGCCGGCGAGGGGGGCTCCGCCATTGTGGGCCTCCAGGAGCGAGCAGCAGGCCTGGGGCCCGTCAGATAGCAGATCAAGAGGAGACGCTGGTCACGGGAAGCAGTTTGCCCATGGTCTTAGGTCGGGCATGTCCCCATACAGGCGGATTTGGACGACAAATAAAAAATCCAAACATACCCAAACATAGCAAAACAACGTTACCTTCCTATTTGTTGTCTATTCTCGAATACTCCTCCTGTAGAGGGACATGCCCGACTTGACTATGGTCAATCGGTTGCTGTTTGGACAGTGGAGCTTTCAATGTTTCAGTGATCCTGCCAAGCTGACCCCTGCTGCTCTCCGCCAGATGGAGCCTCTCGCTTCATGGCAACTTTCGGGGGCGCCCTGCATAGCGACGTTCCAGTGGCCTAATTTCCCGTGGGGGTCCTGTCTGACCCGTGACAATGAAGTCTGCGCGGTGCCGTGAAATTCGTGCCGTCCTGGCCACGCCAAGCGTGCTTTGCATGTCGTGTTGCTCCATGGTTTCCCGCATCGCAGTGTGTGTGTGTGTGTGTGTGTGTGTGTGTCAGCCGCGCGATTTAGTGCGAAATTGGTTCCAATATTGCGCACGCGTGCTGACAAAATGATACGCGCGTGGAGCCAGATTTTTTATTTTCTGGGATAGCGGCCGTCACGGGGCCCGCCCCCCTCCCCCCCAAAATGACGTCACGTTCTGCGCCGGCGGCGTCCGGAAATGCCTCGGGATGATCGAGGCCTAGTAGGAGCAGCATGTAGGCGGCGATATGCACCACTGCGCCTGTGTACACCATGGTCCTCGCGTGCACCACAGCGCGAGTGTACACCACAGCGCCTGTGTACACCGCGACAGCCGTGTGCAACGCAGCGCCCGTGTACACCACAGCGCTTGCGTGCACCACAGAGCGTGTGTACACCTCAGTGCTTGCATGCACCGCATCGCCTGTTCACACCACAGCGCCTGTGTACACCACAGTGCTTGCATGCACCGCAGCGCTTGTGTGCACCACAGCGCCTGCGTGCACAAGACAAGTCGAAGGAGCATGTAGGTGAGGATCTGCTGCGGACAACTGAACATCACGCAAGGTAAGTGCTGATGATAGGATGCGATGATATTCCCTCGCCCCTCCTTCTCATCCTCCTCCTCCCTCACCCTTCCCCCCGTCGTGCGGGTCGGCGCTACAACCCAGGTGCGCATCTCAGTGTGCACCACGGGATGGTGTACTGAATCAGTCCACTTGGTCTTCGGACGGCCAATTCTGCGGGAGCCCTCTGCACGCAGCTTCTGGACGCAGATGGGAGGAGTTAGGATGATGTGGGAGGACTCGAGAGGACTCGTTGATTCCAACGGCGCTCTTTTTTTCATTCGGATTCTTATCCAAATCCGATATAGAACAATTTGTTCAATGGAATCCACAGGCGCCCCATTTTGTCGTAAGGATTCCTTCTCAAATTCTATGTCCAAGAACGGTGTTCTGTTGCACGAGGTTGCTTTGGTGCACGCAGGCGCCGTGGTGCCGTGGTGTACACAGGCGCTGTGGTGCACGCAGGCACTGCGGTGTACACAAGTGCTGTGCTGCACACGCCAGCTGTGGTGTACGCAGGCGCCGTGGTGTACACAAACGCTGTGGTGCACGCAGGCACTGTGGTGCACACTGGCGGTGTGCTGCACGCGGCTTGCATGGTGTACGTGGGCGGTGTGGTGTGCTCTCGCGCTGTGGTGCACGCGAGGACCGTGGTGTACACAGGCGCTCTGGTGCAGATCGCCACCTACATGCTGCTGCTACCCGTCCTCGGTCATTCCTAGGCATTCCAGGACGCCGCCGGCGCGAAACGTGACATCATCGGCCTCCCTCCAAATGACGGCTGTCATCGCCTCCGAATAAAATTAGCCTGGCGAAGGACCCAACCATATGCAGTTGTGAATGCCGCAATTGTGCTGGGTGGTGGCGGACGCATGCGGGCGGTGCCACTGGGACCTTCGGTGGAGCTCCCTATGGGGCCACGAAACGCTGTACTGGGTGGGTGAGACGCGGTCAGCAAGGGCTGTGCTGCGTGGTGGCGGACGCATGCGAGCGGTGCCACTGGGACCTTCGGTGGAGCTCCCTATGGGGCCACGAAACGCTGTACTGGGTGGGTGAAACGCAGGCAGGGAGCAAGGGCTGTGCAGGGTGGTGGCGGACGCATGCGGGCGGTGCCGCTGGGACCTTTGGTGGAGCTCCCTATAGGGCTACGAAGCGCTGTTCTGGGTGGGTGAAGCGCAGGGAACAAGGGCTGTGCTGGGTGGTGGCGGACGCAAACGGGCAGTGCCACTGGGACCTTTGGTGGAGCCCCCTATGGGACCTTTGGTGGGGCCCCCTATGGGGCCACGAATGGGGTGTGGAACCGCATGCCAGCGCAGCCACTGGGGCCTTCGGTGGAGCTCCCTATGGAAACACGAAACGTGTGAGGGGTGTGCCGAAGTGGGGGGTGGAACCGCATGCGAGCGCAGCCACTGCGGCGTTCGGTGGAGCTCCCTATGGGGCCACGAGACGTGTGAAGGTCGTGCCGAAAAAAGGGTGTGGAACCGCATGCGAGCGCAGCCACTGGGGCCTTCGGTGGAGCTCTCTATGGGGCCACGAACCGTGTGAGGGGTGTGCCGAAATGGGGGGGGAACCACATGCGAGCGCAGCCACTGGGGCGTTCGGTGGAGCTCCCCATGGAGCCACCCACGAAGCGTGTGAGGGGTGTGCCGAAATGGGGGGTGGGACCGCATGCGAGCGCAGCCACTGGAGCGTTCGGTGGAGCTCCCTATGGGGCCACGAAACGTGTGAGGGGTGTGCCAGAATGGGGGGTGGAACCGCATGCGGGCGCAGCCACTGGGGCCTTCGGTGGAGCTCCCTATGGGGCCACGAAACGTGTGAGGGGTGTGCCAGAATGGGGGGTGGAACCGCATGCGGGCGCAGCCACTGGGGCCTTCGGTGGAGCTCCCTATGGGGCCACGAAACGTGTGAGGGGTGTGCCAGAATGGGGGGTGGAACCGCATGCGGGCGCAGCCACTGGGGCCTTCGGTGGAGCTCCCTATGGGGCCACGAAACGTGTGAGGGGTGTGCCAGAATGGGGGGTGGAACCGCATGCGGGCGCAGCCACTGGGGCCTTCGGTGGAGCTCCCTATGGGGCCACGAAACGTGTGAGGGGTGTGCCAGAATGGGGGGTGGAACCGCATGCGGGCGCAGCCACTGGGGCCTTCGGTGGAGCTCCCTATGGGGCCACGAAACGTGTGAGGGGTGTGCCAGAATGGGGGGTGGAACCGCATGCGGGCGCAGCCACTGGGGCCTTCGGTGGAGCTCCCTATGGGGCCACGAAACGTGTGAGGGGTGTGCCAGAATGGGGGGGGAACCGCATGCGGGCGCAGCCACTGGGGCCTTCGGTGGAGCTCCCTATGGGGCCACGAAACGTGTGAGGGGTGTGCCAGAATGGGGGGTGGAACCGCATGCGGGCGCAGCCACTGGGGCCTTCGGTGGAGCTCCCTATGTGAGGGGTGTGCCACCGCATGCGGGCGCAGCCACTGGGGCCTTCGGTGGAGCTCCCTATGGGGCCACGAAACGTGTGAGGGGTGTGCCAGAATGGGGGTGGAACCGCATGCGGGCGCAGCCACTGGGGCCTTCGGTGGAGCTCCCTATGGGGCCACGAAGCGTGTGAGGGGTGTGCCAGAATGGGGGGTGGAACCGCATGCGGGCGCAGCCACTGGGGCCTTCGGTGGAGCTCCCTATGGGGCCACGAAACGTGTGAGGGGTGTGCCAGAATGGGGGGTGGAACCGCATGCGGGCGCAGCCACTGGGGCCTTCGGTGGAGCTCCCTATGGGGCCACGAAACGTGTGAGGGGTGTGCCAGAATGGGGGGTGGAACCGCATGCGGGCGCAGCCACTGGGGCCTTCGGTGGAGCTCCCTATGGGGCCACGAAACGTGTGAGGGGTGTGCCAGAATGGGGGGTGGAACCGCATGCGGGCGCAGCCACTGGGGCCTTCGGTGGAGCTCCCTATGGGGCCACGAAACGTGTGAGGGGTGTGCCAGAATGGGGGGTGGAACCGCATGCGGGCGCAGCCACTGGGGCCTTCGGTGGAGCTCCCTATGGGGCCACGAAACGTGTGAGGGGTGTGCCAGAATGGGGGGTGGAACCGCATGCGGGCGCAGCCACTGGGGCCTTCGGTGGAGCTCCCTATGGGGCCACGAAACGTGTGAGGGGTGTGCCAGAATGGGGGGTGGAACCGCATGCGGGCGCAGCCACTGGGGCCTTCGGTGGAGCTCCCTATGGGGCCACGAAACGTGTGAGGGGTGTGCCAGAATGGGGGGTGGAACCGCATGCGGGCGCAGCCACTGGGGCCTTCGGTGGAGCTCCCTATGGGGCCACGAAACGTGTGAGGGGTGTGCCAGAATGGGGGGTGGAACCGCATGCGGGCGCAGCCACTGGGGCCTTCGGTGGAGCTCCCTATGGGGCCACGAAACGTGTGAGGGGTGTGCCAGAATGGGTGTGGGAGGGGGAGGAGGGGGGAGGAAGGGGAGGAGGAGGAAGGAGGAGGAGGAACGCGGGGCAACGTCTCTTCAAAACGAGGACCCAACACCACAGGATGGTTGGGAAAAAAAACACGCTTGTGTCTGGTCGCACTTGCCGTACCGCGCGTGCCGGGCCGTGCGTTCTGTGCAGCACGTGCCTTGCATGATCGTGCGGTGCATGAGCGCTCCGCGACGCGCGTTCGAGGACAGTTTGCAAACGACTCGGAGCCAACTAAGGGCAAGCTAAGACTAACGGATCGGCTGAGCGACTACCACCACTGCTAGTATCACTACCACTACCAGGTGCCATTACCATTCTCTAAAACTGTAACACTTGTCACCAACATGTCTTCTACTACTGCCCACGCTGATACTAACTCTGACGAGTCATGCCAAAGCTGAGCTCTCGCTGATGCGGTAAACCTCAGCTGAAGCTCGAGCTCCAGCTAATGATTACCTCAACTGATAGAAAGCTTCAGATAAAAAGGCAAAGGTAATGCGACAGCTCAAACTCATAATGAAGGCAGCGCGAGGATCCCAAACGGCAGGTTCTTGCACTCCGGATGTGCGTGCTATGTGGTGCACGCCATACAGCACCGAGCTTACAACCCGCCTCGAAATCAAATGCAAGTTCTTAGTCTTGGTCGACGCGCGAAACGCGGCCCACGGGGTCAGATGTTTGTGTTTGCAATCGCCAACTTCGGCGCGAACATTCAAATGTTGGACTTCCGGGTCGCCGCCACATCGCGGGAAAAACTTGCCCTTGACCTCGAGGGGGAGATATCGGACACCCGGCACTGGGCACCGATCACGAGGCACCAACCAGAGGGCACAGACTAGATCGGCACCGAGCGCGAGCGGCCGATCACGGCGCATGGGGCGCCAGCCACAGCGCACCGGCCACAAGTGAACCGGGCTGGAGTGGCCGGCCACGGCCCACACGGCGCTCCATATGGCGCCGGCGACAGAGCGCCAGGCACAGGGCCAAAAACCGTAGGCCACTGACGAGCGAACGGCCGACCACGAACCCCCAGGGCACAAACCTTAGGCGCGAACGGCCGCCTGCAACGCCCAGAGCCAGTTACACACGGCCCAGCAGGAGACTCGATCAGCAAGCACTGGCTGGGGAACGCCCACACAAACGCACGTGCAACTTGACAGAATAACCAACAGTTATAGGTATGTAATTTCTTATCTCTCGGCCATGGACACCAACCGCGACAGGGCGACTGCGACCAAGAGGGCAAGTGCCCTAGATCAAAGAGCGCAAACGGCCACATGACACATACCCCGAACGGCGGACGCGATCCTGAGGGCAACTTTTATAAAACACCGAGCCGGAACGGCGTACGGTCGACCGCGACACAAAG
>CAUYUJ010019137.1:429253-452416 GCA_963575745.1 Prorocentrum cordatum
AACGAACAAGGGGATGAAGTGCAAGACAGCTTGGGTGCAAGACAGCTCGCGAGCGCCTCTTCCTCCTCCTCCTCCGCCTCCTCCCGCCTCCTCCTCCTCCTCCTCCTCCTCCTCCTCCTCCTCCTCCTCCTCCCCCTCCTCCTCCTCCTCCTCCTCTTCCTCCAGCCCCAGGACACACCACTGAACATTCTTTGGGGTTCACCCTGAGGCATCGCCCGCACTCTCTCGTTGCCGTTTGCGATGACTCCCGTGCGCTCCTGACGCCTGTGGATGGCGCCAGGCTTTGGCTCTGCGCTGCGAGTGCTCGGCTACAACCTGATGTGGGCACACGGGCGGCGGATGCTGGAGATTTTATTCCACACGTGCACTTACGACGCGGTCCTTCTCTGGCGACATCTTACAACCTGTGCGAGGAGTACCACCGAGGGATCACATCCCTGTCTTACTGCAGCTCCAGTGCGCCAAGGACCCTGGAGACCTTCCCCCTGCGCCACCTCCTCGACTGAATGGTGACGCGATGTTGGCTGCCATCGTGCGCGGCGAGGGCAAGGCGGCCTTCCTGGACGACCTGGTCACCCAGCTCCGCGACAGCGAACCTCGCCTCCGCGACCTGGCCCTGCGCCCTGTGCCCGACGATTACTGGGAGGCCTTCGAGCAGCTGCTCTGCACGGTTAGCCATCGCCACTTGGCTAAACCAGCCGCCGCACCACGCCTTCACGACTGCCAGGAACGCCGTCGCCTTCTCGAAGCTCGTGCCGCACTACGACGGGACCGTGCCAATATACCACCCTCCGACTTCAAGGAAAATGCCCTGGCCGCCATCGAGCAACAGCTGAAGGAGCTCACGAGGCAACTAGCCAAACAACGCCGACGTGCCCTACTGGCTGCGAAGGAGGACCTGCTCGACCAGATTCGCCAGGCTTGGAGGGACAGGCGGATGCACGAGGCGGCTCGCCTCTCGCGGCAGGCCGCTCGCTGCCGATTTGGCGCACGCCATCGCGACGGACGACGGTTGGGCTCCACCACACTCAGTAAGTCAGATTGGCTGGAAGTTTGGCGCAAGGACGGACCGCTGGGCGGAATGCGAGTGGAGGAGCTTGACTGGATGGCGTGGCGCCAACGGCGAGACCATCTTCCTCACACTAGCCTGTCCGCTGCTGAGGCTAGTGAACGTACCTACCGTGCTGCGGAAGACTACGCGGCGCTGGCCCCATACTTTCGCAAGACGTCCAAGCGTCGGGCCGTCCCCATGAACACTGCTCCTGCGGAGATCTGGGACCTGTGCCTGTCGGCGGACAAGGAGACGCTTCCTGCGCGGCAGGGATTGGGCTTCGCTCCTCCTCCTGTGTGCATGGACATCTTCAAGGAACTGATGCTGCTAGGACTCACTTTGATCAGGCGCGCTAACCTGGCCCCCTTTTACTGGTCGCGCAGTGTGGGTCATGAGCTTTGCAAGGGCAGCTCTAAGCCTGGGGCGCTGGGCAAGCGTGTGATTCACTCGTTGCCCGCCGTCGGCAAAGGCTTCTTCGCGCGCCGCCTCAAGATGCAAGTCCCGCTCCAGGCTTACGGCTTTGCTCGACACCAGCGCCGTGAAGGCGCAATTTTGGTGGCGCAGCGTCTGTCCTGGCGCCTGCGCAAGTCTGGGGTCAGCTTCGCCAGCGCGATGAAGGACCTCACCACATGCGTATGACAGCGTGGCTTGGCATTCTTTCGACGAGGTGGTGGAGAACTGCGCCGAGCACGCCGACTGGGTCCTCTGCAAGGCCAGGTACGCGGACGGGGTCATCGAGATGAAGGCAGACGAGGGGACTTTTTACATGAAGCCGATGGTTGGCGGGATGATGGGCGACCCCTACGTTGTCTCTGCCTTCCTCGGCGCCTTTGTCCGACCGATGCGTTTCTGGGCTGCTGGCATGGTGGCCAACCAACCTGGGGCTTCTCTTTTGCGCGTGGCTCTGCCTGATGACGACGTGGTCGACCTGTCCCACTGTGCCTATGCCGACGATCTACACCGCACAATACCGTTCATGGTGGGCTCCACGATGCAGGATGTCACCGCGTCCCTGGCCAAGGCGGATGACATTCTCGATGCTGCGCTGAAGTTGGATGGACTACAACAGAACCGTGAGAAGCAAGTCACAAGCTTTCACTTGTGCGGAAAGGGAGCAGCGGCTTGCAAACAATGGATGAGCAGACAGGGAGCTGTTGAAGGCAAAGTACAAGACGTCGCCAGATACCTGGGCCCTGTGGTTTCTCCTACTCAGACGACCTCGCACGAGCTGGCTCGCAGGTTTTCTGCGACGCATGCGGGCTTTTACAACCTTGGAGGAGTGTGGTCTTTGAAGATTCCGCGAAGGTGGAAGCGTGCCCTGTTCCTCTCACTCGTGCAGAACACGCTGCTGTCCGCCATGGAGTGTTTCTGCTTGAGCGACCATCGGTACTGCGTGATGGACGCCCATCTTGCCAAGCTTGGCAGGATTGCGATGTGTGGAGGTGCGTCTTGGATGGGGCCCACTCATCCAAAGAAGCCTGACCAACAAGCGCGTCTTGGACTTCTGGAGGGTGGCCCCTTGCAAAGTGGAACTTCGGGCTGGGCGGCTCTCTTGGTATCAGTCTTGGGCGCGATTTCCTGAAGCCAACAAACCGATTTGGGCGGTTCCTTTCTCCCTCCTCGATTTTGAGCCCGAGAATTTCGACCCCTGCGAGCCCGAGTACGGCCTTTCCAACTATGCGTCGCCCTGGGCCCTCCAGATGCGTTCAGATATCCGCGCTGCCGCCGCCGCCTGCTTGGACCATCCGGACCTCCCACTGGACCTCGCGGAGCCCCCCTGGCACTTGTATACGTCTGAGGATAAACGTAGGGAGTTCTCGAGATTGACATCGGGGAGTATCGGGCCTCGGTCTTCACGGTCTGCGTGGCTCCACCGGGCCTGGAGGAGGTGGGGGAGGAGTTCGAGTTCAGGGACCTTGTGGTGGAGGTGGGAGACGAGGAGGAGACGTACACGTGCACGCACATGCAGGATGGGATCTCTTGTGGGGCTACATTCCGCACTCCTGGGGGTCTCACTGCACACCTTCGGCACCGTCACCGTATTTAGACATGTTGCGCACAATCTCACGCCATCTAACTCGTGCATCGTTTGCCAGAGGACGTTCGCGACCCAGATTACAGCTAGCCGACGCCTCCAGAGTGCCATCCAACGAGGCCGGTGCGATCCGAGAGGGGCCTCGTCTATCACTGCCTTCCTGGAGCCTCCGATCTGTAAGTGTCAGCTGTGCGAGTTTGAGGGTGCGAGCTACGACGACTTCCGTAAACATCTACTCGAGCATCTTCCCGTCCATGTCTCAGTACCGACACCTCATGCTAAGGACTATTCTTCTCGCGGCGCTGATGGCCGCGGCCGCAGCCAGTTCATCCGCCTCTCTGGGGATGCCCGACTGGAGGATGGCGCCCGCCAAGAGGGTCGCAGACCCAGGATCGGGGGCGAAGGAGAAGAAGGGCCGCAAGGACTCGACGCAGCCGATAGCAGATTCGATGGCGAACTGCTCAGAGAAGCTGGTGCTCAACTTGGAGAGGAGGGTGGCGATGCTGGAGTCAGTGGTCTATCGCGCCTTTTTCGTGCACGAGGGCGCGGACTCCCTCGGCGCGGAGTGCATGCAGGCCAACAAGCAGTACAACGACGACTCCAAGTCCCTCAAAGAGAGACAGCACTCAGGAGAACGCATCGACTGAAAGGCTCGCGGCGCCCCACAGGTCGCACTCTTCGTGGTTATCATCAAGCGAGCCATCGGTCTGCTAGCGCCCGAGGGACGGGCACCCGACGCACAGGGCCACACTGCCATGATGAAATGTTGGACGAAGGTCGTTCGTATGCAGACTCCTGCACAACTGGGCTTGTTCGTTCTGCCGTGCCGCTACAAAAAGGCTCGACTGGTCAAGGAGGGTCAGGACGAACCAATGGAGAAGAGAGGAGTCCTAACGGTGGCGCTCAACATCCTGATGGAGTATCTGGTCAAAGCAGTGCAGTGCGATCCCATTCCTGGTGCGGCCCCACGCGGTCCGACAGAGAGATGGCTGGGAGCTCAGATCAAGTGAACCCGACTGCTGTGATTGAGGGCTTCGCGAATGTATCTAGCCAGTCTCACGACAATGTGATCGCTCGCCGCCTGCCGCCAGCCTTTTCCGCTACCCCGCTGGCGACTTCGGCTCGACTCAGGGATTTGATTTCCAGGGGCTTCGTTTCTCGGGATGTCCTGGACCGCACTTTCGCCGCGCCTTCCTACGCGGATCCCAGGCTCCCGAAAGCGCCAGTCATGGTGGTGCCAAAGGCGGCTCCCACCAACACTAAGGGAAAGGGAGGTGGTCGTGGGACTGGTCGTCGTGGGAGTCGTGGGCGGAGGGAGAGGGTGGGATTCTCGAATCTGAGGCGGCCTCGGCCGTCCCCTCTGGACAAATCCTTTCCCCCCCCCTCCCCCCCGCCGACGACTGGGGGTGAGGTCTCCTCTCGCCCCATCGTGTTTGTCCGTGAGGGTACGAGCTGAAGCCTGGTCCTCTAGGCTGGGCATCTCCCAGGCCGCGCGCCCAGATGGGAGGCCGCTCGGTAGAGGCGGCGCGGGCTGGCACCCGACTGGCCACCCGCCCCCGCAGGGAGTTTCGAGCTGCCAACGCAGCGCGCAGGGCTTAGCGCTTCCTCGAGTTCGTGGATTCAGGAGCCCCATTGCGTTATTCTATTATATTCCATTCTCCTCCTCCTGCTCCTCCTCCTCCTCCTCCTCCTCCTCCGCCCGCCCCGAGAGAGGATGCAGAAGTCTGGCGCCTTCGCCCAGGGCTTGCACCAGCGGGTCACGCCGCGCGCCGGCATCCTGCCAGCGCCGGCCGACAGCGGGGCGCTTGTGAGCGTCAGGCAGCGAGAGAGAGAGAGAGAGAAAGAGAGACAGAGACGGAGAGAGAGAGGGAGGGAGATGGGACACAAAAAAGAAGGCGAACCTAGGACGATAACATCGGGTACGGATAGCTCGAGAACCTCTGAGATCCGGCGGATCTGGGGGATGAATCGGGCGCTGCGGCCATTTCAGAGCGTTCCAGAACGCTCTGAGAGCGTCCAGGAACGTTCTGGAACGGATTTATCTTCGTCCTAGCCCCGTCGGAAAGTGAGTGAGAAGGACACACACACATATATATATATATATACATATACATATATACACATATATAGAGAGAGGGGATACGAGAGGGTGGGCAGGGATGAAGAAGACCGCGAGGGAGGGAATAATGGGGAAGGCGGCCGACAGGGGGAGTGGGAGGAGGGAGGGGGAGAAGCACGAGGAGGCGGACGAGGAGAAGAAACGGAGGGTCGGATCCTTGGTGCGGGGGGGGAGGACTGGACCGCATCCGGGCGCAGGGAACTTCACAGATCTGCAGCTCCTTCGGGGAACCCCCTGCTTCCAGTCCTGGGAGGGGGCTTGCCCCCCCCCTGCGCTGCAAAGGACCCCCCCCCATCGCCTAAGCCTGCTGGAGAGACGCGCTGGCCTGCCGTCCTCTTCTCCAACTTTTTCCCGGGGGCGGCGTCGCGACCCCCCTGGAGAGGTCCCCGAGGGCCTGCTTGACAGGAGGGGCTGGCCCGCTCTATGTTCCTCCTCCTGCTCCTCCTCCTCCTCCTCCTTCTCCTCCTCCCCCTTCCCCTCCCCCTCCCCCTCCTCTTCCCCCTCCTCCTCCTCCTCCTTCTCCTCCTCCTCCTCCTCCTCCACCTCCTCCTTCTTTTCCCTCCTCCTCCTCCTCCTCCTCCTCCTCCTCCTCCTCCTCCTCTCCCACCCCCGGGTCTGGACAGTGGTGGGGCCCGATCTGTCAGAGAGTCCAACATAGGCCAAGGTGGCTCTAATAGGAGGCGCGCCCGGGGGGAAACGAGACGAGGCGGGCCTTCTCAAGAGGCTTGGACGTCCCCGGGCCGTCTGAGAAGTTTTCCGAGCCTTCCCCGGAGATGCAGACAACCTTTCAGAAGGCGCGAGGGCTTCTGAGAAGTCCTGCCTCCTTTCGAGAAGGCCTTCTCCTTCTCACTCACTTGCCCCTCGCGCTCGCCGCCGACTAGGGGAAGTCCCTGCCCCTGGGTCTGGACAGGGGTGGGGCCCGAGTTGTCAGAAGGTCCAAGATAGGCCAAGATGGCTCCAAGATGGCCCCCAGGTGGCCTCCGAGATCACACAAGATGGCTCAAGATGGCTCCAAAGAGCCGCCTACATGACTCTCAGAGGGCGCAATCCCGCCCCAAGAGGGCTCCTGGTGGCCCTGAGGACGCCCCCGACAGGATACAACGATTCAAAAACCAAAGGAGCAACAGTGAGTGAACTTTCTATAACTGGTCTGCCTTCGCTGATCTTTGAGGCATCAGGATGGCGCCAAGATCGCCAAAGAGAGCCCCTGGAGGGACCCATAAAGGCTTCCAAACGGCCCCAAGGAAGCTCCGCGGGGTGGTTGTGGGGCATCCGGCACGGGGACCGCAATAGATGCTGCCTTCTCATTCGGCAGATGTCCTGCAAGATAGTGCCAAGAGCGCCCCAAAGGCCCCCGAGAGGCCTCAAACACCACAAAGCGAAACGGGGGAACACAGGCTCCGGAAAATACCACCCCACCTGCCCAAGGCACGCCCCTCGGCCAGGCGAGAACTGGCGTCCCCTGCCTCACCGAGTGGGGATCCTCGGCAGCGCACCGACTACGCGCGCGGTGCCGGTGGGAGCACCGGCTGCACGGCAGCAGCGCCTGTGGACACAGCACTGGCCCGATGGCCCATGTACGGGAATAGGTGGGGCCCTGACGATGGGACCTTACAGTCGGGGCGTTGACCTAAGGAACCCTGAATAAGGAACGAGGCCCCTTTTTGCCATAAGTTGAACTTCGATTTCCCATCGAAAGCACAAGGAAAGCCTGAGGCAAGCTGCGAAGCACTTGAGGAACGCGGAGCCCCTCCCCAACCAAAAGGGTTCCTTCTCCAGGGCCCCGACGGTACCACCCCACCTGCCCAAGGCACGCCCCTCGGCCAGGCGAGAACTGGCGTCCCCTGCCTCACCGAGTGGGGCTCCTCGGCGGCGCACCGAGTACTCGCGCGGTGCCAGTGGGAGCACCAGCTGCACGGCAGCAGCGCCTGTGGACTCAGGCACTGGCCCGATGGCCCATGTACGGGAATAGGTGGGGCCCTACCGATGGGACCTTCGCCTCATCGGGAGCGGCCAAGAGGGGGGTGTCCAAGAGGGAGGGGTGCAAATCATGACTGGCGGCATGTGTGCGGCCCAGCGGAGGGGCCAGGGACGCAATGAAATAAGAGGAGGCGCCATGAAATCTGAGGAAAAATCATGGCCCGCGCCATGAAATCCCCCCCTCCCCCCTAGTCATCACCCCCCTCTTCTCCGCCCCCGACCTCAGTGGGACGAAATGGTCAGAACGTACTCTTGCCAGGGGGACCTGAAGCTGTGAAACACTTCAGGAACGCGGAGCCCCTTCCCAACGAAAAGGGTTCCTTCTTCAGCGCCCCGACTGTAGCCTCAGTGGGACAAAACGGTCAGAACGTACTCCTGCCAGGGGGACCTGAAGCACCTGGTCGTTCCTCGCCTGGGTCGCCGGCTGCGGCCCGGCGGGCCTCGACAGCGACGACGACGAGCCAGGACTCTTTGTGGAATCGCCTCTGTGGCATCGGCTCGTGCCCGCGCGGGCGCCGCGACCCCCCCCCCATAGTCAAACAAGAACAATAATCCACAAAAGGACCCCAAAATGATCAAACATAGTAGATGCATCGTCCCCATACTATTCAAACGACTATTTGCGGAATCGCCTCTGTGGCATCGGCTCGATCCCGCGCGGGCGCCGCGCCCCCCCCCTCCCGGGCATTTCTTCATTGTTCGTAGCACTACGGTTAAGTAGCTCGGGCATGTCCCCTACAGGCGGATGCGGATTTTGGACGAAGATAACAAATAGTCAAACAAGAATAAGAATCCCAAAAAGGACCCCAACATGATCAGACATAGGGGATGCATCGTCCCCATACTATTCCGACCACTTTTGATGATTCCGCCTGCAGAGGGACAAGCACGACTCAACACCATTCGGGGAGACGTAAGACCCGGGTACGGGGGACTCGGAAATCCCCGACGAGGTCGTCAAAAAAATGACGAGGCCGAGCCTGCATTTTGACGAGGCCTCCCGCTGCAGACATCCAACGAAACTCCTACTCGTCAAAATCCGAGTCGCGGTCGTCAAAAAACGATGGCGAACCCGAGTCCTGGCAAACCCGGGTCTTACGCTCCCCCGAACCATGGGCGGGACCCAGCCATGTCCACCGAGAGCACCGGCATGCGGAGCTGTGGTCCCCAACGCCCGCCGCGCGGACCCCGTGGGCGCCCGCCGCTGGAGCGAGGCAGGCCGGGCGAGCCCATCGGCCTCAGCACACAAAGGAAGGACATCATGAAGCAGCTGCTCCTGTCTGCTCCTGCTCCTCCTCCTCCTCCTCCTCCTCCTCCTCCTCCTCCTCCTCCCCCTCCTCCTCCTCCTCCCCCTCCTCTCCCCCTCCTCCTCCTCCTCCTCCTCCTCCTCCTCCCTCCTCCTCCTCCTCCTCCTCCTCCTCCTCCTCCTCCCCCTCAGCGTGCTTACCCCGTGAGTCTCCGCCGACAGCGCTCGCCCTCGGCACGCCGCCTGCGCCGTGCTTCTCAAGCAGTGGCGAAGCGTCCTGGCTCGCCCTCAGTGGGCCCTGGAAACGACAAGGCCGTTTTTTACCGGTTCCGTTTTGCCTTTTTTTGCCGGTTCCGACGCCGTTTTTTTACTGGTTCCGTCGCCGTTTTTTGACCGGTTCCGGCTCTGGTTCCAATCCTGGAGCCGTTTTTTTGCCGTTTCCAGTCGCCGTTTTTTTGCCGTTTCCTTTTTCAAGGGACATTTTTCGGAAACGGTGAAAAAACAGCCCTGCCGTTTCCAGGGCCCACAAAGGGCTCGCCTATGGCCCTACCAAACAATGTTCTCAGAACCTCTTGTGGTTCCCACGAACCGTTCTCAGGACATGTCTGGCGGAGTCTGTCTGTTTTGACACATCGGTTTTATGTTCTAAAGACATTGGTTTTGGTTCTTGGAACATCTGTGGGTTCTACGAGAATTTCGTGGTAAGACTGTAGGAATGCCGGGACGGTCGGTCCCTGCTCAAGATGCTCGAACAGCCGAATCCCATCTGCAACTCGGGAAGGAGGTCAGAGATCATGTCTTCTGTCTGCCAACACTTATGTTGCTCCCATCGCACTTAAGGACCACATCCCAGAAGTAATTTCGAGCACCCAAGAAACTGTCGAAGCAGTGTCGAAAGAGTGTCGCCTCCCATGGCCCAACACGTGAAGCCCTTCAACTTTCTGTACTTTCTTGGTGTTCGACATTCTTTCTGGTGGTCAAGACGAAAGTCGGTTGGAACAGCATGAGCCAACACCCCTTACTTCCTTCATCGGGGATGAGCGCATCACTGCTCCATGTTAATCCGCCACCGTGCCCTCGAGGCACGAGCTGGAGTGCCCCCAGGTCCCTTGCTAAATCCCCTGGAGCCCCCACTCCTCAATCCTGAGGATTCTTGAAGGGGCCTGGACACCGAATTCAAAACTCTTTTGGGGCTCCTCGCGCCGCGGCTTTGTCCGGAGTCGGAAGTCACGCAACGAACCATGGGGCACCGACATGTTCCAGCGCTTGAGCGCTGTTGTTTTAAATACGCACTCCGAGAAACTCAAGAGAGGAGCTCTTTCTTGGGATGATCCGCGCGAGCTGGGGGTAGACAGCAAAGTCTGAGATCCTTCGTCCAAGGCCGGGACGTCTAGCCTTCCAGCCTGAAGCTATCAGGTTTGAGCATCCGCCCTGGAGCTAAGGCTCGGGGTCCAGCCAGAAGTTCAAACTGCCTCTTGCAGATGCTCTCAGTGGAAGCCCAGGAGAGCCCAGAATCGAATCGAGAAATCGAACTGGCGATTGAAATGAATCGTATCGGCGGAACTCGACAACCGAGTCGGGAGAAGTGGAATTGGCAGGAATCGGAAGGCTAGTCGGCCTCCATTGAAACATCGGAATCCAAATCGGAATCCGAAGCCGGATCGAATCGGAATCGGAAGCCATCGAATCGAATCGAATCGGAGGAGTCGAAGTGAGCCCTGGAAGCCCAGCCTTCTCGATCCCAATGGGAGACCACCGCTGCCGGCCGCCGAGCTGTCCTGGCGTCGCGCTTCCAATCGGAGTACAGCGCGCCGCGCATGTCGGACTTGATCTGCTGAGACATCAGCTTCAGCCACTCCTTGAGCCGAGGCCAAGAGGAGGATCACATTGGACGAGGATGCATCGAGACTCTCTGAGATCTGGCGATTCCGGAAGATGTCTCGAGTGCCACGGCCTTCTCAGAGCGTTCCGGGACGCTCTGAGAGCTCTGGAGCGGATTTATCTGTGTCCCAACCCCGCCCGAACTCTTAAAGTCGGGCGTGTCCCCCTCCAGGGTGATCTTCGACGAAACATCAAACATGCTCAGAACATACCACACAATTATTAAAAAGATGCTCCTGAAGTGGTCCCCAGACTTTTTTGTTGTTGACGATTTTGGAATATTCCTCCTGTAGAGGGACGGGCCCGACTTAAACATCTATTTTTTGTTGTTGACTATTTTCGATTTTCGACGAAAAATAAGAAATGCGCAGAACATACGCCAAAATTGACAAAACAATACTCCAAAAATAGCCCCCCTGTCTTTTTTTCAAACAAAAAACAAACAACATTTTTTAATATTCCTCCTGCAAAGGGACGGGCCCGACTTAAACCGAACTCCTGCCGGGAAGGCCTGGGGGAGAGCGGCGCGCCCGTGTGGCGGAGGGCGGGCCCCGGAGCGAGCCAGGCGGGCCCACGAGCCGACGACCGTCTACGCGGCGTGAAAGCGACCACGCCGACGACGACGACGACGACGAAGACGACGACGACGACGACGCGGCGGCTCACACGGGGCCCCCTCGGGGCCCTCTCGGGGGGGGGGAGGCCCCCTGAATTCCCCTCGTCCCCCTCTTCCTAAGGCAGGCCAAACTTTAGGCAACCGTGCTGTCCCCCGCCCTCCCTTTCTCACTTCCTCCATCCCTGCCTCCCGCAGAAGCAAAGCAGTGGTTGTGGTCATTTTCGTTGAGCTTGGCACCAGGGAACTGGCCACAACCGCTGCTTCTTGTTCGGCCGGCTGGAAGGCGGAGCAGACAAGAGGCAGGGGCTGTGGCCATTTTCCCGTTCTGCACCGTCAGGGCTCGGGGGCGCGCAGACATGGACTAGCGTTAGGTCGGGCCTGCCCCCCTACAGGGGGATTGTGGACGAAAAATTAAAAATACCTCCAAAAGTACTCCCCAAATGCTCAAACATAGTCAACAAAAATAGTCCCCAGTTCCCAGACTATGTTTTTTCCTATTGTAGAGGGACAGGCCCGACTTCAGATTAGCGATCCATGGACTTGGTGCGCGGTCGCCCAAAATCCATGGATCGGGGGAGGTGCCCTCCCCAGAATGTGGCTGGTGCCGCCTCGCTCGGCGGCGGAACTCCGCGATTTCCCATGGAAAAGCGGGACCCGTCGCGAAGCCACGCGCCCTGTTGATCCCTGCTCGCGATCGCCGGAAGAGCGGCGGACGATCCTGCCCTCACGAGCGGCGAACGGATCCCCGCCCGCGCCCACGCGGTCGATGACGCTCAGAACTCGCGCTAGCTGGCTTTAAGTTGCTGATGCCTACTTCTGGCTCTGCCCCATTGTATCACACGGAGGACGTTTCTCGGGGCGTCGCTATGACGAAGAGGGGTGCCCATGATAGGGCTGACGCTCCTTTCGAGGTACTTGGTAACGTTGAAGCAGGCCGCGCGTAGGATGCCTTGCTTTTGCTGCTGGCTGAAAGGCTGAGTGACATCGGCGAGCGGGATCTCTGCATGGCGAACTGCTTGATCACTCTGAATCCAAGATCGTGCCTCCGCCTGCGGTCCTATGGGCATCTGAGCTGGAAGCCTGCGAAGCTTGGACAGATGTGGCACCCAAATGCATTCAACCTCTGGAAGTCGTAGGCAGACTGGCCTGCGAGGAGACCGCGGATACATCGCCGTGATAAAAAGTTTCTTTCAATCTGTCTTTTGGAATGACGCGCTCGTGCGGAGTAGTTCGAAGTAGTTTTACTAAAACTACTCCGCGCGCCATCGCATCCCGCTCGATAAGTGATATGGTTTGGCGCGGAGTAGTTTCCGATCCCGTTTTGGGGTAACAGAGTTACTAACGTCTCCGGGATCGGAAACTGCTCCGCCGAATGACCCAGCATCATGTCACGTTAGGAATCTTGAGAGGGATGGGAGAGATCTTCATCATAACAAACTGAAGGAACTTTTGTCACGGCTGTGTACTTGCCCAATGCTCTGACGTCTCGGATGTGCTCCCCGATGGACCCACTGCACAAGTCATAACCCCAAACTGATTAGGTACGTTTGGCTCGGTAGGCTGGAGCCAGGGGGCCACCATGTTTTCATGGAAGCACGGTGGAGGGAATCCACGCCTTCGGCTCTCGATGGGGCCAGCTGGAGATCCCCCACAACAGTCATCGGAGATTGTTTCTAC
Organism: Prorocentrum cordatum; assembly: GCA_963575745.1. NCBI lineage: Eukaryota > Dinophyceae > Prorocentrales > Prorocentraceae > Prorocentrum > Prorocentrum cordatum. Next base: position 441,859 of record CAUYUJ010019137.1, read on the forward strand.
ACCGTGTGGGACCGCAGTGTCTGCTAACAGGCCACCAGAGGCCTCGCAAAACGCACCCTTGAGCCCTATGTTGGGCAAGGTGAGCATGTCGAGCAGCACGCCAGCGAGCGTGCTGCGGTCGACCATCTGAAGGGTCGACATGTTGGAAGCTACCGTGCCTGGGCCGTTTTTGACGAGGACGGCTGCTCTGCAGACCAGCTCGTCGTTGTCGTTGGGATCTGCCTGGGAAGTGTGCGCCAGCCATCTCGCGCGCTGGCACCACTGCACCTGGTGCGCAATAGTATCGTCACCACGTAGCCTGTGCCCTTGTACACAAATAAGATTGGCGTTCTTCGCAGGCTCAGAAATCTTGAACTTCTTGAATGCACTCCCGTTGAAGGTCATGGAGGGCATCTGTTGGCTGAAGACTTAATGGTGATGAACCTCCTGCCTCCATAGCTGCAGCTGCACCACATCATTCTTTGGTCTGCGTTACGCTGTCGGCGCTCCTGGGCTCCATGAGCTTGGACACATATTCGAGCTCGGCCGCCGCACGACTCAAACCGCTGAAGGTGTGAGGCATGTCGCCGTCTTCGTCGTCGTCGTCGTGGCCCACCTCAGCGTCAGATACTGCGATGGCTTCACCTCCTTCGCCCATAGCTGCAGCCGCTGCAGCTGCTGCCTGAAATGCTGGAGCGGCGGGGAATGGAACGGGTACTGCATGCGCTGCTGGCGCTGCTGGTTGCGCAAGCGATGGAGCCTGCTCGTGCTCCTCCTGGAGCCTGTCTGGCCGACCTCTTGGATCTTTTCTGACAGGGTGTCTGGGATGACTCCGCCTCGCGGGACCGCGGCTTGGACCACCGCGCGCAGTACAGCCGAGTTTGAGTAGTAGGTCGACCCCGCCCAAACAAGGGTACCCTTATTTCCTGCGTTTTGCGACCCATGCCCTCTACAATAGCAACTTGGCCATCGGAAGAGTGCCCTCTCGCGTGTCCTCTCCAATCCACCCCGACTGTATCTGGGAAGTGTCTGCGGACTCTGCTAGAAAGGGGGAGGGATGAGGGGAAACGGAGGGAGAGAGGGGAAAGGACGGACGGGGGAGGAGCGGACGGGGAGGATGAGAGGGGGGAGACCAAAAGGTACCAATACCGCTACTCCCCGGACCTCTCCTGGGGTGCGTTCTGACCAGGGCTTCGAAGCGAATCCAACGGTGGCGACGAGGGCCTCCGAGGAGGCCCGAAAAGGGAAAAACGAGGGGGGGTAGAGGTATAGGTACCTTGTCTTCCTCTGAGAGAGGGGCGGGGGGCAGAAAGAGGCCCACGAGCCGCAGTCCTCCTTCTTCCTGTGGTTGAAGGCGGCCCCCGGGTACTTCCGGAGGCTGTCCGGCAGCTCGTGCCGCCTCTCGACGTACTCCTTCCTGGAGAGGGGGAGGCGCGGTGCGGCAGGGGAGATCGGCGGTCGAGGAGCGGGCTGGGCGAAAGGGGGGGACAGCAAAGGGGGGGGGCTGAGAAAATCAGCTCACGTAGCTGATCTTCTTGGGCGTGGCTTAATGGGTGGGTCACAAATGGGGGGACCAGAAAAGGTCCCCTTTCGTGCCCCTTTCGGGCCCCTCCAGAGCCCCAGGGGGCTCGTTCAGGTACCATTTGGGTACCTCTTCGGACCACACTCGCCGCCCCCCCATTCATGATCCCCCATTACGCAGCGCCCAATCTTCCCGGCGCCGCCCGGCGCCCATGTACATCGAGGACTGGGCCGGGCGGCGGGGCCGAAGCCAGCCGCATGCGTCCCTCTCCCCCCCCCCTGTCGTTCGGCCCGAGGGGGAGCGGCCGAGCCGGCCACCGCACGGCGCGGGGCAGGGACTGGGCGAGCGCGTCCCACGACTCGCAAAGTAAGTACAGTCGGGGCGTTGACCTAAGGAACCCTAAACAGGGAACGAGGCCCCTTTTTTTTCCATAAGTTAAACTTCGACTTCCGATCGAAAACATAAGGAAGACCTGAGGCAAGCTGCGAAACACTTAAGGAACGCGGGGCCCCTCCCCAACGAAAAGGGTTCCTTCTTCAGGGCCCCGACTGTACTCGCAGGTGGCCTGGATCCGCCGCGGGGGATCTACGACACAGTCCATCAGAACAGGCATCTTTTTTTGTGTTTTTCCTGGAAGTTTGCGAGTAGGCACTTTGCGAGTAGTGAAACGGCGCTGGGTGGGGGACGCTGACATGCCAGAGTGCTCAGAAAACCCTCCAAACCTGTAGACCTACGGTCAGGAACTTTTGCGTGACCCCAGCGACACGCTATGCCGTGCAAGCGGATAGCGTGTCGGCCCGGAAGCTGGGAAAATCTCGGGATGCTGACGCTTGGGAATGGGGACGTGAACAGCGCGTCGAGCCAACGAGTGGTGGGCCAGAACCAGCGGAGCGACACGCTAAGCCAAACTTACTGACCATGGACTCTACAGACCAATCAGGACTGCTCAACACCTCGACCGGGACTCAGAGTCGAAGGTCCTGGTGTTATTGTTTGGCCCTGCTGGAGCGTCGGGGGCGGGGAGGGCGGGGGAGTGGGGCCAGTCCTCCGTCGCGACTGTACGTTCCTGGGGTGTTGCCTCAATCTCGGCCTCCCGAGAAGAACTCTTCGGTTCCCGGGGGCCACAAACGAAACGGCCCTGAGCGGGTCAGCGATCCCAGGGAAAGGGTTGATAGTTCTGGTTCTGGGCAAATGGATTGAACAAGAAAACGTCTGAGTTTCGGGGAAGGAAAACGCGGGGCTAGCTAGGACAGGGATTGGAGGGAGGGAAGGAGGGGAAGAAGGGAGGCAAAAGAGAAGGAAGGAAAGGGGAGAGGGAAGGCAGGTGTGGGAAGAACAAACAACAAACGTATTGGGACCGAGGAGGGAGGAATAGGAAGGGACATTGGACTGGAGGGGGCGGGGAGGACAGATGAGAAAGGAAGGGATGCAAGGAAGGGGCGGGGAGAGGAGGCGGAACAGATCGGAGGAGGGGACTAATGGTACGATGAAAAGCACGAAGAAAGTATGAGAGAGACGACGGCGGCGCGAGGCCAATGAGGAAGAGGACTGGGGAGATGACGATGGCGAGGGCGATGCGGATGATGGGCGTCTCATCGTGCAATAGATGTCCTATTGAAGTGGGCATCCTGACGTTGCCGTGCAGTGAGTGGGGCGCCATGCTGTGCAACGGATGTCCGTGCCGCACTCGGAGCCTCTGACCGCTCCTGCTGAGTGGCGCCGGCGGCCACGCCGCGCGGTCGAACTGACCCCGAGACTCGCGCGGCCGACGGCGTGCTGCCCCTGGCGGATTGCTGGCCCCCGGAGCCCCGCGTGCGGCTCCCGCGCGCCTGCTCGGCGGGCTTCCGCCCGCGCGCGAGCGGCCGCGCTGGCCCTCGCCAGGGAGTGCTGCTCCAGCGCGCGCCCCAGCCCGGCGCCGGCGTGGCCCGCAGCAGCGCTCCCGGTGGCGGCCGCGCGCGCGCGCGGGCAGCACTCAGCAGCGCCCCCCGGGGCGCGCGCGAGTTCCCCGCGCCGCTTCGCGGGCGGTGCCCGCGCGCCCAGCTCGAGCCGTCGCGCGCTCGCGCCCCGCGCCCTGGGCTCGAGCGCCGGCGCCCCTCCAGCGGGGCGGCCGCGCGCGGCGTGGCCATCGGCTTGGGAGGCGCGCGCTACCCCACGGGGCCGCGTGGGAGGCGTGGCTCGGGAGGCGGACTCCTGAGCACGAAGGCCGCCAGGGCGCGTCCCCCTGGCAGGGGCCCGCGAAGCTTGAGCCCGTCGCGCACGGGCCAGGCGCTGAGCTCCAGGACGGCTGCGTTTTCCGCATCCTCGTAGCACGCACTGCCTGAAGGAGGGAGGGGAGGAGGAGGAAGAGGAGGAGGAGGAGGAGGAGGAGGAGGAGGAGGAGGAAAAGGAGGAGGAGGAGGAGGAGGAGGAGGAGGGAAGGAGGAGGAGGAGGAGGAAGAAAGGAGGAGGAAGAGGAGGAGGAGGAGGAGGAGGAGGAGGAGGAGGAGGAGGAGGAGGAGGAAGAGGAGGCGGAGGAGGAGAAGGGAGGAGGAGGAGGCGGAGGAGGAGAAGGGAGGAGGAGGAGGGGGAGGAGGAGGAGGAGGAGGAGGAGGCCCGCCCCTGCCGTGCCACTTCCGTCGCGCCTCCGTCCCGCCGCCCCCCGGCCTTCTTTGATCCGCCCCGTCGCGCCCCTGCCTCGCCGCCTCTCTTACAATCGGACCCGGGGGAACAAAAACGTCTATTGTAATCGGGGGGTCACAAAGGTGGGGTTGGGGCAAAGGTTGGGTTGGGAAGGAAACCGTTCCGAACGGCCCCTTGAAGAAGGAAACGCGGGAACATCCAGCTGGGCCCGCTCCCCAACCCCACTTTGGGAGAACCCTCCCTCTAGAAACCTCCGATTCGAGAAGAAACGCTCCGCCGGCCAAAACACACAAAACATCCAAACTTACCCTCTCCAGGATGCACCCCTGCATTCCGCACACGTGAAGAACATGAACGTACCCTCCCCGAGCCGATTTCGATCTTGTGGCTCGGTCCGACTGTGCGCCGCCCGCGCTGCCCCAAGGCTGGAGCTTTGGAAATGGGCGCCAAAACCACCTAGGAGACCCGAGTGCACCACCACGGAGATAGGGATCATCTCGCCTCGGCGGAGACACAGCTTTGACGTTGGCGTCGGTGCCAACCTCTGGACCCCGACAAGGGTATCCTCGCCTACGTCGAGAGAAGGGCGCTGCTTGCACCTCCCGTGGCCTCTCTCCCTTTCTTTCTTCTTTTTCATTTTTATGTTTTTTTTTTTTTGTTGTTTTTCTCTCTCTCTCTCTCTCACACTCTCTCTCTTTCTTTCTCTCTCTCTCTCTCTCTATATATATATATGTTATGTATACACGTAGCGCCCCGCAGACTCGGATAAGAGCGAGGGGGCACTGGGGGCGCCGGCAATCTGCGAGCATCTGGAGAAGCCCGCCGCAGGCGCCGCATTTTCACAAATTGTGCAACGAGCCCGCGTGCGCCTATTTTTTCGTTGAACAAATGTGGGTAGAGGAGGCGGGTGGGTCGCAAATGGGTCGCAGCTGGGTCGCGGGTGGTCGCCGTTGGATCGCGGGCGGGTCGTTTTCTCGCCCCCCCCCCCCCCCGAAAGGCCTTCAGCTATCTGCGCTAGTGCCCTCTCAGCCTCCCGAAAGGCATCCTGGCACTTGCCACTTGCGCTCGCCCGCGTGGGCGTGAGGCAGGACAAGGAGCGCAACGCTGTCGCGCTGCTGCGTCGGCGCGCGGCGCGTAGCTGGACGCCGATAAGTGCCGCGCAACTACATGCAGATCGCTAGCGGGTTTGCCAGTTCAGCCGGAACGAGAAAGACGGAGAAGCAGGCGGGCTCGGGGCAGCCCCGGCACCGCCGACAGAGCGAGGGCATCAGTAATCGATGCCTCCTCCAATACATGTGGGCAGGAGGAACGACGCACCACGTCGGCGGTTCCGAGGCCTTCGGCCTCTGGAGCTGGAGGCACCAGGCTGGCGCTCGCGAGGGGAAGGGCTCGGTTCTGAGCCGCGTGGGCGCGATGCCCTCGGACTCTGGAGCTATGGGCGCCGTTGCCCATGCCGGTGAGGTACGAGTCGCGCTCTTCGTTGGCGTCGTAGGTCTTACTCTTGCCCGCGCCCTTGATTTTCGACACGGCTTGGTTAGCATTGGCCTCCGTCGGGGCTCGCGCCTTCGCGAAGCGCACCGCGTTGACGGACCAATCGTGCTCGGTGGGCTCGTGCGCGCAGGAAGTGCCCGCCACGCGCGCAGAGACCACGAACTACTTGGCCTTGTCGACCTGCACCTCCTTCATGAACTTCGAGGGCGGCTTGAACTCTGGCTTCTGGACATTCTTCATCAGCTCCTCCGCCTGCCCGGACTAGGAGCTGCTCTTGGTGGCCCCTTTGCGGGGCCGTGTTCTCCAGGATCACTGTGTCCTTGTCGACGAACCCGAACTGGTGCATCTCGATCTTCTAATCGAAGTGGCCGTTGATGCCGGCGATGGCGGCGTCCTGCGCGCCGAGGGCGCGACGCCGCCGCCCCTTGTGCTGCCGCTTGGCCTCCTTCCCGCACTGGGGCAGCGCCTCCGCGCCCTCCCCGACGAGGCCATGCTCCGCGACGTTCCGGAGCGCTGTCGCCCCGCCGTCGGTCTCGATCGGCCCGTGACGGACAGCCGCCTCGACATTCGCTCGCAGGACGGGCTTGATGAGCTCGACCCGCGCCTGGAAATTGTGATCCACCTCCTTGTCCTCGACCTGCAGGTTGCCGCTGCCAGCCTGGGCCGCTCGCCAGAGGGCCACCGCTGTGGCCGCCACCACCTGGCGAGAGCCGCCAACGCGCACAACGGCACCGAGGATTGCCTCAGCCATCGCGTCGGCCATGACCGTAGCCCGCTCGAACCAGGGGCTGGGCGAGCAGGCTGCTTGAGCCAAAATGGCTGCGGACATGGGTCGCGGGTTGGGTCGCGGGTGGTCGCAAGTGGGTCGCGGGCGGGTCGCGGGTGGGTCGCGGATGGGTCGCGGGGTGGGTCGCGGGTGGGTCGTGGGGTGGGTCGCGGGTGGGTCGCGGGTCGGGGTGGGGCGCGGGGTGAGTCGCGGGTGGGTCGCGGGTTGGGTCGCGGATAGGTCGCTGCTGGGTCGCGGGAAGGGTCGCGGGGTGGGTCGCGGGTGGGTCGCGGGGTGGGTCGCCGGTGGGTCGCGGGATGGGTCGCGGGTGGGTCGCTGTTGGGTCGCGGGTGGGTCACGGGGTGGGTCGCGGCTGGGTCGCGGGGTTGGTTGCGGATGGGTCGCGGGGTGGGTCGCGGGTGGGTCGCTGGGTGGGTCGCGGGTGGGTCGCTGTTGGGTCGCGGGTCGGGTCGCGGAATGGGTCGCAGGTGGAACGACGACAACAAACAACAACGACGACAACAACAACAGCAGCAATAACAACAACAACAACAACAACAACAGCAACACCAACAACAACAACAGCAGCAGCATAAACAACAACACCAACAACAACACCAACAACAACACCACCAACAACACCAACAACAACACCACCAATAACAACGCCAACACCAACAACAACACAACAACAACACCAACAACAACACCAACAACACCACCAACAACAACAACACCACCAACAACAACAATACCAACACCACCAACACCAACACTAACAACGACAACAACAACACCACCACCAACAGCAGCAACAGCAACAACAACTACAACAGCAACATCAGCAGCAACAACAACAACACTCAGTATACTACTGTTCGCTCTTACTTGCCCGCGTGCCATTCAAAACGAGTTCCCCACTCCCTCGATCCCCGCCCTTCTTTTCTTCGATCACGCCCCCTTTGGGGGGATTCTTTCTCTTTGCGGGGGGCGGCGGGCTTAGACGGGCGGGCAAGCCTGAAGGGGCGGGCAATCCTTCGTGGGCGTAGATGCGCCCGCCATTGGAATTGGTTTGGGCCCTGCAAAAAGAGGAGGGGGAGAACGAGGGGGAGTGGGGGGAAGGGAGGGGGAGGGACAAAGGAAGAGGGAAACGCCAGGAGAGAAGGAGGCGATTGGGGGGGGGGCGGTGATTCAGAGGCAGAAGAAAGAGAGAGAGAGAGAGATGAGAGAGAGAGGAGGAGAGAGAGGAGAGATCGAGAGAGAGAGAGAGAGAGAGAGGCAGACAGAATAAGAGAGTAGAGAAAGAGAGAGAAGAGAGAGAGAGAGAGAGAGAAGAGGAGAGAGAGAGAGCGAGAGAGAGAGAGAGATAGGGAGAAAGAGAGAGAGAGAGAGAGAGGAGAGAGGACGAGAGAGAGAGAGAGAGAGAGAGATAAACAAGTGGCACGTGTGCCATGGCTCTTGCACAAAAAGGAAGGGGGAGGAGGAGGAGGTGGAGGAGGAGGGGGGGGGGGGGAGAGGATGCCAGACATCGCAGAAGGAGTGAACAAAACAGGGCCGCGAGAGGGGCTCCAGAGGGCGAGCGCGAGGACACTCCAAGGTCCGCCCCCCGCAAGATGGCTTCAAAGACCTTTGACGGGTTCCCAGGAAGCCTCCAACTGACGCCCGAGAAGCCTACAGAGGGTTCCAAGGGGAGGCCTCCAGGGTCCAAGGAGGGCTGGAAGAAATTACTGAGCGGACTCAGCTGCTGGGGGCTCGCGGTGCAAAGTGCGCGGCGGCCTTGTGTTGCGAACGCTTGTCCAAGGCAGTCGCTTTGCACGCAGAGTCTGTCGGGTGTATTCTCGGGGGCCGGCTATGCGCCACTTGAATGGGGGCCTCCCCCACAGACCAGACTTTCGGCCCGGGGCGGCGGCGGCGACGACGACGGCGACGACGGCGGCGGCGTCGGTGGCGACGGCGGCGACGGCATCGGCGGCGTCGCGGGAAGAGAGAGGGGGCGGGTAGGGAGGGCGAAAGGGGCAGGGCTGAGCGGGGGTGGTGAGAGGGCCGGCGACGGCGGCGACGGCGTCGGCGGCGGCGCGGGAAGGGGCGGAGCAGGGAGGGGCTGCGGTGCCGAAGTAAAGTGGGCGGGGCGGAGGGGGCGCTGGGCGAGCGCTGGAGCCGTGGGGGGCGCTGAGACGTGTGGGGGAGGGGGCGGAGGATGGGAGGGGGTTGTCGGGGCGGACGGGGCACTGGGCGGGCGCTCGAGCCGCGGGGGAGCGCTCAGACGGCGCGGGGGAGGCAGCGGAGCGGGGGGGGGGGGGGCGGTGCCGAATTAAAGTGGGTCGTGGCGGAGGGGGCGCGTGCTGGGCGGGCGCTGCAAACCGCGGGGGGAGGCGCTGAGACGGCGCGTGCGGAGGGGGCGGTCGGGGGAGGGGGTTGCGGTGAACGAAATAAAGTGGTCGGGGCGGAGGGGGCACTGGGCGGGCGCTGGAGCCGCGCGGGGGCGCTGAGACGGCGCGGGGGAAGGGGCGGAGCGGGGAGGGGGGGTGCGGTGCCGAAATAAAGTGGTCGGGGCGGAGGAGGCACTGGGCGGGCGCTGGAGCCGCGGGAGGGCGCTGAGACGGCGCGGGGGAGGGGGCGGCGCGGGGGAGGGGGTGCGGTGCCGAAATAAAGTGGTCGAGGCGGAGGGGGCGCTGGGCGGGCGCTGGAGCCGCGGGGGGGCGCGCTGAGGACGGCGGGGAAGAAAGGTGGCGGAGCGGGGGGGCGGGGGGTGTCGGTGCGAAATAAAGTGGTTTCGGGGCGGAGGGTCGCACGGGCGGGCGCTTAAGAGCGCGGGGGGGCGCTGAGACGGCCGCGGGGGAGGTGGGCGGCGCGAGAGGGGGGGGGTGCGGGTGCCGAAATGGATAAAGTGTTCGGAACGGAGGGGCGCTGGGCGGGGCTGGAGCCGCGGGGGGGCGTGAGACGGCGCGGGGGAGGGGGCGGAGCGGGGGGGTGGGGCTGTGCCGAAATAAAGTGGTCGAGGCGGAGGGGGCACTGGGCGGGCGCTGGAGCCGCGGGGGGGCGCTGAGACGGCGCGGGGGAGGGGGCGGAGCGGGGGGGGGGTGCGGTGCCGAAATAAAGTGGTCGGGGCGGAGGGGGCGCTGGGCGGGCGCTGGGGCCGCGGGGGAGCGCTGAGACGGCGCGGGGGAGGGGGCGGAGCGGGGGGGGGGGTGCGGTGCCGAAATAAAGTTGTCGGGGCGGAGGGGGCACTGGGCGGGCGCTGGAGCCGCGGGAGGGCGCTGAGACGGCGCGGGGGAGGGGGCGGAGCGGGGGGGGGTGCGGTGCGAAATAAAGTGTCGGGGCGGAGGGGCACTGCGGGGGCGCTGGAGGCGCGCGGGGGCGCGAGACGGCGCGGGGAGGGGGCGGAGCGGCGGAGTGGGGGTGGCCTGTGCCGGAAAAGAAGTGGTCGTGCGGAGGGGGCACTGGGAGGCGCTGGAGCCGCGCGGGGGCGCTGAGGCGGCGCGGGGGAGGGGGCGGAGCGGGGAGGGGGGGTGCGGTGCCGAAATAAGGTGGTCGGGGCGGAGGAGGCACTGGGCGGGCGCTGGAGCCGCGGGGGGGCGCTGAGACGGCGCGGGGGAGGGGGCGGAGCGGGGGGAAGGGTGCGGTGCCGAAATAAAGTGGTCGAGGCGGAGGGGGCGCTGGGCGGGCGCTGGAGCCGCGGGGGGGCGCTGAGACGGCGCGGGGGAGGGGGCGGAGCGGGTGGGGGGGCGGTGCCGAAATAAAGTGGTCGGGGCGGAGGGGGCACTGGGCGGGCGCTGGAGCCGCGGGAGGGCGCTGAGACGGAGGGGGCGCATGATGATGATGATGTGGATGATGATGATGATGATGATGATGATGATGATGATGATGATGATGATGATGATGATGATGATGGCGATTATGATGGGGGGGGGGGTGCGGTGCCGAAATAAAGTGGTCGGAGCTCTAGACACCCTGTGCAAGATAATAAAGAACGAGGTAGGGAGGAGGCAGGAGAGGGGAGGGAGAAGGGAGGAGGGAGAGGAGGGAGAGGGGATAGGGCAGAGAGGCGTAAGGATGAGGGAAGAGAGGAGGGAGAGAAAAGGGAGGAGAGGAGGGAGGAGGGAGGGAGAGGGAGGAGAAGCAGGAAGGTAAGAGCGTGAACGTTCGAGGAAATCCTAGGCGAAAGCGCCGTTCCTGAAGGA
>CAUYUJ010019137.1:452516-462516 GCA_963575745.1 Prorocentrum cordatum
AGGCCCGCTTGGCATACTTTAGAGGACATGGTGGGCACTTTGGATTTCCGCGAGAATTCACATACATAGTGCGAACGCAGTTTTTTTTTGTTTTTGAAAGCTGGCGATGCCGTCGTATTCTTGTTTTTTTTCGTTTTCCGGATATTCGTTTTTGAAACCCTGGCGAAGCCTGCGGCGATTGAAGGATTCTGGCGCGCGCGCGACGGCGTGCGCGCATATCGTCGCGCTTGTTGAACAAGGGTTCTTGCGACAGCGCGCGCGCAGGAGCGTTCGGACGATTTCGACACGCGCTCGCGAAACGCCCAGTTGGTAGCATGGCGTGAACATGTTAAACACCTTATGGCGTTATTAAGAATTCCCAAGAACGCGGGCGCAAATTTATTTTGGAAATTCGCTTTGCGAGACCATCCGTGTTTTAGATGTTTTCGGGGCGTTCGATGTTGGAATCCGGGCCAATTTTTTTTTTTTTTTTTTTTTTTTTTTTTTTTTTTTTTTTTTTTTTTTTTTTTTGTATTTGTTTTTTGTTTTGTTTAGGCTTTTGGCCTGCGCGCGCGACGACGCGTGCGCGTGCACTTCGTTTCATCTGTTGCAAGGGACTATCCGAACTTGTTGATTTGTGATAAACGAGTGTGCGCGTATAATCCTGTCCCTACCTAGGCTCTGCCTAGAAGGGTTCTTACTCTCTTTGGTTACAGGGGCCGGGCAGTGGAAATCGCCCTGGGCGGTTCCCCCAGTATCCGCCCCGCGGTTCCCCCAGTTACGTCCCCTTAGCTTAGCGTTGCTTATCTCATCTTAGCTTAGCTTCATCGTAGCTCAGGTATATCTTAGCTTAGCTTACCTTCGTAGGCTTAAAAGGGCCGGGCAGTGGAAAGCGCCCCGGGCGGTTCCCCCAGTCCCCTGGGAACCAAGCGAAAGCAACAGCAAAGGTAAAAGCAAACGCGCGGTTTCCCCAGTTGCGCTCCCTGGGTGCCAAGCACAAGCAAAAGCAAAGGCAAGTGTGAAGGCAAAAGCGAAGGCAAAACAACAACACAACATAGCACAGCATAGCATCGCATCGCACAGCATAGCGCAGCATAGCATAACGCAGCATAGCATAGCATAGCATCGCATAACCTAGCCCAGCTTAGCCCAGCATAGCACAGCATAGCAGAGCAGAGCATAGCATTGCATAGCATAGCATAGCACAGCATAGCAAAGCATAGCGCAGCACAGCATCCACTATTGTTGCTATATATATAACGTGCGTGTGTGTGTGTGTGTGTCTGTGCGCAGGCAAATCAAACGCAACACCAAGCAAACGCAAACTCAACAACAAAACAACATCAACAGCAACAGCACAAACAAAAACAAAGGCACAGGCACAAACAAAGGCAAGAGCAACAGCAAAGGCAATGCAGAGCAAAAGCAAAACCAATGCGACAGTGTATGTGTATATGTAGATGTAGATGTAGGTGTAGGTGTAGATGCGGATGTAGGTGTAGATGTAGGTGTAGATGCGGATGTAGGTGTAGATGTAGATGTAGATGTGGATGTAGATGCTGGTGTAGATGTCGGTGTAGGTGTAGATGTAGATGTGAGTCTCGCTTTGGATGTAGATGTAAATGTAGATGCAGGTTTATATGTAGATGTAGCTGTAGGTGTAGATGTATATGTAGGTCTAAATGTAGGTGTATGTGTCGATGTAGATGTAGGTGTAGATATAGATGCCGATGTAAAGAACTCCCCAGTGTCCCGCCCTCATCTCCGTGCCTGCTTGCTTTTGCTGCCGTCTCGGCGATTTGTTGCCTGCTTCTGCTGCTGCTTCACTTACGGCGTGGCGTCGGCGGTTCTGGCGCTGCTGCTACGACGACGACTACTACTACTACTACTACTACGACTACTACGACTACGACTACTACTACTACTACTACTACTACTACTATTACTACTACTACTACTACTACTACTACTACTACTACTACTACTACTACTACTACTACTACTACTACTACATTACTACTACTTTACTACTACTACTACTACTACTACTACTACTACTATTACTACGACGACGACTACTACTACTACTACTAGTACTACTACTACTACTACTACTACTACTACTACTACTACTACTACTACTACTACTACTGCTACCGCTACTGCTACAACTACGACGATGAGGGGAAGGAGGAGGACGGCGTTTACCGCTCCTACTAATGTTGCTTTCCTAGAGGCTCCAACTCCTAGGTAGGGTCGCACTGGGATAATTATTTAAAAGGGGCTGAGGGGGGGCGCCGATGCTGGCCTGCCTGGGGTGGTGTAAGTTTATATGTCGGATGGGCGATGGGGGCAGAACCACATGTAAACTGCCACGCAGGAAGGGGAGTCGTCAATTCGGGGGTGGGAGGGGGCATATATTATTATCCGTTTAGAAAGGAGAATCTATTCCGCGCGACCAATGTTGCGCCATCTTTTGTTGTGCAACATCTGTTGTTCGATCTGCGTTGTGCAATCTATTTGGTGCATTGCGTGCTGCGCGGTATAGGTGGGGTAACATATGCAGTGGGACCTTCGCTGTGCACTATCTGCGGTGCCATCTATGTGGTGGTGCAATTGCTTTTAACAATCGAGTTGACGCGTCCCATGTTCTTGCAAACACCCCACCCACCCACCCGCGACTCGGTTTGCAAAACCCAAGCGGTGGCGATTGCGATGCGTGTTCGGCGTTGGCTGGTGCATCTGCGGGCGCGCTAGCCCTGGCGCGCGCGCGCAGCGGCCGGCATAGTTTGGCGCCACCGACGCGGCCGCGGTGGCGCTGGCCGCTGGGCGCGCCCCAGCGGGCACGTCGCTGCGGGTCGTCAACTTGGGCGGGCGCGGCAACGTGGCAACGCCGTCGACGGTAGACGCGATGATGATAGTGGCGATGCTGGTGGCGATGTTCGCACCGACGAAGGCGCGGCCTGCGCGGGTGCCGATGCTGATCGCGCCGACGACAATGGCGGCGCCCTCGCGTCGGCGAGTAAGGTTTTTGACAGAGTTCGTCCTGCGCGCGCGGCCGACGCGCGAGGGCGGCCTGCGTGGTTTTATTCGACGCGGATCGCCCCCCCCCCCCCTCTCCCCCAGCGCGCGCGCAGGGGCGCGCGGATGATATCGGCGCGCGGCGCCGGAGACCCGCCTGGCAGGATTCAATGAACGCGATGAAACAAATCATGGTTTTATTCCACATTCGCAAGAGCGCCGGCGAAAGCTTTTCCCGACAACGGTTGTTACGAAACCGTGTGTTTTGCATGATTTTGGGGACTCTGTTTTGAAATCATTGCGACGCCGTAGGTTTGAAGGGTTTCGGCATGCGCGCGCGGCGACGCGCGCGCGCACTTTCCCCCGTTTGTTGCAATGGGCTCTCGCGACGGCGCGCGCGCAAAGGGCGTTCGAACGATTTCGACGCGCGCGCGCGAGGCCCGTTTGGTAGCACTTTCTGAACATGCTCAAAACCAAAAAGTTGTTTTTGAGAATTCGCAAGAGCGCGCGCGAAACTTATATTACTTATGTTTTTTTTGCTCAACATATAGATTCCCAAAACATGGAAATCCAGTGTCGCGAAGCATTGTGTTTTATATGTTGTTGTGATATTCGGCTTTGAAGTCCTTTTGGGACCGCGGGGTTCTGGCGGATTTCGGCATGCGCGCGACGGCGCGCGCGTGCACTTCGGCTTTTTTGTTGCACGGGATTGCTGCTGAAAATTTGTGATTCCTGGAAATCGAATGTGCGCGCATGATATGTGTTTTTTACAGTGGGCGGCGGGTGGGGGGGGCGATGCCGGCCTGGCTGGGATGGTCGGAATTCAGTTTTAGGATGTGCGATGGGGCAGAATCGCATGTAAATTGCAGCGCGAAAAGGGGGCGGGCAAGGGGGCGATCATCCCGGGGGGGAGTTAGACTTGATTATCTTCTTGGCGCATCCCAGCGGGCGCTTCGCTGTGAGTCGGCAACCTGGGCGGGCGCGGCATCGCGGCAACGTCGACGACGGTGTGCGCGGCGATGATAGTGGCGATGCTGGTGACGATGCTGACAGCGACGACGGCGCGGCCAGCGACGGCGCGGACGCTGGTCATGCCGACGACGATGACGGCGTCGTTACGTCGGGCGTCGGCGGTGCAAGTTCTTGGAAAGAGTTCGACATGCGTTCGCGGCCGACGATCGAGAGTGGCCCGCGTGGCATTCCTTGTCGCGGATCGCGCCCGCCCCCCCCCCCCCTCAGCACGCGCGCGTGGGGCGCGCGAGTTATGTCGGCATGCGGCGCGAGCGAGAGGCCCGTGTGGGGGGATTCCATTACGTGGTTGAACATCGAATTTTTGGTTTCCTCCAGAGTTCGCAATGGCGCGAGCGCGCGCTCCTGTGAGTGCTGATGTTGCGAGACCAGACGCTTCTGATTGTTATTGGGGCGCTCTGTTTTGAAATCGAGACGACGCTGGAGGTTTTCAATTGGTGTCGACAGGCGCGCGCGACGACGCGCGCGCGTGCATCTCGCATTCATTTGTTGCAAAGGGTTCTCGCGGCTGGCTCGAAGCCAGCGCGGTAGCGCGCGTTGAAAATGTCGATGAATTTTTGGCTTTCTTAATAATTCGCAAGAGCGCGCGCGAGCTATTCTGTTGAAAAAGCCGCGCTGCGAGACCACGTGTATGTTTATAGTTTTTGACATTCCTTACGAAACCGAAGGTTTGCGAATGATTGCGGCGCGCGCGTGCATTTCGGCGTGCTTTGTGCAAGAATGTTTTTGGAAGCTATTGCTTTCTTGATGAGCGAGTGCGCGCGCGTAGTATTTGTTGCAGGAGATGGCGGTGTGGGGGGGGGGGGGGGGGCAATGCCGGCTTGGCTGGCACGGTATGAATACGTATTCACGAGGGGCGATGGGCCAGAGCCACATGCAAATTGCAATGCGAAAGCGGAGGCCGAGACTCCCCGGGGGGTGGGGGTTGCCAAGTCCGCCGCCCGCGCGCGCGCCTCGCCCACCCACCCGCAACTTGGTCCCGCGCGGCGGCGATTGCGATAGGCGCTTGGCGTTGGCTGGTTCATCTCTGCGGCCGCGCTCGCCCGCGCGCGCTCGCGCGCTCGGCGGCCGGCTAGTTCGGCGCGACCGACGCGGCCGCGGTGGCGCTGGCCGCTGGCCTCCTCCCAACGGACACATCAGTGCGACTCGGTGACTTGGGCGGGCGCGGCGCCGTGGCGACGTCGGCAGCGGCGGGCGCGAGGATGATGGCGGCGACGTTGGCGACGACCACGACAACGACGAAGGCAAGGCCAGCGGCGGCGCCGATGTTGATAGCGCCTACGACGGCGACGGCGCCCTCGCGACGGCGACGACGGTCTCGGAAGTATTTCGGCGCGCGCGGCCGACGCGCGAGAGCGGCATCCGCCGCGCGCGCGCGGCGTGGCATTATTTGACGCGGGCCGCGCCCCCCCCAGCACGAGCGCCAAGGCGTTCGAATGCGATGTCGACGCGCTGCGCGGGAGGCCCGTTTGGCAACGTTTTTCTTTTTTCAGCATGTGCGCATTGTTCTATGATCCACAGAGGTGCGAGCTTCTTCTCGATTCGAAAACTGGCGGCGCCAAACCATGCGCGTGTTTTTGCGCGTTTTCGGAGCGCTCGATGTGGGAATCCCGTCGCAGCCTGAGGGCTCTTGAAAGATTTTGGCGCGCGCGCGCGTCGGCCCGTTTTGCCCGAGGGGTTCCGGCGACGGCGCGCTCGCAGGGGCGTTCGAGCGATTTCGACTCGCGGGCGCGACAGACCCGTGTGCATGTTATGTCAATGTTGAAAAACCATAAGGTTCCCCCAGGAATTCCCAGGAGCGCCGGCGCGCGCGATTGTGATGAGTGCTTGGCGTTGGCTGGTGCACCTGCGCGGCAGCGCTGGCCCGCGCGCGCTCGCGCTCGAAGCGGCCGGCTAGTGTGGCGCGACCGACGCGGCCGCGGTGGCGCTGGCCGCTGGCCACTTCCCAGCGGATACATCAGTGCGACTCGGTGACCTGGGCGGGCGCGGCACCATGGCAACGTCGACCGCGGTGGGCGCGATGATGGTAGCGGCGACGCTGGTGGCGGCGATGACGACGAGGGCGGCAAGGCCAATGACGGCTTCGCTGCTGATCGCGCCGACGACGATGACGGCGCCCTCGCGTCGGCGATGAAGGTCCTGGAAGGAGTTCGACATGCGCTCGCGGCCGACGCGCGAGAGCGGCCAGCGCGATGTTCTATCGCGCCCCCCCCCCCCCCCCCCCCCCCCCCCCCAGCACGCGCGCGAGGGCGTTTCATTGACTTCGACGCGCGGCGCGAGTAGCCCGCGTGGCAGATTGGATTGTGCGCGTCGAAAAACCTACGTGGTTCTGTTTTATCAAAAGTGCAAGCGTTTTTGTGTTGAAAACTGACGTTGCAAAGCCATTTGTTTTGCATGTTATTCGGGGTGCTCGACTTTGCAACCCCTGCGACACTTGGCATTTTGAAGGATTGCGGCATGCGCGCGCGACGACGCGCGCTTGCACTTCGCTTTGCGTGCCAGATATTATTGCGGCAGCGCGTGCGCAGAAGCGTTCGAGCAATTTCGCCACTCGCGCGCGAGGTGCCTGTTGGGGAGAATATCTGTGGACATTTCGAAAGCGCATGGTTTTCTTAAGGCGCTGCCAGAGCGCGAGCGCAGTTTTTTTTTTTTTTTTTTGAGACAGAGAGAGAGAGAGAGAGAGAGAGAGACAGAGAGAGAGAGAGAGAGAGAGAGAGAGACAGAGAGAGAGAGAGCTTGTTGCGAAACAGCTGTGTGTTATATATTTCGGGTACTCGATTTTGGAACCCGCGCGACTCCGAAGGTTTTTGGCGGGTTTCTGCACGCGCGCGCGACGACGCGCGCGCGTCGTCCAGCTTTTTTACCGAAGAATTTTTGAAAATTGACGCTTTGTGATAAGCGAGCGTGCGCGCATAGTTTGTCGACAGAGGATGGGGGGGGATTGCCGGCGGGGCAGAATCATATGTAAATTGCGATGCGCGAAGGGGGCCCTTGAGTCGGGGGGGGGGCGATGGGGGGTCCATTTTCTTCGAGGGAACCTATGCGGCGCAATTAATTTTAAAGATCTTGAAATTGTCAACTCCGTTGCTCGCGCAATCGCCCCACCCGCCCGCCCGCTATTCGGTTTGCAAAAATCACGCGGCGGCGATGGCGATGAGTGCTTGTTGATGTCTCGTGCGATTCCGCGGCCGCGCCAGCCCGAGCGCGCAGCGGCCGGCTAGCCTGGCGCGACTGACGTCGCCGCGGTGGCGCTGGCCGCTGGGCCTTTTCCGGCGCGTCTCGCAGGCCGCGCTGGCGCGCCTGCGCTTCAGTGCGGATCGGTGACTTCGGCGGGCGCGGCATCATAGCGACGTCGACAACGGTGGGCGCGATAATGGCAGTGGCGAAGCTTGTGGCGATGATGGCGATGGCGACGGCAAGGCCAATGACGACGGCGATGCTGATTACGCCTATAACGATAATGGCGCCCTCGCGTCGGCGATGTCAATTTTGCTTGGATTTTGACGCGCCCGCGCGGCCGACGCGCGAGCGGCCCGAGTTGCAGCGTTCGACAGGGGTCGCGCCCTCCACCCCCCCCGAATCGCGCGCGCAGGCGTCTGAATGATTTCGGCGCGCGCGCGTCCGAGAGGCCTGCTTGGTCGAATTTGATGAGAATCTTGTCAAACCGTTGGTGTCCTCAAGAATTCGCAGGAACGCGCGTGCGCGCGTGTTGTTCAGCACCTGATGTTGCAACACCATGCGTTTTGTTTGACGTTTTCGGGGCGCTCGATTATGGCGGCCTCGCGAAATCGGTTTCGGGATGCTCGCGCGACGACGCGCGCGCGCGCTTCGTCCCGCTTTGACAGGGGACTTTGGATACTGCAGATTCTTGATCAACGAGTGCGCGCGCATGTTTCTGCTGCAAAGGATGGATGGTGGGTGTCGGTCGTTGTTTGGCTGGTGCGCAATGAACTCGTAGC
Organism: Prorocentrum cordatum; assembly: GCA_963575745.1. NCBI lineage: Eukaryota > Dinophyceae > Prorocentrales > Prorocentraceae > Prorocentrum > Prorocentrum cordatum. The sequence continues at coordinate 460,505 of CAUYUJ010019137.1, forward strand.
TGACATGGGCAATGGGGCAGAACCAGTTGTAAATTGCAACGCGAAAAGGTGGGCGATTAATCCCGCCGCCCGGGTGGTGGTGGGATCTATTCTCGTTTAGAGAATAGAACCTGCGTGGTGCAGTCAATTTCTGTTCGCACTGATTTGCCCATTCCACCTCTCGCGCAATCACCCCACCCGCCCACCCGCACAGTGGTTTGCAAAACCCACGCGGCGGCGATTGCGATGAGTGCTTGGAGTAGGTTGGTGCGTTTCTGCGGCCGCGCTAGCCCGCGCGTGCTCGCGCGCGCAGCGGCCAGGGGCCAGCTCGTTTGGCGCGACCGACGCGGCCGCGGTGGCGCTGACCGCTGGGCACTTCCCAGCAGGCACTCTAGTGCGAGCAAGCGGCTAGGGCGAGTGCGGTATCATTGCAACATCGGCAGCGCTGATGTAGGCGCGATGATGTTGGTAGCAACGCAGGCAAAGATGATGACAACGACGACGGCAAGGCCAGTGACGGCGCCGATGCTCGTGACGCTGGCGGCGATGACGGCGTCCTCGCGTCGGTGATGAAGGCTTCGGAGAGGGAGTTCGACATGTGCGCGCGGCCGACGCGCGAAAGTGACCCGCGCGGTTTTATTTGACACGGATCGTGCCCCCCCCGCCCCCCCCAGCACGCGCGCAAGGGCGTTCGAATGATTTTAGACGTGCGGTGCGAGGGACTCGTTTGGCAGAGTCGTTTGGCAGAGCCGAATGAGAGCTCGGAAAACGAATTCGCAGGAACGCGAGCGCAAGCGTGTTTGAAAACTGATGTTGAAGAACACTGTGCTTTTATATGTTTCCAGGGCACGCACTGTTGACACCCCTGCGAAACTACACGCTTTTGAAGGATGTCGGCATGCGTGCGCGACGACGCGCGCGCGTGCACTTCGCCAACTGTTTCGCCAAATGGTTCCTGCGACAACACTCGCAGGAGGGCGCCGAGCGATTCCGACATGCGCGCGCGAGAGGCCCGTTTGGTAGCAACGTCTGAAAAGTTTGAACACCTGGTTTCTGATATTCATTAGAGCCCGATTGCAAGCTGAGTTTGGCAAATATTGCTGCCGAGCCAATTGTTTTTCATATGCGTTTTCCCTGGACATTCGATTTTGAAAGCCTTACGAAGCCCAAGCTGTTTGCGGGGTTGTGGCATGCGCGCGCGACGACGCGTGTTTGCGCACGTCGTCCAGTTGTTTGGTTTTGGTTTGATTGTTGTTTGCAATGGGTTCTGGGAAACTCGATGACTTGTGATAAACGAGCGCGCGTTCATACATGTTTTGTCTGAGGATGGGGGGGGATCGCCAGCCTGCCTTGGGTGGTATGGAATCATTTTCCGGATGGGCGCTGGGGTTGAATCGTATGCACATTGCATTACGAAAGCGGGAGCCGTTCATTCCCAGAGGGGGTAGACAACGATACCCAGGGTAGAGAGGAGGATCATCTTCGCGGTGCAATCTACTCAGTGCAATCTCACGGCGGCGACGAGCGGCGACGAGCGGCGACGGGGAGGCGACGGCGGCAACTTAGCCGCCAGACCGCCCGTCACGGCCAGTTCCTTATTCAAAAAGCAAGAACCCCTAAACTGCAAGCGCTGTTAGGGGAATTAAAACAAAGTGCCAGGCGAAGTTCCCAACTCCACGCTGCTGCGTGCAGCGCGCAGGGGGCGGCCTGTTCTTCGTGCGCGGGCCACGATCCGAGAGGCACGTTGCCGAGATGAGCGAGCGGACGGCGCGCGGACGCGAAAATTCGGGCTGTATATGGAACTCCTTGTGGGACACGGTCTGTGCGAGGGGTGCGCCGAGAATGGCGTGGGGACTGCATGTGGGCATGCCCAGTGAGGTCCTCGCTCCTTCGTTTCCTCCGCCCTTTTCGACCCCCTCCGTTCCTGCTGCTCCCCGTCGTCACCCTGCATCGGATATTGACAATTGTTGTCCAGGAGGGGGGGGAGAGGAGGTGGAGGAGGAGGAGGAGGTGGAGGAGAATTGTCACGGCTG
>CAUYUJ010019137.1:467516-587516 GCA_963575745.1 Prorocentrum cordatum
GAGGAGTGGTGGATATGGATATCTGCCCGCCCGGATGGGCGGCCAGATATCCACATCCATCGCTCCTCGATTCCTTGGGCTACGACCCCGCGGCAGTGGATATGGACATATTCTGGCGGCGCATCCCGACCCTTTCCCCGGGGCTGGTTTTTCATCCGGAGCCGTTTTCTGAGGGTCCCGGGGCCCGGCGGGGGCCCCGAGAGACCAAACACCGCGAAAAACACGCGGGAGCGCCCCGCGGGAGCGCGAGACTCCGGGGCCCGGGGCGAGGGAGGGAGACAGGGGAGAGAGGAGGCAGGAGGAGGAGGAGGAGGAGGAGGCAGGAGGAGGAGGAGGAGGAGGAGGCAGGAGGAGGAGGAGGAGGAGGAGGAGGAGGAGGGAGGAGGAGGAGGAGGAGGAGGAGGAGGAGGAGGAGGAGGAGGAGGTGGATTTTCTCAATGCGTTGGATCGCTGGGAATGCCGGCGGCTGCGTGCACGGCCAGGCCCAGAGTGCACGCGCGGCCGGCCGGCGGCCGCGCACGGATCCCTCCCGCGCCGACGGCGAGGGGCCCTCCGCGGCACGTTTAGGAGGGGAAAAAACATTCCAAATCTCATAATACAGGGGGGGGGGGGGTCAAAAAAGTGCTTGACGGCCGGTCTAGGACCCCCCCCAAGTAGACCCCCCCCAGTCAGGCAACAAAGGATCCCAAATCGAGAACCCCCCACAATTGTGTGTGACGAAGTCCGTTCGACCCCCCCCAAAAGCAGACCCCCCCCCCGTTGGTATGAGATCCGGAGCACTTTTTTTGGTCGGCGGGTCGACAGCGGGCCTCTTCCGGTGAAGAGCTAGGCGGGGCGCGCGAAGCACTAATTGGGGAGACAGGGCGCGGGCGGGCGGGGCCTCAGGCGGCGGGAGGGTGCGGAGTGCAGGCGGCGCCGAAGAGCTTGCACAGGAAAAGGTACGCCTTGGACTGGAGCCAGTGGCGAAGTCCCGGAGGGAGAGCGAAGTGGTGTTGCCGTCAACGGCGCGCCAGGATCACCATCCTCGAGTGCTGCGTGGGGAGGGCCGTGACCAGGTCAACGCCCGTGAGGCGAGGGGAAAAAACACACAGACACAACTAATCGTCGATTCCCGAGAGAATATTGGAAAATATGGGGAAGACAGACACCCAGAAAAGATGGGAAGTGGGGGGGAAGACAAAAATCATCCAGAAAACATGGGAAAAGATGGGGCATCTGTTTATTTGTGTGTATTTATTTGTGTGTCCCAGGGCCCCTTCACACGTGCACGCGCGCGCGGCCGGCCCCGCCCGCCTGCGCTCGGCGAGCGCGGCGAGCGCGCGGTCGCGCAGGGCGCGCCACGCTTGAGTCGGGCCTGTCCCTCGACAGGAGGAAGATCCAAAAATATTAGAAAAATAGTCAGGGAACGTTTCTTTGACTGTTTTTGACGTTTTTGGAGCATTCTTGGAGCATTTTTCATTTTTCGTCCAAAATCCCCCTGTAGGGGGACAGGCCCGACCTAACACCACGCGCACACGTGCTCCAGTTGCTTGAAAATGCACCAGGGAAAAGCCCCAATCCCAGAGATCCAACGTATGGAACAAATCAAGGCGTAGGTTTTTTCGCGGTTTTTGGCCTCGGGGGGCCCTCGCCGGACCCCGGGACCGTCCCCACAAAACGGCTCCGGATGAAAAACCGGCCCCGGGGAAAGGGTCGGGACTTCCTGGGACCCCGCGCTGAAAAAATCACGACATCGGATCTCTGGGATCAGTGGATGGTTTGAAATGGGATCGATCAAGAGATCGACAAGGAGGTCGACCAGGAACCCGGGAACGCGGAACCCACCGGCATCGGCCCGGAACCAATAACCAGGAACCCGGGAACCCAGAACCGGGAGCCCGGAACCGGGAACCCGGGAACCCAGCCAGTTACCAAAATCGGCGGGAAACTTTCGCCAAATCTTCCAACTTCTACTAGGACCCATTCAGTGCAAGCGCTGAATGGGGAAATACAGTCGAGCATTTAATTAAGGAACCTTCTCTCGAAAAGCTGGGCCCGCGTCTCTTCGTCAGCTTGCCGGAAAATTGGCTCAGTTTCTTGAGCGCGTTCGCCCCTCCAGCGTTGACACAACACCTTGGCCAGGCTTGTCTCAAGAAATGTCTGGGAAGCTGGCCCAGGTTTCTTGAGTGATGATTTTCTTGATCATATTTTCGGTGCAGGGGAACAGGGCTGGACCTAAACGCTGCTTTGCTGGACTTCGGCTGTGTTTCGTTTTTCGTTTTGGGAGGGAGGTACAGGAAAACAGGTCGGGTCAAACGAGAAACAAAACGAACACAAAGCGAACAACAACGTTTAGGTCCAGTCCTGTATGGGGAACGAAGAATGGCATAAACATAACAACTCGGAGGTCCGGATCCGCGCTGGACCCCTCGGCGGCGCCTCTGGCGCCGCCCCTGGCGCGGGGGTCCAGCGCCGATCCGAGGAATCCACGCGGACCTCCGAGTTTTTATTTTTATGTCATTCTTCGTTACCCTATTAAAGTAGGTGCCTATCGACGGTTGAATCTGTTCGGACCTCCAAACTCCCATTTGCTCATGGCGCCTTCCTGCTTAAGGGGTCGAGCGGCTTCCCCTCCTCAGTCCTCCTCGAGGGGGCGGCTAAAAAAACCGAATCTGCTTTCAACGCCTTCCTGCTTCATATTTCCACCCGCACGTGTACCTGCGCCTCTTCGACAAGGGGATCGACTACTGAATAGATTCCGAGATTGATTTCTCTGTCGAATCTACGAAACATACGTAGATTCGTCTTTCGATCTACGGAGCATTTTAAGAATTTGTGCATTCGACGGGATATCAAGTTTGGGGTGAATCAATTCTGTAGTCGAGCCCCTACTCGACCTCTGCTGGCTCACTGGAGTGGCCGCGTCTGGGAGCACGTGCACGCAGGCGAGCCCCCGGGATGGGCGCAGATCGTGGCCAGTGGGCTCGTGCGCGTGGCATTCAGTGTACCCTCTCCTCCTCTTCCTCTTCCTTCTCCTCCTCGTCCTCCTCCTACGTTAGAATACCAATATGAATCATGTAGTTGTTGCGGTCGTTAGGAAACATGTGCAGGTCTAACTCGACTTGACGTAGAGGCACAGGCAGGCTTCCTCCTCCTCCTCCTCCTCCTCCTCCTCCTCCTCATCCGCGCTCTGGTTTCCCCTGTGCGCGGCCCCAGGGGTCCCGACCCCTTCCCCGGAGCCAGTTTCTCGCCCAGGGCCCGTGTTTGATGGCCCAGGGCCCGATCACGGGCCTCGGAGGCCGAAATCGAGGAGGAACGCCTCAGATGGAACAGATCATACAGCCCAGAGCTCCCGGATCATACAGCCCAGATCGTACAGCCCAGATCATACAGGAGGAACGCCCAGATCATACAGTCCAAGAGCTCCCAGATCATACGGGAGGAACGCCCAGATCATACAGCCCAGAGGAACGCCCAGATGGAACAGATGGTTAGCGTGTCGCGTCGCCGGTTCTGGCCCACCACGCGTCGGCGCGACGCGCTAAGCACGCCTCGGTCCCCGAGCGTTCACGTTGCGAGCTTTCCCCAGCCTCCCGCGGAGCGGACAACGACACGCAATCAGCTTGCAGGGGACAGCTTGTCTCCAGGGCCGCCGCCGCGGCACGCTAAGCAACAGTTTCCGACCGTACGGTTGAATCAAACAACTTCTCAACGACAGCGCCCGATCTAGAACCAAATTCCCCCTCCCCTGGCCTTAACATTGGCAAGTATTGCGTTCTAGATGGTGGGCTCAACCATTTTCTGGCCCCGCTTCTGCGGAAGCGCTTGCCTTGCTTGATGTTGAGGCCGGGGGGCGGAAAGGGGGGCCATGCGAGGTGGCTCCTGAACGTTTGTTGCACAGTTGTTTCCTCCGACGGCAGTCCCAGACATGCTCGCTTCGTGACAAAAATCACGGCGGGAGGCTTTCTGGGCAGCTTTCGGCTGTGGGGGGCCCTCGCCGGGCTCTGGGGCTGTCAAGAGACGACCCGCGGTGAAATACCAGCCTCGCGGAACGGGTGGCGATTCCAGGGGCACCGTATCAAAACAATCAGGGTTTCTCAGAGCTCTTCTCAAGTGGCTCTCGAACCTCTGTTACAAAGTGTTCTCCTTCAGCTCTAGGCCTCTCAGATGGGATCCGAGCTCATGAGGTTGGAGGATCGCGCCGCACGCATCGGCGACGCGGCTCGACGTGGAGCCCGATTTGCTCCACGCAGACGGCGCCGATGCATCCCCGACGTCCCCGACGCATCGCCGGTGCATCGTCGATGCAGTGGCGATGCGGTGCGAGCCTCCGACCCCATCTACTTTGGCCCCCCCCCTTTGGGAGGCCCCATACAGTGGAGGTCCGTGCCAAGAAGCACCCTGCTTGCCTCCAGGGTGCCCTGGGTCTCTTGGGTTCCGATGGTTTCGCTGTGGAGAGCGTGACTCTCCTGGACGTCCTCGGGTCTCAGGGTTGGGCTTCTTGTGGAATGGAAGGTTTCTTGCGGACTGGCCTCCCCTGTATCAGCGCATCGGCGGTACAGGCGGCCCGAATTAGTAGGTCGACCCTGCCAGATCGAGCCGAATTTGTAGGTCGACCCTACCAGATCGAGGGCACCCTTGTGTCCTGTGTCTCGCGACCCATGCTTCGTACATTCCTGTGGCGATGTGGCCCTCGAAAGGGTCTCGCGTCCTCTCGCGTGCCCTCTCCAGTCGAGCCCGACTCTGTCCTCGGCGATCTGCCACACGCCTCTGCGCGCCTGGCCGGGGCGACGCGCCCGGGCGCGGGCCCGCCGCTCTCGCGGCCGGCGCCCGCAGGCCACGGCCGCGGCGGCGGCCGTGCCCCCGGCGACGTGACCCCGACGGCCTGGGCGCGGCGGGACCGCCTCGGCGCCTCGCGGGCTGCCCTGCCCTTCGGCCGCGCCCGCGGGCGCGCAGCGCGCGCGGCGCTGCTGCGTACTTGGTCGCAGCAAATGGCGCGCCGCCGCCGCCGCCGCCGCCGCGGCCGCCGCCGCCGCCACCGCCGCCGTCGTCGTCGTCGTCGTCGTCGTCGTCGTCGTCGTCGTCCTCGTCGTCGTCCTCGTCGTCGTCGTCGTCGTCGTCGTCGCCGTCGTCGTCGTCGTCGTCGACTTCGCCGCAGGCCAGGCGCGTGTGCCCTTCGCGGCAGGAAAGGGGGGGGAGGGTGCGGGTAGGAAGGGGCATAGGGGGCCACATGCGAACCCTACCCTTACCCCCCACGTTTTCTGAGGGGGAGGGTGGGGTTCACTTCGTTCGGGAGCTCCCGAGCGAAGTGAACCCCACCCTCCCCCTCAGAACTCGTGGTGGGTAGGGGTAGGGTTCGCATGTGGCCCCCTAGGGGCAGATCCAAGGAACTCTGCTGTTCTTTTGTTTCAGTCTCGGCCCTCTTCCTTTCCTCGGCCTGCCTGCCCAGAGCTGTTTTCGGGCCATGCGTTCATCAGCAAGCGACCCGGTCTGAAACGAGTTCCCCTGCCCACGGATTCAACAATCAATCCGCCGGAAGTTTGGGGACGCATCCGGCATTTTGCCAGAGTTTGGGTGGGTGGGGGGTTGCCTTCTCCACCTCCTCCTCCTCCTCACACTTCCCTTCTCCAACTTCCTCCTCTCCCGCCTCCTGCCACTCCTCCTGCTTTTCCCGAACCTCCTCCTCTTACCTCTTGCAAGCGACCCGGTCTGAAACGAGTTCCCCTGCCCACGGATTCAACAATCAATCCGCCGGAAGTTTGGGGACGCATCCGGCATTTTGCCAGAGTTTGGGTGGGTGGGGGGTTGCCTTCTCCACCTCCTCCTCCTCCTCACACTTCCCTTCTCCAACTTCCTCCTCTCCCGCCTCCTGCCACTCCTCCTGCTTTTCCCGAACCTCCTCCTCTTACCTCTTGTGCATCTGCCCCTCTTGCCGCAGTCCCCCAATGAGGCTGCGAGGTCGAGCCTCGCCACGCCCCGCCCCGCCGGCCTCGGGCTGGGCGCGCGGGCCAGCGCGCGGTCCTCGCGGGTCTTCGCCAGGGAGGCCGATGGCCACGCACCGAAGGGCACCGGCGTGGTGCGCGGGGCCTCTTGGAAGGTGAGGTCAGGCGCGCGCGGCCCCGCGGGCAGGCTGCATTATGGCGCCCGCGCCATGCACTGGCTTCCCGAGTCGCAGTTGGTGGAGGGTAGCGGAATGTTAGGATGATGATGATGCTGATGATGATGATGATGATGATGATGATGATGATGATGATGATGATTATGATGATGATGATGATGATGATGATGATGATGATGATGATGATGATGATGATGATGATGATGTTGATGATGAATGATGATGCTAATGATGATGTTGATGATGATGGTGATGATGATGATGATGCTGATGATGCTGCTGCTGCTGATGATGATGAGGAGGAGGAGGAGGAGGAGGAGGAAGAGGAGGAGGAGGAGGAGGGGGAGGAAGAGGAGGAGGAGGAGGATGAGGAGGAGCAATACAGGTAGCGATGCCTCTGCTATGCGGAGCCCGCTGGGGGATCGCTCACCCGTACCTCTCCCTCTGCGGCGGCCAAAACGGGAGAGCAGGTTCTGACGGGCCTCCCCTGAAAGGCCCCCCGCCTCTCGTCAGGTGTGTGGGGGTGTGGGGCATGGGGAGTCGAAAAGATTTTCAGATGGCGGCCTCCTCGCCTCCTCGCCAGGTCTCCTCTGCGACGAACAGAAAGAAAAACGGCGTCTGAGGGGCCTCCCTCCAAGAGGGTCCTCCCCGCCTCTCAGAGGGCACGGGGGGCGGGTGAACACGGCTCTCAGGTGCCGACCCGCCCCAAGAATTCCCCACGAGTGCCCCGCCCCAGCCATGGCGCCGGCCGCCAGCCACGGCGCGTTTGGCAGCCACGCCACCCTTCGCACCGCCCCCGGCGCCGAGTAGCTCGCCGAGCGGGAAGGGTCGTGGCGCGGTGCCTGCCGTGGCCTCGCCGCCTCGCCGCGCCCGCCCCCCGCGCGCTAGCGGCCTCGCCGTGTCCTCTCTCTGCAGCCGTGCCGCCGCCGCCTCTCCGCAGCCGCCTCGCCGCCGCCGCCGACGCCTAGCCGCAGCCCCTCCGCGGCCGCCTCGCGGGCGCCGCCGCAGCTGCCTAGCCGCAGCCGGCCTGGCTGGCGCCGCGCCTTTGGTGGGCCGCGGATGCTGTTGGGCCGGCTGGGGCCGCCGGCGCGCGGCGGCTGCGGGCCGAGTGCCTACTTGGGGGGCAAGCCGGGCGCCGCCGGGCTGGCGACCTGCAGATGGCACCTTTTCGCCACCACCGTGCCCAGCCAGGGCCATTCTGGGCCCCAGGATGGCGTGTGCAACCTCCCTAGCCTCGGCTAGGAGGGCGCATGCACCATGCCAGGGCCCGGGCCCGGTCCTGGCCAGGCGTTGTGGCGGTGTGTAGGTTCCTCCTGCGTAGGCGAGGCTGCCCTGGGGCCATGATGAGCTGACCATGCAGGCGGAGCTCAACGCGCGCGCTGAGGAGGGGGACGTGGCCGAGGCGCGCCGCGTCTTCGCCGCGCTCAGGGACAGGCTGCCCGACCGCAGGGCGCCGCGCCTCTCGTGGAACACCCTGCTGAAGGCCCACGCTAACGCCGGGGACACGGCCGGCGCAGGGACCGTGTGGGCGAGCATGGCGAGCGAGACCGTGGAGCCGAACCGCAGGACGTTCGGCAAGCTGATCGAGTCGGCGGGGAAGGCCCGACGCGGCGGGCTCTTTGTGGGGGCCCCGCGGCGTCGGAGAGGGCGGGCCCGGGAGGGGGAGGGGCAGGAACTCGACTGCGCGCGCGGGGCGGGGGGGGGGCGATAAGGGGGGCAGGCCTCCTTAGAAGGCGTCGCAGTAGTCCTGCGATTCTCGTGGAGCCCTGCGGTTCCGGAGAATTGTTTAGAAGGTCAGAGGCCTCCTCCATTGTGCCCGCGAGACAGTTTCTTTGCCCCCTGGCGGAAACAGGTGTTACCAGGGGGGTGAAAGGGGGGAGGGGGAGTGCGTTCACGTCACGATTCGCGCCGGCGCCGTCTGGGCATGACTACGAATGGCTGGCTGGCAGACGCCGCCAGCGCGAATCGTGACGTGACTGCGAGGGGGGGCGGCGGGGCCAGTCACGGGCGTTCTCGCGAACAAGTGGCACGCGTGCCATGGCTCTTGCACAAAAGGGGGGAAGGAGGAGGAGTAGGAGGAGGAGGAGGAGGAGGAGGAGGAGGAGGAGGAGGAGGAGGAGGAGAGGAGGAGGAGGAAGAGGAGGAGGAGGAGAGGGCCTCTAACAAGCCCCCCAGAGGCCACCCAAGAAACCCACAGAGGGTCCCAAGAGGTCCCCGGGAGCCCTATACAGGCATTGGCGATGCTCCCCGGGGCGGTGGCTTCGGTGCGACGCCGAAATGAAATGGTCGGGGCGGAGGGGGGCGGAGTGGAGCACTGGGCTGCTTGGGAACGCTGGGGTGAGGGCGGTGCGACGCCGAAATAAAGTGGTCGGGGCGGAGGGGGTCACGCTGGGGGGAGGGGGGGGGTGCGACGCCGAAATATAATGTTCGGGGCGGAGGGGGGCGGAGGAGGTCGGGGTGGCGAGGGCACTGGGCCGCTGGGCAACGGTGGGGGCTGCTCGACGCCGAAATATAATGGTCGGGGCGGAGGGGGTCGCGCTGGTGGTGGTGGTGGTGGTGGTGGTGGTGGTGGTGGTGGTGGTGGTGGTGGTGGTGGTGGTGGTGGTGGTGGTGGAAGTGGTGGGTGTGGGTGGGTCGGGAGGAGACAGTGACGGGGGGGGTCGGGCCAGGAGGTGGCGGTGCGACGCCGAAATAAAACGGTCGAGGCGGAGGGGAGCGGGGTGGAGAGGGCACTTGTCTGCGGGCGGTGGGAGCTATGGGGGTGGTGCGACGCCGAAGTAAACTGGTTGGGGCGGAGGGGGGGCCGGGTCGGGGCAGAGGGGGGCGGGGTGCAGAGGGCATTGGGCGGGCAGGGAGGGGGGAAGGCCCGTGGGGGCAGGACGGTGGGAGCGGTGCGATGCCGAAATGAGGTGGTCGGGGCGGAGGGGGTCACGCTGGTGGTGGTTGGTCTGGGCGGGCGGGTGGAGGGGCGGGAGGGGCGGGGCGGTGGGTGCGGTGTGACGCCGGAATAAAATAGTCGGGGCAGAGGGAGGGGTGCAGAGCGCATCGGGCGGCTGGGGAGGGGGGAAGGGTCGAGGGGCGGGGCGGCAGGGGCGGTGCGGCGCCGTGGTCGGGGCGGAGTAGGGCGGGGTGCATTGGGCGGGTGGGAGGGGGGAAGAGTCGCGGGGGCGGTGGGGGCGGTGCGACGCCGAAATAAAATTGTCGATGCGGAGGGGGGCGCGGTGCAGAGGGCACTGGGCGGTCGGGGGGGGCTCAGGTCGTATGGCGGGGCGGCGGGGGCGTGGGGGCGGTGCGACGCCGAAACCAAATGGTCGGGGCGGAGGGGGGCGGGGGTGCAGAGGGCACTGGGCGGCTGGGGAGGGGGAAGGGTCGGGGAGGTGGGACGGTGGGGGCGATGCGACGCCGAAAAAATGGGATCGGGGCGGAGGGAGGCGGGGTGCATTGGGCTGGCGGTGGGGGGGGGTCGGGGAGCGGTGCGGCGCCGGGGTAAAGCGGTCGGGGCGGAGGGGGGAGAGTGCAGAGGGCACTGGGCGGCCGGGAGGGGGGAAGGGTCGGGGGGGCAGAGCGGTGGGAGCGGTGCTGCGCCAAAATCAAATGGTCGGAGCGGAGGGGGGACGGGGTGCACTGGCCGGGTGGGGAGGGAGAAGGGTCATGAGGGCGGGACGGTGGGGGCGGTGCGACGCCGAAGTGAAATGGTCGGGGCGGAGGGGGGACGGGGTGGACTGTCTGGGTGGGGAGGCGGGGAGGGTCGTCGGGGCGGGGTGGTGGGGGCGTTGCGACGCCTAAATAAAGTGGTCGGGGCAAAGGGTGGCGGGGTGCAGAGGGCACTGGAAGGATGAGGAGGGGGGAAGGGTCGGGGGGTGGGGACGGTGAGGGCGGTGCGACGCCGAAACCAAATGGTCGGGGCGGAGGGGGGCGGGGTGCAGAGGGCACTGGGCGGCTGGGGAAGGGGGCAGGGTCGGGGAGGCAGGACGGTGGGGGCGGTGCGACGCCGAAATAAAGTGGTCCGGGCGGAGGCGGGCGGGGTCCCCGGGGTAGAACGGCACTGGACGGAGGTGCGACGCCAAAGTGAAGTGGTCGGGGCGGAGCATTCACTGGACGGGGGGCGGTGTCACGCTGGTGGTGATGGTGGCTGGTGTGGGTGCGCGGGTGGAGGGGCGTGGGGGGCGGGGCGGTGGGGGCGGTGCGACGCCGACATAAAGTGGTCGGAGCTCTAGACACCCTGTGCAAGAGAGGAATCATAATCAGTCTCCATCTCCGCGCCGCGAAGGGGTCCTGTGAGGCCTCCCTCGCCCCGCGACTTTTGGCCCGCGCCGCCGGCCGGCCGCGCCACACCGGGGCGAGGCTGGCGACGCCCTCGAGGCCGAGCGCTGGTTCGGGGCCATGGTGAACGCCGGGCCAGCCGGCTGCGTCGCCCAGCCCATCGAGTTCGCCGCACTGGTCGGGGCTGGCCGCCATTCGCTCTCCTCCTTTTCTTCCTTCTCCTTCCTCCTCCTCCTCCCTCCCTTCCTCCCTCCTCCTCCTCCTCCTCCCCCTCCTCCACAATTACTCAATATGAATACTACTCTCCCTCTTCCCCTGATGACGGCTTGAAAGTGTTAGCCCCCCCCGCGTACGGTTTTTTTACACAGGATTCCCCGGAGTTGGGTTTTCGCTTGCATTTTTGTCCAAAATGCTGCTCTCGCTGAGGCGCCGGCCTCATTTTCGGGCCCCGCTCGTTCCGAATCGTGCTCCCGCTGCAGCGCTGGCCTCATTTCCGTGCTTCCGCTCGTTCCGAATCGTGCTCCCGCTGCAGCGCTGGCCTCATTTCCGCGCTTCCGCTCGTTTCGACTCGTGCTCCCGCTGCAGCGCTGGCGTCATTTCCCGTGCCATGCCACGGCATGCAATGCAATGCTAGGTTGATGCTACGCTTTGCGGTGCTCTTCTACGCCATGCCATGCCGTGCTCTACAATGCATCGCGTACCCTTTCGGGATCATTGCCCTGCTCGACATCCGACTGTGCGAGTAGAGAGGGGATCTACGCCATGGTAAGGGATGGGAGGGAGGGGTAGGATGTCAGATATGACGCGAGCGCACCTAGCTTGTCCTCCTCCCCCTCCTCCTCCTCCTCCTCCTCCTCCTCCTCCTCCTCCTCGTTCCCACTCCCTCACTCCTTCCTTCTCCTTCCCCTGATCCTCCTCCTGCTCCTCCTCATCCTCCCCCTTCTCCTCCCTCCTTTTATGTAAGTTTGTTTTATGATTATCGTCATCATGCTCCTTCTCATCTGAGTATACGTCTCATTGTTACCAGTATTATCAGCGTTCGTTGTCTTTTATTATTATTAGTATTATTATTATTATCATTATTATTATTATCATCAATATTATTATTATTCTTACTATTCTTATTAATAATATTATTATTCGTATTTCAGGTATTCGTGTTATTTGCATTCGTATTCGGATGCGTATTCTTATTAGCATTAGTATTGTCAAGTACGTGCTCATTGGTATTTGTAGTAGTGCTAGTCGTAGTATGTCGATGATGTGTATTATTCGTGTTCTTCGTATTAATATGAGTATTCGTGTATGATTATTATCATTATTATTCGTATCATTATCAATATTCCCATGCGTTCTCTAGTAATCGTACAACGATTAATATGAACCGTAGTCCTATGATGAGCATTATTACTTCGACTACTCGTATTATTCGTATTCTTCGCATTCGTATCGTTAATCGTATCATGACTGCTATGGTCTTTATAATCATAGCTACTGAACGGCTCGTATTGCTATTATCATGACTCGTATCATGTTTCTTCTCATTTCTCATCTCCTCCTGCTCGCTGCACAAAGCCAGGCAGATGCCTAGGCAGGTCCCGAGGGACCATCACCCCCGGAGGGGTGAAGATAGTGGTAGTTGTTGTCCCGGACGGGTATGTACTGGAAGTGCTGCCTGCCTGGGTCATCCTCGAGGACATGGCTCAAGCTCGGGTATGCGCTGCTCGCTGGTCGAGGTATTTCTGGTGGGGCTCGTGGAGGAGGAGCTGCTGAGTCGGACTGCGAGTTGGGAGCGCCCCAACGCTCTCTCAACACATGTCGCCTGATCTTGGCAAGGCATATCAGATTGTGTTTCCATTGTTCCTTGTAGTTTTGGGGCAGCCGGGAGGGCCACCCTGTCCTTCTTTCAAATGCAGAAGACGGCGTCACCATACCGACGCGGAAACACGAGAGTGCGGGGCAGTGCCACGCCTCATGGTTCCAGCAGCTGACTTCGCCTGCATACCTGTGACAACGAGGGGCAACAGCCCCGTTGAGGATCTTGTCATACTTGGCAGTGCTCCAAACAGCACCCGTGAGAACAGCGATCGCATGGCTCCCAAGATCGTTCTTGATTAGATCGTGAAGCAGTGCCAGGGCCTGCGGGACGAAGCTGACCCGCGCGGACGCGGCCAGCAGCGAGTCCTTGCGCTGCATGCCCTTGAATGCGTCCCACCACGAACGCCGCAGTGCAAGCCGCACCAGATGCTGCGCCACCTTGGTGGAGAATGTTCGACAAATACTGATTGGATCGTCTCCCAGCTAGCCGTGCCAGCCCTTTTGATTGTTGTGCTCGCAGAAGCTGAGAGACAACTGGTTCATCAAGTCGTTGAGCATGGCGGTGGGGCCACGGTGGCGCGTGAGACGACGCACTGCTGTCGGGACAGGCGCCTCCGCGACCTTGGCAAGGTAGTCGATTGCAACTGCTCCCTGCCGTTTGTACCGGGCCCGCCAGATCACCCACAGACGCGAAATAATTCTGTAGAGGATGCAGCAAGAGTGCCCTGTGACCAGCAAATGTCTGAGATGAAGACAACCCGAGCGCCTCCTGCTCCCCCTCCTCCTCCTCCTCCTCCCCCTCCTCCTCCTCCTCCTCCTCCTCCTCCTCCTCCTCCTCCTCCTCCTCCTCCTCCTCCTCCCCCTTTTCCTCCTCCTCCTCCTCCTCCTCCTCCTGGTCGACGCCTGCGCCAAGGGCCGGGACGCGGAGCGCGCCGTCCTGTGGCTCCGCAAGACGGCGGCCGCTGGAATTCCGGGGGCTGGGTGGGTAGCCTGGGTACCAGGCCGGGCTTCGGGAGGAGGAGGAGGAGGAGGAGGAGGAGGAGGAGGAGGAGGAGGAGGAGGAGGAGGAGGAGGAGGAGGAGGAGGAGGAGGAGGAGGGGAGGAGGAGGGAGGAGGAGGGGGAGGAGGAGGAGGAGGAGGAGGAGGAGGAGGAGGAGGAGGAGGAGGGAGGAGGAGGAGGAGGAGGAGGAGGAGGAGGAGGAGGAGGAGGAGGAGGAGGAGGAGGAGGCGGGGGAGGCGGCTGGGTCGCAGGTCAGCGGGGAAAACCACGGATTGCGACTCTGCCCTGCCGTCGTGTCCGACAGTCTGGGCCTCTCGTGGGTGCTTTCCTTGCCACGGCCGGGCTCGCCTCGGAATTTCTGGGCAGCACGCCGCGCCTGGAGGGGTACGGGAGGCGGCGGCGTCGCAGCCTTCTGGAACCCGGGAAGGAGTCTGTGCCGGGCCCCCGCATCGGCCAGGTCCCCGGCCTCTCGACTCAAGGCTCCAAGGCGACAAGGGGTGAGCGTTCTGGGGCGCTTCGGGATCTTTTTGGGCGTCCTGGGCGCCTTTGTCGCCATGGCGCTGGATCTGCCTCGAGGTTGGGGCCAGGTCATACATCTGGACAAGTCGGGGGCCCGACTTGAACGGCATGAGCCCCTGGACCCCTGACGAACGGTGAAATTGCGCCGTGACGCTTCGACCCCTGAGAGCCATTTCTGGGCTGCCAAGATCGTGATTCAAACAGCTCAGGATGATGAAGCCAGTCCATGGGAGGGGGTTGGGAGATCCTGGGGCCCACGCTGCGAAAAAGTGGAGTCGTCAGAGGTCTGGGTCTGGGGGTGGACAGGGCCTGGACAGGCCAGGCCGCCCGCGCGCAGGTGCGCGAGGCTGACCGCGCCTCGTGCTCCGCCGTCTGGGCCGGCGCGTTGCCCTGTTCCAGGGTGGAGGACGGAGGAGGGAGGGAGGGAGGAAGAATATGGAGAGCTCCCAGGAGGAGGGAAGGAGGGAGGAAGGCCACAAGGAGGAAGGAGGGAGGGAGGGACTGGAGGAGGGAGGGAGGAAGGAGGGAGGGACTGGAGGACGGTGCATGGACAAGGGCAGCCCGGGAGACGCCGACGACGCTGCAGCCACGCCCGCCCGCGCCCCCTCCTCACCGCGTGGGGCCCTGCAGCCCCCGCTCCTCCTCTCCCGCGACGGGCCGGGCCTCCCCCATCGACAGGCCGGCCTGCCGGCTCGGGCGAGATATTTACGTCGGGCGTGTCCCTCTACAGGGGAAATATTCAAAAATAGTCAAAAAGATAGTCTGGGCTTGTTTTTTTGACTATTTTACTGCATTTCTGGTGCATGTTTGGAGTATGTTTAGACTTTCCACTAGAATCCGCCTGTGGGGGGACAGGCCCGGCCTAAGGCGAGACGCCACCTCGGCGCCAGCTTTAAAAACTGATCAGCATGGCGCCTGGGAAAGGTTTCAGGACTGGTTGTGGGCGGGCTCTGGCTGGAGGAGGAGGAGGAGGAGGAGGAGGAGGAGGAGGAGGAGGAGGAAGAGGAGGGGGAGGAAAGGGAGGCGGAGGAGGCGGAGGTGGAGGTGGAGAACGCGGAGGGCGAGAAAGGGACTGGCTGGTTCGAGGCGGCACGCCTCGGCATGTAGAGAGGCCGCGCCTGCCTGGGATGAGCGCCCAGGGGCCCCCTCTGCGAGAACTCGACCAGGCCTGGATCCAGGGTGCTGCCCCGGGTGGGACGGGGGGGTCATCCTTCGTCAGGGCCCCTTGCGCCGTGGAAGATCTCGACGGAAGGTTTTGCGCTATCTTCCGGGGGCCCCGACCGGGCCTCGGGGTCGTCAAAGAACGGCTCGGAGTGAAACGCCGGTCCCTGGGAAGGGGTCCAGAGCTCTGGGGGTCCACGTTGTGAAAGAGTCATGACGTGGGGGGTCTGGCTATGGTCGGGGCCCAAGTAGTTAACCAGGTCTTCGCAGACCAGGGCCTCGCCGAATGCCGTGGTGGGAGACGGAAGACTGGAGGATGGTCTCAGCCCGCGGCTGTAATTTTCCTGGGTGCGCCAGAGTCCTGGAGTAGCAATCCGAGGCAGGATGTTTTCCATGTCCACCGCCTGGGGGACCGATCTTCCTGTCTTCTTGGGCCTCGGGTGGCGGTGGATATGGATATGCGTGAAGATATGCGTATCAGCGTGTATATATACACACAACTATGTATATGTATAGACACCCCCCCAGCACCCATTCTTGCCAGCACTCACTTACGACGGTGGTGCTCGTCCTTTCCTCCTTCTCCTCCTCGTTTTTTGTCTCTCTCTCTCTCTCTATCTCTCTCTCTCTCTCTCTCCCTCTCTCTCTCTCTGCTTCTCCCTCGCTCTCTCTCTCTCTCTCTCTTCTCTGCCTCTCTCTCTCTCTCTCCTTCTCTCACTCTCTTTACTCTTTCTCTCTTTCTCTCTCTTTCTCTCTTTCTCTCTTTCTCTCCCTCTCCCGCTTTCTCTCTCTCTCTCTCTCCCATTCTCTCTTTCTCCCATTCTCTCTTTCCCAGACACCCAACACAATCTCTGTGAAAGCACAGGGCTTACGACATCATGGGTGCAGACATCCTGCGTTTTCTTTTGGGTGTCTGGAGCGGCTGCAGGCCCGGCGGGCCGTCCCCGGCCGAATGACTGGGCTCGGCCCGCCGGCGGCGGCTGGCTTCCCTGGAGCTTGGCCAGACCTGGAGCAGACTTCGAGAGAGGGTGGTGACTCGGGAGCCCGCGGGAGGCACCGATGCCGCTGGGAGGGCGGCGGGCGGCGAGCCGAATACGGAGTGGCCGCAGGGCTCCAAGTCGACGCCGACACGCACGGCGGGGGTGCGACCGCGATCCCCACCCCCTCGCCGTGGGGTGGCCTAGCATTAAGTCGGGCGTGTCCCCCTACAGGGGTATTGTCGACGAAAAAAATACCCCAAAAATAATCAAACAATAGTCCAACAATAGTGTGGGGACTTTTTTTTTTTTTTTTGGTTTTGCCTTTTTTGGGCATTTTTTTGCGTATTTTTATTTGTCGACGAAAATCCCCCTGTAGGGGGACACGCCCGACATAAGCCTAGCAAACACACCCACGGTAAAACTCCGGAACATGGCGCCAGAGGGGGTGAGGCAAGTTGCCGAAAACCAGCGACACCTGTGACCCCTCGGCTCCAGACGGAGGTGACAGGGAGGGGGAGGAGACGGCGGCGGCGGCAAGGCGGGGGGCGGCTGTGGCGCAGCGATCGGGCAGCAGCAGCTCGCGCGCTTGTGTGCGCGGCGCGATGTGCGCCGCTGGCGCCGGGGCGTCCGTCGCCCGGCGTCGCGGCCCTCACGGGGCATCCATCCGCCGGTGCATCCGCGGGACCTCCAGCCGGAGCACGCTGTGCACGCGGCGGGGTCGGAGCGCCCACGAGCGGCCCCGCCCCGCCTGTGGCCAGAGCGCCGCGCTGGCGGAGGGGCCGCCCAGCTGGCGCTGGGCCGGGCGGGGGAGAAATTGATGGGGAAGCCGTCAAAGTGAATTTCGTGGGTCAGCCTGGGCACGCCCGGGAGTGAATGTACATTCGCGGCCCTTGCCGAAACAGGCAGGGCGCAGAAGAATGATGAGGGGGCGGCGCGCGCGCCTTCGGGCACGGGGCTGGCGCCGCGCGTCGGAGCGCGCGGCGAGGCAGGGGTCCCCGTGGTGGCGAGGGGGCCCATTGGGCGAGGGGCCCCCTCGACAGGGTCGCTCGCCGCCCGTGCGCGGTGCCCCGCGGTCAGCGAAGGCGGGGGCCTGGGGGCTCATGGCGCGCGTCCGAGCGCCGCCAGTGCCACCTCCACCTGACGCCTCGCCACTGGGCAGATCGAAGGGCTCTGGTGCGGCATGGTCGGTTGCGGCCGCGGTCTCGTCGCCGCCGAAGTTAGGGGCCTGGTCGCGGCCGTGCGTGGCAGGGGCGGGGGGCGGCCCGGCGGTGCGGTCTGCGGTCGGCGGGCCTGCGGTGGTAGCGTTAGCCGCAGGGCCCGCAGCACCGTCGGTGGCGGCTGCCTGCTGGGTGCGCAGGGAGCCCGCTGACGGCAGCACGCGCAGCGGGGCCCCTGTTTCCGACGAGTTGGGCGACGCTGATGGCCGGCGGGTGATTGGACTGTCGGGACGGTAGCGGCCCCACGGCGACGGGGAGCGGCTGTTTGCGGCGGCGTTTTGGGACGGGGACGGCGGCGTGACCGCGCCCGCGGCACGGCGGTGCGGGCTGGCGTTGCGCCTGGGCGGCGGCATGGCCGCTGGTGACGGCGACCGGCGCTGGCGGCCGCTCTGGGCCACTGGGCCTCCGTGGTCGGTTGCCGGGGCGCTTGGGGCGGCGGGGGCACCGCTGTCGCTGGCTGGCCTCATGTCCCCCGGACCCTCCGCCCGGGTGGCGGCGCTCACAGCGGGGCCAGGGTTGCCGTCAATGCCTGAGCGCTTGGAGCCGCGCTGTAACTCCTCGCGGCGGGCGGCGCCCTGGCGGCGCTGCTCGGCACGGTGCTCCTTGGTGTCGCGCGAGAGGTTTCGCGAACATGGCTGATCCGCCTGCGGCCGCCCCTTGCCGCGGTTAGGGGCTGGGGCCGCCGCGGCCAGGATAAGTTGCGGCGGTGTGCGCGCTCGGTCGGGTCGCCACGGTTGGCCCCAGTGGTGGCTGGGGTTTGCTGCGGTGCACCGCCGATAGGCGTCATGCCCGTGGCCCCGTGGGCAGTCTGCTGGTGGCTGCAGTATTGGCCCCGTCCCCGCTGCCAGGTGACCCAGGCGTTGGCGTCGTCGGCGCTGCAAGAGCTCGCGCTGTGCGCGGGGTAGGTAGCGTCGGGGCTGGCAGGTCGCAGCGCGGCTGACGCTGCCCCTGCGACTGGGCTGTGCTGCCTCGGCGTGGGCGCCCGCCCAGCAGAGGCTGGCCGCGGTGGGGCCGCTTCGATGGGCGCGGGGCGTGGGGCCGCTCCGACGGGGGTGAGGCCGCTCGTGCTGCCATGGGCCTGCGGGCGCCAGGAACCGATGCCTGGTGGCGGCTGTGGGCCAGAGCTGTGGTCGCGGCGGCGAGGGCGCCTGGATCCGAAAGCGGCAGGCTCTGGGTCGCGGCGGGCACGGAACCGTGCCTGCTCGGTGGGCCACTGGTGGAAAGGATACGGCTCCGCCCCCGCCCCCTGGACAGTGGTGATGAGGAGGTGGTAGTGGTAGTCCAGATCGGTGACGCCGTCGACGAAGTCCTGATTGCGGGCGCACGAGTGGATGTGGGCGCACAGGCAGTATGTCCGGTCGTTTTTTCCTGGCCTGTGAGGTGCAGGGGCCGCGCACGCGAGGGCGTCTGGATGCAGTGGGGCGCCGTCCCAGAAGAGTACGACATCGAACCAGCGCTCCGCGGTGAGGTAGGCACGCTCGGCAAGCAGCCTGCATATGTCACGCATCGTGATAGTTCTCGACTGGTCTGCCACCTGGTAGCCCCAGTGCAGGCGGGCTCGTCTGTTGAAGGTGACGCGCTCAGCTAGCCGTGGGTGCGGCTTGAAGATGATAGCGCCTGGCCTCCAAAGAGAGGTGCTGTCGTCGTGCGGTTCGGGCGTTTCCTCAGGGTCATAGGGCATGCCGCCCCTGGTGCATGGACACCCGCCGCCTCGCTGTGGACCACCAGCGCCCGCCCCTTGGCATGCGCCTTCGAGCGGCAGGCCAGGGGCATAAGCCTGGACATGGGCCTGGCCGCGGTAGCCAGGTTGACCAACCTGTTCGCCATCGGCGCCTTGCCCAGTGCTGCGTCGGCGGAACGGTCGGGTTGGCGGGCGGTGCCGCGCCCGAATATCTTCGCGCAGATGGAGGGGCCCATGCCCGAGTCCCTCTAGGTGCATTCGAAGATCGGCGGATGTGGGCAACGGCTGTTTAGCACACAGTGCTCCTGGTGTCGCGGGAAGGTCGTGTAGGAGCAGACCCGCATGGCCCGTGATGGCGCCGCCGGTGTACCACCGCATGAGTGACCTCATGCGGTGGTAGAAACGCAAGTGGCGCACGTTGTGTCCAGACGTCGTTGCATGCAGTGCCCGCAGCACTGGTGGTCGCAGCCGTGTGAGTCGCAGATCCATCGCCCCGGGATATGTGAGCCCTCTGGGGCCCTGCGCGTCCACAGGGGAAACATCATCTCCCAGCTTTCTCCCGCGCTTGGCACGCAGTCTGCCGCGGGGCGGGCGTCGCTAGCGAGGCGGCAGATCCAGGCGCGGGGTGAGTTGTTAGCTGGGTGGAGCACCGGCCTCTAGACTAACTAGCATCTACTTAGGATTGAACAGATCCACAGCACGAGAAAACAGCGGAGAAATGACGAATAGGAAAGATGAATGAACAGACTCGGATGAAAAGAAGGCGGGGGATCAGTAAGAGTACGGACGGAGAGTTCAAAGACCGATGCAACATGCACGTGTGGTCGGGGGCTGCGCGTTCATCCATGTATACGTATACATATATGTATGTATGTATGTGTGTATGTATGTATACTTGTCATTGACTGTTGTGTTTGGAGGGGGAGAGGCGGTCTCGGGCCCATCATCCGAGGGGACTATGGGGCGTCCATCTCTGCAGCCTCTTTGTCCAAGTCCACTGGTGCAGTGGGTGGCCGACCAACTGAGCGGCGCGACACCTGCGATGCTCGGCGCCATAGTCGGACGGCTGATGTCGGGGGCCACCAGCTGCTCCTGCCATTTCGAGTCCCATCGATGAGCAGCTCCTGGCCATCCTGCGCGGGCAGCTGGATCTCTGCGGCCCAGAGCGCCCGCGTTGCCCGCCCGCGCCGCCGTGCGGGCCAGCAGCCTGCCGGCGACTGCAGGGCTGGGTGTGCTGCTGGGGGCGGGCGCCACCCTCGGGCTGCAGGCGCTGCCGGGGTCGCGGGCTCGACCGACAGGGGCGGCCGCGCCGAGCGTGGCAAGCTCAGCGGGCCCCTCGGCAGTGACGCCGACAAAGTTGCGACGCCTGCGTGATGGCGACGACGCTGGACATCGACATCATTCAGATTGGTGGAGTATCCCGACGGTCCGAACATACAATGGCATCACAGGCTGCTGTTGCACGAACTGGGCCCAGGCCGCTGGGCCGTGGCCACGCCCGACTTTTCGGTGAGGGCGCTGGATGTGACGGCCAATCGCGCGCTGCCTCTCGTGCGCGCTGCTCCGCGGCCGGAGCAGGTGCGAGGCAGCGCGCGCGGCTTCGACCCGCTCGCGGCCGACCAGCGGGGCGACCTTCCTGCGTGGTGGGCAGCTGGCGCGGGCGCCCAGGCACAGGCCGGCTGCCGCGGCGGCGGACAGGCAGCGGCGCGTCTCGGACACGGGGCACCGGAGCTTCAACGAGGTGATCCCCGACGGCGGCATGCTCGGGGACCGCGCGGCGGTGAAGGGGGGGGCGGGCCTCCGCCTTCGACCAGGAGACGGGCGAGTGAGGTCACCGTGCAGCGGGTCAGGAACCGCGACCCGGACAGCTGGCTAGAGCGCAAGCGGAGCGGGGCAGGGCGCGACCTCCGCATCTTGCCTGTCCACCGCGACTCTGGCGGCAAGAGGGCCATGCTGCTGCAGGAGTCCGCGAACTCTTTCTCGGACCCCAGTTCGCCGACTGGCCGTTCGAGGGGCCTTCCTCGGCGCGCGAGCCCATGGCGGACGCGGCGGCGGCGGGCCTCGAGTTGCACCTGTATCCGACGCGGTGGGAGGGCAAGAGCGGCGCGAACCCGTCGGGCAGCGTGGCTCGCGAGGTCAGGCTGGCCTTCGACTACCTGCGCGCGGTCCTCCGACCAGCTGAACATGCAGGCCTTGGCGTCGGCGGAGCTGATCTGCCGCCGCATCATCTTGTGCCGGCGGGCCGCGAGGCGGAACCCGAAGTCGCCCGACTTCACGGGCCTGGAGCGTTCCGCGCAGTCCAGCTTCGACGACTCGGGCGGCCCGAAGACGAAGGAGTTCGACAAGTGCACGGCCGAGCAGCAGAAGACGAACGCGACCGTTCTCAAGAGTCTAAGGCAGGACCTCGAGAAGCAGGAGAACCAGAAGAAGAGGCAGGCCAGTCGCAATAAGGGCGACGGCCAGCTGGGCAAGGACTAATGTGGCCGGGGGGTGCGGCGACGATTGGGTCGTCATCGCGGGGCTTGAGCTTCGGCGCTGCACCCCCACTGCCGGGGCCGACGACGACCTCGGCTGACCGCGAAGTTTTGACGTCGCCGTGCGATGCTTTCCGTTCTCCTTGCCGCCACCTCCTCTGGGTGACGGTGGTGCTGAGCGAGATCGGGCGGGCTCGTGCCGCCTTCCGACTCGTGCTGTTGCTGAACCTACGGCGGCTGCTCTTTCTGTTGACGCGGTCGCGGCCCTGAATGGTCTGGCCCCCCCTCGCGTTGGTCGGCCGCTGCACCTGCGGCGGCCGAGGCCTTCCAAACAAGTGGTCACGTCGGCTCAGCAGTCGATGCCTGGCGGCGTCGGGGGGCGGGTGGACGACCAGTTTCCCATCCCTCCCGACGCTGGTTGCCCCCCCCCCCCCCCCCCCCCGCACTTCCGGACCTCCTGAAAGGCGCCGACATGCACCTGGCGAGCGACGCCACCAGCCGCGCCCCGATCCAGCTGGAGCGACTCAAGATCCTGCAGAACGACATTGTGCCGAAGGAGGTGCTGGGCGTCTGGGGCGCCGACGCCCGCCGGCTTCTGGCCGACCCTTGGGGGTGTATTGAACGACGAGCTGATGATGTCGAAGCAGACGGGCCACCTCCACGCCCGCGCTCCGACCCACGGCTCCGCCAGAGCCGCGAGCTGCTGAAAGGGCTGGCGCTGACTTTGCACCGCGGCGGCCTCGTCGCGTTTGGCCGGGTGCCGAACCATTGGCGCCGACGGCCGCCGCGCTCCCGCCTGGCGGCGCCAGGTGCGGCCTCGGCGCTCGACCTCGGCGACGCGGCGCTGGAGCAAGGAGCCGCGGCGGCCATGGAGCTGCGCGGCGCGGCCGTGGACCTCCAGGACGGATTCTACCAGCCGTGCTTCAAGGTGACGAGCGACTGGTTCGGCCTCGACTGCCGCATGACCGACGAGGAAGCCGGGATCGCGGAGATGTTCGGCGTCGGCTCCTGGCTGCCCGTCGCGGCCGACGATGCGGTCTGGCCCTGCTTCTGCGGCGTGCCCGTGGGGTGGGCTTGGGTCATGTTCAAATGCCATGTCGCTCGGACCTCGCCGACGACATGGCGAAGTCCTTCGTGCGGAGGATGCGCTGCGAGCGGAATTTGGCGGAGGCCCAGCTGCTGCGAGACGTGCGGCTTGCTCCGCGGCTCGCCCAGGGCAGTCCCGTCGCGGCGCCGTGCGCCGACAACGGCGGCCTGCTCTGCTTCGACAGCGAGGATGCCAATACCTTCTGCGACGCGATGGTGGCCGCGCTGACCGAGCGCGGCTTCGCGCTGTGAGACAACGTAGAGTGCGACCCGAACCTGGGCGCGGTGGGGTTCGAGCTTCAGGGCACGAAGTTCCCGTGGAGGCAGCGGCGCTCCCGCGTCTGGCGTCAGCGGCACGCGCCGCGGCAACTGGAGCTGCGGGCGGGCTGCGCGGGGGAGGTGATGCGCATCGTGTTGGGCCACCTGGTGAATTTCTTCATGCTGGCTCGGCCCGCCCTGAGCGTGCTCTCGTGCCTGTGTGGCCGCAGCGCCGAGAACTTGGGCCGCTTCCGTTGGTGTGGCAGCCGCGTTCGAGGGGGGCTGGTGACCTGTCGGCGCCTGCTGGTCCTGGTCAGGGGCGCAGCACTGCCCCGCGGCCTTCTGCTCGGACGCCTGCGCGACGGGCCGCGCCATCGACGCGGGTCTCTTCAGCGGGAGTAAGCTGCGCGACGTCTGCCAGTGGCGGGAGCGTTGGAGGTTCACCGACGCCGAGGAGGAGGGGGAGGGACCAGGCCGCTCGCAGGCCCAGACCTGGGCTGGACGCCGACTTCCACGAGCTGGGGGAGGACCTGGACGTAGAGGACCACGACTAGCCTGCTCGGCGGGCACCACGGGCGAGCAACCTGGCGCCCGTCGAGGCCATGGGAGCGGTCGAGGCCGGGGTCCCACATCCCGGGGTGACCGGCATCGTGCCCTCGCTGCCCGACGGCATGTCGCCGCTGGGCGCTGGAGGCGGCTGCTGGTCGGCGCCTGGGAGAGGCGCGAGGCGATCCACATGGAGGAGGTGAGGATCGCGCTGGTGGGACTCTATCATGCGTCGCGTGACCCAGCGAGTCACGGCGGCGTAGTCCTGCCCCTCGGCGGCAACCTCTCCGAAGTCTTGGCCACAGAGCGGGGTCGGGCGCACAGCCCTGCCTTGAACGCCGTCCGCAGGCATGCCGCTGCGATCGAGCTCGGAGCCGAGGTGCGGTAGGTTCGCCGCCACATCGAGACGGCGCGCAACCCCACCGACTCGGACTCGAGGCTCGCGGAGCGCGGGCTGCGGCGCTACGCGGTGGCCGGCTGGCGGCTCGGCTGGGGCGGCTGCGGGGGCTGGCGGCGGGTGCCGCAGCGGACCGCAGTGACGCCGCGAGCGTGGGCCCGGGTCGGACCGAAGCTGCCCTGCCTGTCGGCCGCCCGCTCGCGCCGCCGCTGGTCCCGAGGCCGCCGCGGGGCGGCCGCAGCCGCTCGGGCGTGCTCAAGGTTTTCAGCGGCTGCGCCTGGCTTTCTGGCGCCTGCCCTGCGGCCGGGCTGCGCATCCTCTGTCCCGTGGATGCCTCGGCCGGGCCGCGCCCCGACGTTTTCAGTGTTGGTGTCCAGCAATTAATCCGCAAGTGGATCGCTCATGGTCACGTCTCTCATGTTCGTCTCGCTCCTCCCTGTATTCGATGGAGTGTCGCGAACAGAGCGGGGTCCAAGGACTCCTCGGACTCTCGGGCCGGCCTTGGTTGTGTCGGCTTCACGGTGAAGGTCTTCGGGTTGTGCCATCGTGTTGGGGTCTCCGTGTCAATTGAGAATCCAGCGTCCTCGAGGCTCCTGAAGTACCCGCCCCTCGTGAGCACCATGCCGCTGCGGAGCCCCCTTCAAGAAGCCGACGGCATTCATCACTAGTGTACCACCCTGAAGGTCATAGAGAGGAGGTGTATGTGCGCGGTGCCCCACGAGCGCCCCGAGGGGAATGTGAAGGTCCAGGACGGGGCTGGTAAGCTCATTTGGAAGTGGAAGACCTCCCTGGCGGCCGCGTATCCTCCAGGGCTCTGCCGTACTCTTGCACTAGGGCTCAAGGAGGCCTTGGGTCGGAGCGTCGTATACACCGTTCCTGGTTCCAGGGTGGGCTTGGCCAGGGGCAGCGCAAATGTATAGAGCCCGTCGCCCTATCCTCGGCACGTCCCAGGAAGCTGGCCCAGGCTCTGAAACCCCCGCTACGTGCACGGGGCTGCGCGCGCGAAGCTAGCCTGGCGTTCGCACAGGGTTTGCCCCGAAGCTGGCCTGGCTTCCTTGAGTCGATGGTTTCTATTACTCGTCACCTCGGCTGTACTCATGAAAGTTAAGCCGCAATCGGGACGCCTAGCAACTGCGCCACATGATCGGGAACGGGCCTCCAAAGAGGCCGACCCCGTGCCACCCCCCGCGGGAATCGCAGGTCGAGGGCTTCGATCTTCTCTGGTGCCTCCAGGGTCGTGCTTTTGCAATCAGTGGGCCCTTGGGCCCTTCACAGTCAAACCGCATAGCAAGGATGGGCAACCTTTCCAAGGGTACCCTTGCATCCTTGCCCCTTCGGCCCATCCTGAGCGCCAAGGTCTTCGCATCCTTACCGCGCATCCTGATGATACGGGTCGACTGTATCTGGGGGGCTCCGGCAGTCGTGTTTTCCGTGCCCGCGCTGGTGGTGCGGGCCGTGTCGGGCCCTCTCGCCTTCCCGTGCGTGGAGACAGCGGTTCGCCCACGGCCGATCCGGCTCGAGCCTTGCCTCGATCGCCCGAGTGCAGGCTGACGAGGCTGAGTACCTCCACTGATGTCAACCGAAGGAGAAAAACACAGGCGTTGCCAGAAGCTTTTGGAGCTCCGTGCGCATGTTTTGGATCTGCGCCGGGCCCCCCTGGCGGGTTCCGCGCGGCAGGGACGGGGGCCCGGCGCAGATCCAGGAATTCCGCGCGGACCTCCGACAATTCATGCCTCTTGTGTTTATCCGACGGTCTTCGGCACATTCTGCCACGGGGCCTGGGCTGTGGGCATAAAGCTTATTGGATGTTCGCTGGGTTCTCGTGGGGGGCCTCTCGGGGCCCTCTTGGAGGCAATTCTGAGGCCTTTGGGGGGCCGTTTTGAAGCCTCTTGGGGCCTCTTGGGGGCTTCGTGGGGGCCTTTTGGGGCCTCTTGGGACCTCTTGGGGGCCTCTTTGGGGCCTCTTGGCGCCTCTTGGGCTGAAACTGTTGTCAGTAGCGATACTTGACCGCTCCGTTCCCCCAGCACCGCTCGTAAAAAAGTGAAATGATTTATGAGGTCGTCGTCGTACAAGGCTGGCGACGACCGCTGGATTTTTGGCTCAAGGTCGGAGGGCCTTGATCGACCCCTTGGAAATTAAATTGCTGGATTTACGGCAGCCTGCCCGACTGCCGGAAAGCAAACCACCTACATCAGATTGCCATTGATCTTCTTGTCGTTGATCCCGTAAGCGTCGTGGTATACTGCGGTATAACCTGGGTAATCTACCCCTTGCCTGGGCGAAGCAGCGAGGCTAGCCCTAGAAGGGAGGGTTTCGGATTAGAGGTTGGAGCAAGGATGTGTACCAGAAGATCATTTACTCTGATTCAGGGCGCTTCTTGCGGCCTCCTAGGGGCCTCTTGGGGCGAAAGGCTCGGATTTTCGGTTCGTGCTCCCTCTGTTGGGCCCATTTCTGGGGCCGTCTTGGGGCCCTCTTGGGGCGCTCTTACGCTGTCTTGGGGCTCTCTTGGAGGCCTCTTGGGTCGTCTTGGGATGCTCTTGGGGGCCTCTTGGGCCGTCTTCGAGCGTCGGAAAGCCGAAATCCTTCAAACACCCAAGGAAAATCAAAAAATGATTCGTGCCTCTTGGAAGCCTCTTGTGGCGTCTTGGAGCGCCTCTTGGGCCATCTGGAGGCCATCTTCGGCGTCTTGGAGCGATCGTTCGGCGGCTCGGGGCCCACTTGGACTCGTGGGAGGCTTCGGGAGGTCGCTTTGGGGGGGCACAGCGTCCACAGGAGGCGCAGGAAACACTTCAGAACTCACGGGAGCTAGTCCGGAAACTTCGGAAAAGCTTGGGGCACGATTGGTCAGGGCCCTTCAAGGCTTACTGTTCTCGCTGCAGATGCAGCACAGCGTCTGCCGATCAGTGCTGCGTGAGCCTTGGGGCACTCCACTTCGTGCCATAGGCGTGGTGGCGGATCCTGCGTATATGAGGGCATAAGGTCGAGGTTGATTTTCCCCCTTGTGTCAAAAGCTCCCTGTTGATGCGTAGGCTCGCAGTTCGCATGATGTTTCCGGCACTCAGAGTTCAAAAGGCCGCCCCCGAGGATGGGCGCCTGGCGTGGAGAGCTACACGGCGGTCGTCAGCGCGTTCGCGGCGCAGGCTGCGACTGATGGCGCCGTCCATTGGTTCGACGCCATGGTCGAGCGCGAGGTTACCCCGAACGCGATATCCTACAACGCCGTGATGGACGGGTTCGCAAAGCGGGGCGATGTAGCGACTGTGACTTCATGGCTCGCAAAGATGGCAGCGGCCAGCGTGCAGCTGACATCTGTGTCGCTCGCGATTGCCGTATCCGCCAGCGTCAACGCCCGTGATGGCGTTGAGGCTGCAAGACGGTTGCAGGAGATGGTTGAAGCTGGCGTTGAGCCAGGAACCATGTGTTACAATGTTCTCATATCCAGTTGCGCCAAGAGTAGTGCGGCTGGGAAAGCGCTTCATTGGTTCGATAGTATGATTGAGAAGCGGATTTCGCCAGACGAGGTCTCTTACACTGGGCTGATTGACTGCTATGCGAAGCGAGGGGATGCCGAGAATTCAGTTCTCTGGTTTCACAAGATGGCCGAGGCCCGGATTTCTGGCTCCAGGATCGCCTACACTGCCGTCATCGACTGCTTTGCGAGACAGGGCCGCGCGGAACTTGCGATGA
Organism: Prorocentrum cordatum; assembly: GCA_963575745.1. Classification (NCBI taxonomy): domain Eukaryota; class Dinophyceae; order Prorocentrales; family Prorocentraceae; genus Prorocentrum; species Prorocentrum cordatum. Next base: position 494,701 of record CAUYUJ010019137.1, read on the forward strand.
AGTGGCTGGAGGACATGTCACGGGCCAGGCAGTCGCCTGACGTCATCTCCTGCAATGCTGTAATCAATGGCTGCGCCAAGAGAAAAGATGTCCAATCTGCGATCCGCTGGTTAGAGCGCATGAGCGCGATGGTGGTTGCGCCCAACAGGGTGTCATACACCTCCGTCATCGACGCGTGCGCGCGATCTGGGAGAACGGATCTGGCACAGCGGTACCTCGATCAGATGGTGCAGGCCGGCCATCTGCCGGACGCAGTTGCTGCCACGGCTGTTATCGGTGCTTGCGCGCGAGGTGGCAGGGAAGCCCGTGGCGGCGATTTGGCCAGCAGACTCTTCGAACGGTTCACTTCGGCACACTTGCGCCCAGACGTTGTATGCCGTGAGCTTAGCTGGCCCGCATCAGCAGGCTGACGTTGACTCGGAGACGTGGAGACATCCAGCAGCTCCGTGCTGCCGTCACGCAGCAACGCGCCTTCTCACCACGCCTTGCGTACTGTGTGCGGCTTTGTGTATCTCCACCAGCCCATGAAGAAACGATTCCTGAGCGAGCCGCCGCGATGAGGGAAGTGAGAGAGCATTAGGGAAAGAACGACGGGGGACTCAACTGGAGGCTTTCTTGGGGAGCGCTTTGGCAGGCGGCGGGAATCTCTCTCGGGGCACTTTTGGAAGCCCGTTGGGGCCCTCTGTGGGCTCCCGTTGAGCATTGCGAATGCCGTCTGGGCCAAATTGGGCTGTCAAGTGGGCTGTTTGGTGCCATCTTGATACGGCGGGGGCGTTCGTTCAGGAATGTGCCCAGGAGGCTTTAGACCTTGGAGGGGCCCTTATCTGAGGAGGGAGGTGGTATCATCCATAGCCAATCCACGATTGGAGTTCCACCGGCCTCCAGAGCCTGGATTCCTTATCTAAGGGTTTCTTATCCAATTCCCCCACCGTATTGGGCCCATCTAGGGCCAAGCCATCATATGATGTCTCCACAATCCAGATCCCCTGAGAAGGGGCAATTAGGAGAACGGGGGTAAGAAGGACACCTTGGATGAGCTGACCCCTGGAGGCGATTGCCAGACGTTCTGCCGAGTCTTCGGGTCATCTGTGTTCTTCAGGGGCTTCTCGGGAGTTCCTCGGAGTTCATTGCTTTGCGATGCTTTGAATCTCATCGCACAGTATAACATGTGACTTGCATTGCCTGTTTTGGATTGCGGTACAGTGCTTCGCATTGTTTTGCGCCACGTTGTATTGCTTCGCGCTAGAGTCCTTGCGGTGTGTTGCTTCGCTTTGATGTGTTTTGCATTTCACTCAGAATTGCATAGCTTTGCGCTGCCTTGCTATGCTGTGCGTTGCCTTGCGCTGCTCTGGAGGAAATGCGACACTTAAGTGGGTCTGGGCTGGTTTCAGTTCCAAGAAGTTGACACGACACCCAGCTGCTGGCCGTGCCGACTTCAGCCACCCTTGCCAGGATCCACCTGCCACCCCCGATTGCAGCAGTTGCATGGCGTCCTTGCCCAAGCTTTGCGTTTGACCTCCCCCCCCCCCTATCCCCCTGGCTTTGGGCCGGGGCGGCGGGGCCGGACAGGTGGCAGTACTCTCGACGCGACGGCACGCCGGGCCAATCGCCACTGCACGTGATTACTTGGCGCCACCTGGGCTCGTTTGGGGGGCCCTCCTGGGCGGGGCAGGCCGACGCGAGCGATGCTGGCAGAGCCCAGGGACGCCCGGCCGGCCCGGGACGCTATCGGTCTGGGCCCCTGAAAGACTGGCACAGCTCTGGCTGCAGCAGCAGCATCACGACCGCTTCAGTGCCGCGTGGGCCCTGGGGCACTCCACATCGTTCAAGAGGCACGGTGTCGAAACTTCATTGCCCATCGGTCTTTGAAAGCATGTGCTTCTGGATTCCCAGGTTCCGATCTGCTGTAAGCGCCTTCCTACTTCAAGGATCGAGTGGCTTCACCTTGTCCGTCCTCCTTAGGGGGCGGACGGAGCCCAATCTGCTTTCAATGCCCTCCTACTTCATGCTCCTACTTATGAGACCCCCGGGAGGGAGGGGTCATCCTAGACGAGGGCGAGGAGGAGGGCGAGGGCGAGGAGGAGGAGGAGGAGGGCGAGGAGGAGGAGGAGAAGGAGAAGGAGGAGGAGGAGGAGGAGGAGGAGGAGGGCGAGGAGGGCGAGGAGGAGGACGAGGAGGAAAGGAAAGGGCGAGGAGGAGGAGGAGGAGGAGGAGGAGGGCGAGGAGGAGGAGGGCGAGGAGGAGGAGGAGAGGAGGAGGAGGAGGAGGAGGAGGAGGACGAGGGCGAGGAGGAGGGAGGAGGAGGGCGAGGAGGAAGAGGAGGGCGAGGAGGAGGCACGGCGTCGGAATTTCATCCATGGGACAGGCGCCCCGTGGGCCTGCCGTGCACGCTTCCTCCCTCCTCCCTCCTCCCCCTCCATCCTCCCCCCCTCCCGCCATTCCTCCCCTCCTCCTCCTCCTCCTCCTCCTCCTCCTCCTCCTCCTCCTCCTCCTCCCTCCTCCTCCTCCCTCCCTCCCTCCTCCTCCTCCTCCCTCCTCCTCCTCCTCCCTCCCTCCCCCGCAATTCCCCTCCTCCTCCTCCTCCTCCTCCTCCTTTCTCCTCCGCCTCCCTCCTCCTCCTCCCTTTCCTCCCCGCCATTCCTCCCTCCTCCTCCTCCCTCCTCCTCCTCCTCCTCCTCCTCCTCCTCCTCCTCCTCCTCCTCCTCCTCCTCCTCCTCCTCCGCCTGCCCGGGCAGTGCAAATGAGCTGCCGTGCAGACTGCAGGCCACAAAGGGATTGCCTTGTTGTCAGGGGCCTTCCTCGGGGCTTCCCGGGGTTACCCCGGTGCTGCCCAGGCAGTGCCAAGCAGCGCCGAGCAGTATGAAGCAGTGCCGAGCAGGGCCAGGCCATGCCAAGCCGTGCCAACCAGCGCCAAACAGCGCAGAGCAAAGCAAAGCAGTGCCAGACGATGCCAAACAATGCCAAGCAGTGCCACGTACCGCCACGAAATGCCAAGCACTGCCAAGCAATGCCAAACAAGGATTCCAGGCATTGCCAAGCAGCGATTACAAGCACTGCCGAGCAATGCAAAATGCCAAGCAATGCTAAGACAAGCAATGCCAAACATGCCAAGCAACGATTTCAAGCAGTGCAAATCAATGCCAAACAATGCCCAGCAACGCACCCAAACAATACCTAGCAGTGATTCCAAGCAGTGCCAAGCAACGTCAAGCAATGCAAAGCAGTACCAAATAATGCCAAGCAATGCTTTGCATAGAAGTGCTTTGCATTGCTCAGGAAAGCTTTGAAATGTGTTGTCACATTGTAAGAAAGAGAAAGACCCCGAATCGGGGTCGCGCCAGGTTCATGAACACGGCACGCCATCGATCCGTGCAGGTGTCGGAGCTTTCAAGCTTCGGTGCTGCATGTGGTGAGGAAGTCTCAGGCGAGACGCCTGGCCCGCCATGCCGACACGTCTTGGTGGTGCGACACAGGGGAGCCACCCGTGAGGAAGCGGGGGCAGGACCCAGACACCCAGCGACTCGAACAATTTGCGCCGGATGGCTTCGCCATTTGCCTTGGCATCGCTCGGACGTGTGCATTTTCCCTTCAGCGTGGACCATCGAGGAGCATCCTTGATCATCTGGCGAAAAAGCCGCACACGAAACCGAAAAAAACACAGGGAATGGACGTCCGAGCGATAGCCAGTTGCGCCCTCCAAGGCACGAGCCCGTCCTCCCGTCCTGGATGATCTCTTGGTGGCCACGCGGCCCGAGAGCGGCCACGGGGCGCTCAGATCTCTCTAGCGGCATCGCCCAGAGGTCGGAGCCTCCTCCGGCGCTCGGGCCTCCGGGTGGAGTCGACCCGCACGTCAAGGATGGGCATCCTCCCAGAGGGTGCCCCTGCATCCTCGCCTCCTCGGTCCATCCTTGGCCTTGGCATCGCTCGGACGTGTGCATATTTTTCCTCCGGCGAGGACAATCGCGGAGCATCCTTGATCATTTGGCGAAACAACCACGCACGAAACCGAAAAAAACGCAGGGAATGGACGTCCGAGCGATGGCGAGTGGCCTCTCTCGTCGGCCGCGCCGCCCTCGAGAGGCCTCGACGTGGGCGCCCGAGGCCCCTGCGTCCTTGCCGCGCCTCCTTGTGCTACGGGCGGCCCGGATTCGTAGGTCGACCCTGCCGGCTCAAGGGAACCCTTGCGTCCCGTGTCTCGCGGCCCACGCCTCCGACGTTCCTGTGGCAATGTGGCCCTCGGAAGGGTCTTGCTCAGGAGGGGGAAAAATCACACAGACACAATTCATCGTCGATTCACCCCAAATATGGGAAAATGTGGAAGTGGGGAGGAAGACAAAAACCCAGAAAATATGGGAACATATGGGGAATTCTTTTATTTGTGTGTACTTATTTGTGTGACCCAGGGCCCAAAATATGGAAAATATGGAAGTGGGGGGGAAGACAAAAACCCAGAGAATATGGGAACATATGGGGAATTCTTATATTTGTGTGTATTTATTTGTGTGACCCTGGGCCCCTTCACTTGTGTCCTCTCGCGTGTCCTGCCCGCCGCGGGCTCCCCTTCGCGGCCACCGCGCGCCACGGTGCGCGGAGGGCCGCGCACGGCCGCGCACCCTGCTGCGCACGGCAGCCTGAGCCCGAGCGGCCCGATCGCGCTCCGACGTTCTGAGTGTTGTGACCGTTGGTTTTTCGTTTTTGTGCCGGTCGGGGCGGGCCCTCGCACCCCCCCCTCCCCCCCCCCCCCCAATGGAGGGCGTCTGCGTCGAGCAGGAGGAGTCTCCCTCCCCATGAGACGCACGGTGGCAAACAGTCGCGCTAAGAAGAGGTCCGGAGCCAGACGCCCCCCCCCTAGCCCCCTTCCGCCCAATGTCGAAAAAGCCAGAGGCTCAGAGGAGGAAACGGCACCTCAGAGGAGGGAAAGGTGCCCATAACGCTACCATTCCCTCGCTTTTCCTTGTTGGGGCCTCCTGGGAGGCCCTCGTCGCCACCGTTGGGTTCGCCTCGACATGCTGGTCAGAACGCGCCCTGGGAGAGGTCAGGAGAGTAGAGGTATTGGTACCTTGTGGTCCCCCCTGGGGACCCCCTGGTTGAACGCAGGTCCAGGTTTCGCGCGGGAGGCCGCCGAAGACCGGCAGAAGCTGCCGAGGAGCGCCGGAAACCGCCGAAGGCCGTCAGATCGCCGAAGGCCGCTCGTGGCCGGTGGGCAGCAAGGGGTGCACGTTCGAATGCGTATGGGGGCTCTCCGAGGCTTCAACGCCGTGATGAACGCGCACGCCGAGTCAGGCCGCCTCCGTCGGGAGGGGGGAGGTGAGGGCCGGGGCGCGCCCATCGACCGCATGAGTGGGCCGCCCTGGCACGAGGGCGCACGCAGGAGGGGCGCGGTCGGGAGCAACGTCGGGCGCGGGGGGGGGGGGGAGGCATCGACCCCGGGTCGCCCGCTGATCGCCGAAAGGTGCCTGATGGCCCGGCCCGCCCGGGAAGGGGCGGTTTCGTCGTCGGGGGCCCATCGCCGCCCGATCAGCGATGCATCGCCGATTCCAGCACACTTGCTCCCCCCCCTGAGCCATCCCCTGGCGACCAATCCCCCTTATGGAGGGAGGGTCGGATGTTCGAGGATCGAGGGCAAGACATCGCGCCAGGAGGCATCCTCGGTTTCGGCCTCAGGTTCGGCCAGGATGGACCCAGAAGGGGCCCAGGGACCCGTTTCGGACGGATTTCCAGTCGGATGTTCGATGTGAAGAAGCAGCAACGCCGTCAGCCAGCAAGCTCCACCCAGAAAATATGGGAAAAGATGGGGATTCCTGTTATTTGTGTGTATTTATTTTTGTGTGTCCCAGGGCCCCTTCAATCTACCATCGGCAATTTCGGCTCTGCGACCTGCAGCAGGCACGACCCGCGACGAGAGACCGCCGGACGGGGCTGGGACGGAGCGCTCTGAGAAGGCCGCGGCGCCCGAGACGTTCTCCGGAGCCGGCGGATCTCGGAGATGCCCGATCCATCTCTACCAGATTTTGCCTCGTCCAGGCTTCGTCTTACGCAGCAAGCGCGGCCCGCGACGAGAGACCGCTTCCTGGGATTGGGCCTGAGAGCTCCTCAGGGCCCACGTCGCGATGCAGTCGTCGTCGGAGGTCTCGGTCCCACCCGTCGCCTTGTAGGCGGGCGTGGCCCAAGGTGGCCCCAGGTTGTCCAGGGAGGCCCAGACGTCGAGCAGGAGATCGACTACAGAATTGATTTATCCCAAGCTGGATTTCCCGTTGAATTTGCGAGAGGTGCGTAAGATGCTCCGTAGATCGAAGGATCATCCTACGAATTCGTTGTAGATTCGAAGGAGTAATCAATTTCGGGATAAATCAGTTCCGTAGTCGATCCTCGATTCGAAGACGGCCTCCAGAGCATTCTTCACGAGGCCTAGAGGGCACCGAGGATTCCAAAATTGGGCCAGGCCTCCCACTCGTCTAGAGTGCGTTCAGAAGCGGTCCCTGGAACCCTCCCAGTGTCCATGACAACCTGTTTTTCATCCCAGATCTTTTTTGATGTTCCTGGAGTCCGCTTTCGGGTGCAGAGGCTGACAATGACTCCAACCCCTCGAAGAAGAGAGACTGCATAAGCTCCGCGCGGACTTCTCGCATTGTCGCTTGGATCCCCCCGGGCGGCGCCTCTGGCGCCGCCCCTAGCGCGCTCCACGTGCCAGGGAGAGGGGCCCAGCGCCAATCCAAGACATCCACGCGGACACGGTGTCGTCGTCGTCGCTGTCGTCGCCGCCGTCGTCGCCCCGTCGTGTCGTCGCTGCCGCCGCCGTCCTTGTCGTATCGTCGCCGTCCTTCGTCGCTTCACCCCGTCGTGTCGTCGTCGCCGTCGTCGCTGCCGCCGCTGCCGTGGCGGCGGCGGACCATGGCTGCCTGCCGCCTGGCGAGGCGACCCCGCCGGGGCGGCCGCCTGGTTCGGCAGGCGGGGTGCCGCGGCCGCCGCCGTCCTCGTCGCCGCCGCCGCAGCCGCCGTCGTCGTCGCCGCCGCCGCCGCCGCCGTCGTCGCCGTCGTCGTCGTCGTCGTCGTCGTCGTCGTCGTCGTCGTCAACGTCGTCAACGTCATCGACGTCGTGAGGAGGAGGACGGGGAGGGGGAGAAGGAAGAGGAGGAGGGAGGAGGAGGAGGAGGAGGAGGAGGAGGAGGAGGAGGAGGAGGACGGGGAGGAGGAGGAGGAGAAGGAGGAGGAGGAGGCGGAGGTGGAGGAGGAGGAGAAAACAGGAGAAGGGGAAGGGCGGGTGAGGGAACCTGAACAAGGTTCTGTGTCCCGTTTAGCATTGCTCGAGAGACATCCCGAAAAGGCTCCCTGTCCGGCGGCGGGAAAGGAAACATGAACAGTTTCTCTGTCATCTCCATAGATCCCCCTGTTCTTTTCATTTTTTCGAGTTCGTCGCTTCTTCTCAGTCCCCAATCAGTGTTTGGATTGAAGGGGTCCTCGTGGATGAGGAAAGATTTCAAGCGCCCAGCCTATTTCGGTGGGCGGCCGAGTTCCCTGGTTCCCAGTTCTGGATTTCCAGGTTCACGGTTGCTGGTTCCGGGCCGTTTTTTTTGATAGGCGGCGGGGTTCCCGGGATTCCGGGTTCCCAGGTTCTTGGTCGATTTCTTTCTCGATTGGGTTCACCATCAATGTCAGTACCCACCTATCGATCTCACAGTCGATTTCACAATCGATCTTTCAATCGATCTCACTATAGAATGCACGAGCGATCTCACGATCGATCTCTCTATCGATCTCACCGAATCGATTTCACTATCGGTCTGACGATCGACCTTACCATCGACCTAGCTATCGATCTCATTACCGGTCTCCCTCTCGATCTCACAGTCGATCTCAATAGCCATATCACGATTTTATCCCAACCATCTTGTGGTGTTGGGTCCTCGTTTTGTAGAGACAGCGCCCCGCGTCACTCCTCTCCTCTCCTCTCCTCCTCCTCCTCCTCCTCCTCCTCCTCCTCCTCCTCCTCCTCCTCCTCCTCCTCCTCCTCCTCCTCCTCCTCCTCCTCCTCCTCCTCCTCCTCCTCCCCCCCCTCCTCTCTCCTCCCGTCACCCCCCTCACTTTGGCACTCCCCTCACACGTTTCGTGGCCCCATAGGGAGCTCCACCTAAGGCCCCCGTGGGGGTGGCCACATGCGTCTGCCAAACCCAGTACAGCGCTTCGTGGCCCTATAGGGAGCCCCGCCAAAGGCCCCAGTGGGGGTGGCCACATGCGTTCGCCACACCCAGTACAGCGTCTCGAGGCCCCATAGAGAACTCCACCTAAGGCCCCAGTGGGGGTGGCCACATGCGCCCGCCACACCCAGTGCAGCGTTTCGTGGCCCCATAGGGAGCTCCACCCAAGGCCCCAGTGGGGATGGCCACATGCGTCCGCCACACCCAGTACAGCGTCTCGAGGCCCCATAGGGAGCTCCACCCAGCGCCGCCAGTCCACATGCGTCCGCCACACCCAGTACAGCGTCTCGAGGCCCCATAGGGAGCTCCACCTGCGGCCCCAGTGGGGGTGGCCACATGCGTCCGCCACACCCAGTAGAGCTCTTCGGCGCCCCATAGGGAGCCCCACCCAAGGCCCCAGTGGGGGTGGCCACATGCGTCCGCCACACCCAGTAGAGCTCTTCGGCGCCCCATAGGGAGCCCCACCCAAGGCCCCAGTGGGGGTGGCCACATGCGTCCGCCACACCAAGTACAGCGTCTCGAGGCCCCATAGGGAGCTTCACCCAAGGCCCCAGTGGGGGTGGCCACATGCGTCCGCCACACCCAGTACAGCGCTTCGTGGCCCCATAGGGAGCTTCACCTAAGGCCCCAGTGGGGGTGGCCACATGTGCCCGCCACACCCAGTACAGAGCTTCGGGACCCCATAGGGAGCTCCACCACCCCGACTGGGACCTTAGGTGGAGCTCCCTATGGGGCCACGAAGCGCTCTACTGAGTGTGGCGGACGCATGTGGCCACCCCCACTGGGGCCTTAGGTGGAGCTCCCTATGGGGTCCCGAAGCCCTGTACTGGGTGTGGCGGACGCATGTGGCCACCCCCACTGGGGCCGCAGGTGGAGCTCCCTATGGGGCCTCGAGACGCTGTACTGGGTGTGGCGGACGCATGTGGCCACCCCCACTGGGCTTTTGGTGGAACTCCCCATGGGGCAACGAAGCGCGGTACTGGGTGTGGCGGATGCACGCCCACTGGGGCCTTAGGTGGGGCCCCCTATAAGGCCACGAAGCGTGTGTAGGGTGTGCCGGCATGGGTGTGGCGGACGCATGTGGCCACCCCGACTGGGACCTTAGGTGGAGCTCCCTATGGGGCCACGAAGCGCTCTACTGAGTGTGGCGGACGCATGTGGCCACCCCCACTGGGGCCTTAGGCCACATGCGTCCGCCACACCCATGTCGGCACACCCTACACACGCTTCGTGGCCTTATAGGGGGCCCCACCTAAGGCCCCAGTGGGCGTGCATCCGCCACACCCAGTACCGCGCTTCGTTGCCTCATGGGGAGTTCCACCAAAAGCCTAGTGGGGGTGGCCACATGCGTCCGCCACACCCAATACAGCGTCTCGAGGCCCCATAGGGAGCTCCACCTGCGGCCCCAGTGGGGGTGGCCACATGCGTCCGCCACACCCAGTATGCCCCTCACACGCTTCGTGGCCCGTTAGCCCCCCGCCACGCCCAGTATTCACAGTCATATACATGTACACTAGGCGTATCCATGTTCGCATTCATGCGCATAGACTTACTCGCACGCAAATTCAATCACAATCAGACGCGCTCGCGCTCAGTCTCACCCGCGCTCAGTCCCCCGTGCTCAGGCCTATCGTTTCCGTTCGTGTTGTGTACCCCGCCACACATGTCGGCACACCCCTCGCACGGTTCGTGGCCCCATAGGGATCGCCACCGAAGAAGATATTCACAATTGCGGTACGCACAAGTGCATGTGGTTGGGCCCTTCGCCAGGGTAAGCTAACCACACATGGATTGGGGTGTTTCTTTGGTGTATCTGATCTGTACAAGGTCTCGTATTCTCGCTGTGTCGGGTGTGTGGGGCCCACACTCGGGCCCCGGGGACCTTCAGAAACAGTTCTACGGCGAAAGGCTGCACCCCATGGGCACGAGAGGTGCACAACTCTCCTCCTCCTCCTCCTCCTCCTCCTCCTCCTCCTCCTCCTCCTCCTTTTCCTCCTCCTCCTCCTCCTCCTCATCATCATCATAGCTCCACCGAAGGTCACAGCGGCCGTCATCGCATGCGTCTCCACACAGCCCGCCTGTGGTACCCGCCCCATGCTGGCAAACCCCTCGCTCGGTTCGCCCGTCTCACGCAGCGCGTGGCCCCACATGATGTTCCCCTATCGATATTTCCGCCAGCCCTGTGGCACACGCAACTGCATATAGTTGGGTCCTTCGCCAGGATCATGCTGTTTGTCACGACGCTTAGGTTCAAAGGATGAATGAGTAGAAGGAGGAGGGCGAGGATGATGACGAGGAGGAGCAGGAGAAGCAGGAGGACAAGGAGGAGGAGGACAAGGAGGAGGAGAACAAGGAGGAGGAGGAGGAGGAGGAGGAGGAGGAGTGGAGGAGATGGAGGCACGTTAAAGCGAGACGATGTTTTCAACGTCTCGTCGCTGGCCTCGTCGCTTCAGCGCTCTGGGCCAAAGCGCCTACAGTGAAGTGTGCGTACGCCCCCGCCGTTGCGACGGTTTCTGCAAATGTGGTCATCGGGCTTCTGTCGCCCAAGGGCTCTAGGGCTACAAACCTCCACCGACCCTTACCAACCTCCATGTACTATCGCACCACGCTGAGGGTGCGGCTGCCTGGAAAAGGATAGAAAATCATCAGGTCGTGCAGCAAGTTGCTTTCTGACAGTCTGAGAGGCACGCGCGGGGTCTTGAATCCGCTCGTGCCAAAAACCTCTCGGCCTCCTGGAATACTCGGCTAGAGTTCGCACGCCCCCCTTTTCTATAGTAGGGAAGCATGATCAAGCCGCTCTTGACACGGGATGTGTATTCGGCTGAAGGAATGAGAGATCTAGGCTAACATCGGCACCGCTTGTCGCACGAATGGGCCCAGAAACCTTCGATAACTTCGATATGCTAGCTTTTGCGGCTTCCGCACTGCTATTCAAGGGCTTATACCGATGAGTCATTGCGAAGGGCCATGTCATGTGCACATGGAAGGGACTAGCAGACGAAATAGAGAGGGGGGTAAAGATGCAAGCAGGCTTCGTGTGGCAGAATGAAAACAGTGTTCCCGACCTTCTCCATTCAGCATGATTCCTCAGCTCTACATCTAGCATCTTGGTTGCCTCGGTCGATCTACTCTCAAGCTCGATTTTGAAATACCTATTCCTCTCCATCATGTGCCTCAAAAAAAGTCCGTGTAAGCCACTTCTGACGTCGCCCCGAAAGATGATGAGCCCATCATGCTTGAATCTGCCGTACAACTTTACACCACGGTATATTCTGATTTCGGGTCGAAGGACAAATGGGGCCTCGACCATGCCGTGGAAAGCGGCGTCGGCCACTTCGCCCGAACATGGGATACCCATGCTTGTGCCTAGCTCTACCTTCCAAAGTCGATCCGTGCCTTCAGCACTGATGAGTTGAGTGCGAAGGATCGCCAGAAACAACATCGTGTAAATTATCTTATCACCGGGGTCGTCGAGCAGCTCGGTGTGACCCGCTTCTGAAACAATCATTTATGTCGAGCACATCGCCCGCATCCCCCTCAACATGACCAAGCTGTTTGAGTATATCGTGAATGTCACGTAAGATGTGTGTTTGTTGCTTCAACTTTGGCTTCAACATCGAAGACGCGTGAACCATGATGCCAGTCATTGGATTCCCTGTGCTTGGCACACCCCTCACGCGGTTCGCCCGTCTCACGCGGTTCGCCAGTCTCACGCGGTTCCTGGCCCCATAGGGAGTTTCCCCATCGATCGTCCCGCCTGCCCTGTGGCACTCACAACTGCATATAGTTGGGCCCTTCGCCAGGATCATGTTGTTTGTCACGACGCCCAGATACAAAGGATGAAGGTGTAGTGAGGAGGAGGACGAGGAGGACGAGGACGAGGAGGAGCAGGAGGAGCAGGAGTACAAGGAGGAGGAGGAGGAGGAGACGGAGGAGGACAAGGACGGGGAGGACGAGGAGGAGGAGGAGGACGACGACGACAACGGGGAGAAGGAGGAGGAGGAGGAGGAGGAGGAGGCGGAGGCGGAGGCGGACGAAATTCTTGAAAAGCGGTGCGTGCCTTGGGCCGCCCGCACGGCGCGCGAGGGTGGCTAGGCAAGAGCGGCTTTCGGCGAGGCGTGCCGAGGTACCTCGAGACCCCTGGAGGCCACCAGGGGGCCCCCGGAGGAACCCGAAGCTGGCCCCGATTGGGGACCCGGGGGCAGAAAAGACACGGCCAGGCTGAACTCGCCCAGCGGAGCTCGGCCAGGCCAGGTTCAGCCTGCCCGAGTGTCGCCTGGCCGAGTCTTTCCCTTGCCTCGGGGACTCTGCCGCGGCTGCCGCCGACACCGGCAGGCTGTGCGAGGCCGGGCTGAGGCCGACGGCGGCTTCCTTCAGGGTGCTCCTCAAGAGCTGCGGCAGGGGCGGCGACGCGGCGGCTGCCTGGCGCTGGCTCGGGGCCATGGCCGAGGCCTGTCCTCTTTTTCTCCTGCTGTTCCTCTCCTTACTGCTCCTCTTTCTACTGCTCCTCCTCCTCCTCCTCCTCCTCCTCCTCCTCCTCCTCCTCCTCCTCCTCCTCCTCCTCCCCCTCCTTCTCTTCCTCATCCTCCTCCTCCTCCTCCTCCTCCTCCTCCTCCTCCTCCTCCTCCTCCCCGCATCCGTACTCCTTACTGTAGGCCTCCTAGACGGGGTCGGAGTAGATGGAGTCGGAGGATCGCGCCGCTTCGCCGATGTATCGGCGATGTGGCTCGATGTGGAGCCCGATTTTCTCCGCGCCGACGGCGTTGATGCATCGCCGACGTCGCTGATGCATTGGCGATGCACCGATCCATTGGCGATGCGGCGCGACCCTCCAACCCCATCTACTCGGACCCCATCTAGGAGGCCTTTTTTCATCTTCCTCCCTCACCCGTATACCCTCATTGCTTGCTGCTATACCTCACAGACCACCCTTCGGGTGACAAGAGGGCATCCCCACTACTCCTGTGTCTTGGGCCCTTGTTTTGAATAGGTAGCGCCGCGCCCCAACTTCCACTCACCTCCCTCCAACCCTCCCCTTCTCCGCTTCTCTTCTCTCCCTCCCCCTCCCCCTCCCCCTCCTCCTCCTCCTCCTCCTCCTCCTCCTCCTCCTCCTCCTCCTCCTCCTCTTCATCCCCCCCTTCCTCTTCACCCCCCAGGCGGCCGTGGAGGTGGATGCGGCCGCCTGGCACCGCCCCTTAGCGGACGCAAGGCCGATCGCTGATCTGCAGGGTGCTGGCTGCTATGGGCATGCGGTGGCGCAAGTGGCCTGTGCGTCGTGTCGTGCCGTGTCTCGCCGGCGCCGCCCGTCTCCCGCCCCGCCGCCCAGGCCCAGCAGTTGCCCCAGGAGCCGTCTCCTGCGGGTGGAGTGCAGACGTCCTCCCTGCCTCCCTCCCTCCAGGAAGGCTCGTGGCGCCACCATCGCAGAGCGGATCCCGTTCGGAAAGCAGCGGGGCCCGGATTGTCCTGGGGAATGTCGCTCTGGAGCTCGAAGCGAACTTCGTGTGGGTTTTTGTTGGACCAGGACCATAGATGGGCAAAACATCCGCGTGAAATTCACGTCGTTTTTCGCTCACCGTTTCGGGGTTATGCGCTGACAGAAATCCTCGCAAAAATCCGGCGACGAAACAGGAGGGACAAAGATGAAACGCTGACGAAGACGACGAGGGAGGAAGGACGACCACGGCGACAACGACGACGGAATCGACGACGACGCCAAGGCGACGACGACGACGACGAGAAAAGACAGAGGACGACGACGGCGACGACGACGACGACGAGGGAGGAGGGAGGACGGCGACGACGACGTCGGCGACGACGCAATAGCGCGCGCACGCTTTTGTTGAACATACGTGTTGCGAAACTATGTGTTTTTGTGTCTTTTTTGGACACCCGATTTTGAAATCCTTCCGAAACCAAAGGTTTTTGAAGGATTTCGGCATGCGCGCGCGACGACGCGCGCGTGTGCACTTCGTCCCGTTTTTTGCAGAGGATTCTCGCGACGGCACGCGTGCAAGGGCGTTCGAAAGATTTCGGCATGCGCGCGTGCGAAACCCGTTCGGTAGTATTTTAGAACATCTTGAGCATTTCATGGTTTACTTAAGATTTCGCAAGAGCGCGCGCGTAAATTTCTCTTTAGAAAATCAGTGTTGCGAAATCATGTTTTTTGTATGTTTTTTTGGAAGCTCGATTTGGCAATCCTTCAGGGGCCGAAGGTTTTTGAAGGATTTCGGAATGCGCGCGCGACGACGCGCGCGTGCGCACTTTGCTTCATCTTTGTGCAACAGGTTCTCGCGACGGCTCGCGCGCAAGGGCGTTCGAATGATTTCGACATGCGCGCGCGACGCATATTTGGTAGTATGTTTAGAAAATCTTGAGAATCCAATGGGTTTCTCGAGATTAAGCAAGAGCGCGCGCGTAAGCTATTTTTAGAAAATCAGTGTTGCGAAACCCTGTGTGTGTATGTTTCTTTGGAAGCTCGATTTTGAAATTCTTTCGAAACCAAAGGTGTTTGACGGATTTCGGCATGTGCGCGCGACGACGCGCGCGTGTGCACTTCGTCTCTCTCTTTTTCCCGGGAAGGGCATAGGCCAAGGGTTCTCTTTTAGTAGGATTACCCTCGGTTTTGGCGGCTGTAGGGCCGGCGAATGTCTTTTGCGATAAATAACGAGGTCGCGTAGGGCCGGCGAATCAAGGTTTGAGGATGTCTCGAGCGAAACGCTTGTGTTTTTCATAATGTGTTGAGGATGTCTCGAGCGAAACGCTTGTTTTGTGTTATAGATTGTCTTCTCCTGGGGACCTGAATTCTGAGGATCTCTCAAGTGGATTGCTTGGTTTCACGTTCCCAAGGTCTTGCGGATGTCTCGAGCGAGACGCTTGGTTTCACGCCTCCAGGTGGCCCAGACAGATGTCTAGCATGAGGATTTGTTGAGGATGTCTCGAACCAGAGGCTTGTTTTCACGTGTCCAGGTCGCCCAGGCGGATGTCTAGCATGAGCATTTGTTGAGGATGTCTCGAGCGAGACGCTTGTTTGCACGTGTCCAGGTTGCCCAGGCGGATGTCTAGCATGAGGATGTGCTGACAACGTCTTGAGCGAAACGCGTGTTTTCACGTGTCCAGGTCGCCCAGGCACAGCACAGCCCTCGGCACGGTACATCAATATCGATACCCTTAGCATTGCAGCCTGGCATGTTGCCTGGCACGTTCCGCGGAGCGTCCCGTGGCGAGTCCCCCTGGCACGTCGCGCGGCGCACGTCCATTGGCACGTTCCGTAGCGCGTCCCCTTGGCACGTCCCGCGGTGCGTGCCCATGGCACCTCCCCTGGCACGTCGCCTGGCGCGTCCCTTGGGACGTTCCGCGGCGCGTCCTCTTGGCATGTTCCCTCTGTCGATTAGTTCTGGGGCAGCTACCATCTGCTCAGGCAGCTCGAGATTACGCTCCAGATCAGTTCGGTGAGGACTCGGATGCCAGGGAGGACTCGATCCACAACGCTATATAGTATAGAGCACAATCGCGGCATAGCACATCGCAGTTCAGCACGGCCCAGCACAGCACAGCCGCCGGCACGGTACATCAATATCGATACGCTCAACTATGCACCTTGGCACGTTCCTTGGCGCGTTCCGTGGCGAGTCCACCTGGCACGTCGCGCGGCGCGTCCCCTGGCACGTCCCTCGGCACGTCCATTGGCACGTTCCGTAGCGCGTCCCCTTGGCACGTCCCGCGGTGCGTCCCCATGGCACGTCCCCTGGCACGTCGCCTGGCGCGTCCCTTGGGACGTTCCGCGGCGCGTCCTCCTTGGCATGTTCCCTCTGTCGATTAGTTCTGGGGCAGCTACCATCTGCTCAGGCAGCTCGAGCTTACGCTCCAGATCAGTTCGGTGAGGACTCGGATGCCAGGGAGGACTCGATCCACAACGCTATATAGAGCACAATCGCGGCATGGCACATCGCAGTTCAGCACGGCCCAGCACAGCACAGCCGTCGGCACGGTACATCAAGATCGATACACTCAACTATGCACCTTGGCACGTTCCTTGGCGCGTTCCGTGGCGAGTCCACCTGGCACGTCGCGCGGCGCGTCCCCTGGCACGTCCCTCGGCACGTCCATTGGCACGTTCCGTAGCGCGTCCCCTTGGCACGTCCCGCGGTGCGTGCCCATGGCACGTCCCCTGGCACGTCGCCTGGCGCGTCCCTTGGGACGTTCCGCGGCGCGTCCTCCTGGCATGTTCCCTCTGTCGATTAGTTCTGGGGCAGCTACCATCTGCTCAGGCAGCTCGAGATTTCGCTCCAGATCAGTTCGGTGAGGACTCGGATGCCAGGGAGGACTCGCTCCACAACGCTATATAGAGCACAGTCGCGGCATGGCACATCGCAGTTCAGCACGGCGTAGCACAGCACAGCCCTCGGCACAGTACATCATCATCGATACATTCAGCATTGCATGTGCCCGTCGCCCAATCATGTGTCTTTGAACTGTTGCAATGCTTTACATTTCTATATTCCTTTCCGGGTTCGTGGGTCGATCATGTTTGGCCAGGGAGTCTTGAAACCATGTGATTTTTATACGAGTGCGCGCATAACATTTTGTGCAAAGGATGGCGGGGGGAATCGATACCCGTTTGGCTGGGATAATTTGAACGCGCAGGTAGGATGGGCAATAGGTCAATATCCAATGCGTTTTACATAGATTCTCGGGGGGTCTTGAAGACCGGCCGGGAGGGGGGGCGGGGGGGGGGAACTTTGTTTCATTGTATAGAAAGGAGAATATGTGATGCAACATATGTGGCGCAGTCTATGGTTCGCAGTGCATGTCGCGCAGCCTGCGCGGTGCAGTTCGCCCTGCCGAACTTGAAGTAACCAGCTAAACTGGTCGCGCAAGCGCCCCGCCCACCCGCCCGCTGGCTGGCGCATCGCTGCGGCTTCGCTAGCCCGCGCAGGCTCGCGCGCGCGGCGGCCAGCTTGTCTAGCGCGACGGACGCGGCCGCGGTGGCGCTGACCGCTGGGGGCCCCCCAGCGCGTCTCGCAGGCCGCGCTGACGCGCGGGCACTTCAGCGTTAGTCGGTGACCAGGGCGGGCGCGGTCTCATGTCGACGTCGGCAATGGTGGGCGATGATGGCAGCGATGCTGGCGACGATGGTCACACTGATGACGGCAAGGCCGATGACGGCGCCGATGCTAATCACGCCGATGACGATGATGGCGTCCTCGCGTCGGCGATAAGTTCCAGACGGACTCCGACATGCGCGCGCTGCCGACGCGCGCGAGTGGCCCGCGTGGCATTATATCATCGGGGTCTAACCCCCCCCCCAGCGCGCGCAAGGGCGTTCGAATGATTTCAACTTGCGCGCGCGAGAAGCCTGTTTTGCCACATTTGATGATCGTGCTCAAGAACCTGTTGTTTTGCGTCAGAATTCGCAAGAGCGCGCGCGCTAACATATCTGTTTGCAACATCACAGTACGAAGCAGGTTTCAAACGAATCGGACAGTCGATGGTGCACCCCCTACGCAACCCAAGGTTTTGATTGATTTTGGTTTGCGCCGCGCTCGACGACGACGCGCGCGTGCACTTCGCATTACTTTCGCCATGGACCAATGGAAACGTGTGCCTTTTATATGAGCGAGGGTGCGCCAGTCGTGCTTTTGCAGAGGATGGTGGGTGGGTCGATTTTGGTTCGGCCGGGGCCACTTGAACTCGCATTCAGAATGAACGATGGGGGCAGAATCGCGCGTGACCTGCGCGCCCGCAGGGGGGCATCGGCAGCGCCGGCTTTCGGGGGGGGGGGGGGGGCGGTAGATCCGATGTCTTGTCTAGAAAGCAGAACCGATGTGGTGCGCGGCCTACGTGGCGCAACTGCGGTGACGTGTATGCGGCGCAGTTCACGGCGCAATTTATTTCTGGTCGCAGTGAGTTGTCGACTCCACTGCTTGCGCAACCATCCCGCGCAACCGCCCGCAACTTGGGTTGCAAAGTCCATGGGGCGGCGATTGCGATGATTGCTTGGCGTCGGCTGGCGCATCTGCGCCGCCGCGCTAGCCCGCGCGTGCTCAAGCTCGAAGCGGCTAGTTTGGCGCTGCTGACGCAGCCGCGGTGGCGCTGGCCGCTGGGGCCTCTCCAGCGGGCACTTCAGTGCGCGTCGGCGACTTGGGCGGGCGCGGCGTCGCGGCGACGTCGACGACGGTAGACGCGATGATGGCAATGGCGATGTTGGCGAGGCTGATGACAACGGCGACTGCATGGCCACTAACAGCGCCGATGCTGATCGCGCCGAAGACGGCGCCGCCGCGCCCCCGGCGAAGGTTTCGCGGGGAGTTCGGCTTGCGCGCGCATCCAACGCGCGAGCGTTGCCCGCGTGGAAATATTTGGCGCGGGTCGCGCCCCCCGCCCCAGCGCGCGCGCAGGGGCGCCCGGGCGTTGCCGACGTGCCGCACGAATGGCCCGTTGGGCCGACTTGAATGGAAATTGCGGACAACAGCGCGAGCGCTGGCACTTTCGAGCGTTGACTGACGTTGCAAAGTCACGCGTTATTTATGCTTTCTTCGGGAAGCTCGACGTTGAAATCCTTGCGGAAACCGCGGTTTCTGAAGGATTTCCGCGCGCGCGAACGGCGACGCGCGCGCGCACTTCGCCCCGCTTTTCCAAGTGATTTTCGCGACTGCGCGCGCGCGCTGGGGCGCCCGAGCGTCTTCGGCATGCGCGCGCGAAAGAATTTGTTTTAGCATGCGAAGGAAATATTGAACAATGCATCTCAAGGATCTCCGAGAGCGCGAGCGCCGGATTCTTCGCGGCGGAATCTTTTGGTCATTATGCGTCGGGGCGCTCGATCTTGACATCGGCGCGGGCCTGGAGGTTTCTGGGAGATTTCGGCGCGCTCCTGCGACGGCTCGCGCGCGCGCACTTCGGCCCGTTCGTTCCACGGGGTTCTTGACACTTGATGGTTTCTGACACGCGAGTGCGCGCTACTAGTATGCTCCGCAGGGGGTGAAGCGGGGGGGGGCGGCGCTGGCCTGCCTGGGGCGGTGCGAATCCATTTTGAGGATGGGCGATGGGGCAGCGTCGCGCGTGAAGTCCAACGCGCGAGGGGGCGCCGTTGCTTTGCACTTAACGTCTGTTCGCATGTAGTCGCCCACTCCACTGCCCGCGCAATCGCCCCGCCCGCCCGTCCGCAACTTAGTCTGCAAAACCCACGCAGCGTTAATCGCGATGAGTGCTTGGAGTTGGCTGGCGCATCTCCGCGGCCACGGTGGCCCGCGCGCGCTCGCGCGCGAAGCGGCCAGACAGTTCGGCGCTGCCGACGCGGCCGCGGCGACGCTGACCGCTGGGGTCTCCCCAACGGGCACTTCAGCGCGAGTCGGCGACTTGGGCTGGCGCGGCACCGTGGCAGCGTTGACGACGGTTGACGCGCCGTTGACGGCGGCGATGCTGGTGGCGACAGCGACAACGACGCCGGCAAGGCCACTGACGGCGCCGACGCCGATCGCGCCGACGACGACGACGGTGCCCTCGCGTCGGCGATCAGGGTTTTGGAGGGAAATCGACGTGCGCGCGCGGCCGACGCGCCAGAGTGGCCCGCGTAGAATTATCAGACGTGGGCCTCGCCCCCCCCCCGCCGCCGCCCCCTCCTGCGCGTGCGCGAGGGCGTCCGAGTGATTTCGATGCGCGGAGCGAGGGGCCCGCGTGGCAGAGATCATTGAAAAGGTCGAAAACAAAACGCATGGCCCCCCTAAGAATTCGCCAGGGCGCGTTCGCAGGGATTTTGGACAACTGACGTTGCAGCTCCATTTTCTAAATTTGTTTTTTTTTCGGGGCACTCGGTTTTGAAATCCTCGCGACACCGAGTTTTCTGGGGGGGGTTCGGCACGCGCGCGCGACGACGCGCGCGCGGGCACTTCGTGGTTTTGTTCTTGCATCAGGGGTTCTCGCGGCAGCGCTCGCGCGGGCGCTCGAGGGATTTCGACGCGCGCGCGAGGCCCGCTCGGTAGCGAAATATGATTATACATGTATGCATACACCTGTATGTATGTATGTGTGTACATATATATATATATATATATATGTTTAAACGATGGCTTTCTTTAGGGTTCACAAAAGCCCGAGCGAAAGCTTTTCTGGGAATTTCGGGTTGCGAAGCAATGCGTGCTTATGTTTTCGGTTCTCTCCATTTTGATATCCTTGCGAGACCTGCGGTTTTCGATGGATTTCGGCATGCTCTCGCGACGCCGCGCTCGCGTTCACTTCGCTCCTTTGCTGTGGGGGATGTTTGAAAACTGCTGTCATGAACGAGCGCGCGCGCATAGAGTTTTGCCCAGAGGGTGAGGGGGGGTGTCCGTTCAGCTGGGATGATATGGGTTCATGCGCAGGGCGGGCGACGGGGCATAATCACACGCAAGCTGCAGCGCGAGAATAGAGCCCGCCAAATCCCGGGGGGGGGCCGGGGGGGGGGGCTAGATCCTGATGCTTTGATAGACGGCAGAAAAAGTGCGGTGCGATCTATGCGGCGCAGTTCGCGTTGTGCAATATAGGTCGCGCAATCTGCGCGCGGCTCGCGCAAGCTATCTGGTGCAGATCATTATTGGCCGCAGTTGGTTGTCGACCCCGCTGCGCTCGCAATCGCTCCCCCCGCCCGCCCGCCATTTTTGAGCTGCAAAGCCCAGGCGGCGGCCACTGCGATGACTGCTTGGCGCTGGCTGGCGCGTCGCCGCGGCCGCGCGAGCGCGCGCGGGCCCGCGCGCAAAGCGGCCGGCTAGTCCGGCGCGACCGACGCGGCCGCGGCGGCGCTGGCCGCCGGGGGCTTCCCCAGCGCGCCTCGTGGTCCGCGCAGGCACTGCAGTGCGAGTCGGCGACCGGGGCGGTCGCGGCACCGCGGCGACGTTGGCGACGGCGGACAGGTTCATGATAGCAGCGTTGCTTGTGGCGGTGATTGCGCTGACGACGGCGAGGCCACTGACAGCGCCGATGCTGTTCGTGCCGATGATGTTGATGGTGTCCACGCGCCGGTGATGAAGGTTGTAGGGGGTTCGACATTCGCGCGCGGCCGACGCGCGCGAGCGGCCCGCGCGGCCCTATTTGACAGGGGTGGCCCCCGCCCAGCACGCGCGCAGGGGCTATCGAATGGCATCGACATGCGCTCGCGAGAAGCCCTTGTCGCTGCGCCGGATGAAAACGCAGGAGGGCTTATGATTGCAATATTCGCATGGGCGCGCGCAGACTTCCCAAGGCAGCTACGGTGCAAAATTATGTTTTCTATGATTTCGCGGCATGCAATTTGGGAACCCTTGCGAAATCGACAGTTTTAGAGCATGCGCAGAATTTCGGCGCGCGCGACGACGCGCGCGGACCCCCCCTTTTTTGCATGGGATTATTCGGAAGATTCAATGATAAACAAGTGTGCGCGCATAGTGTGATTTGACGGGTGGCGCGGGGGGGTCGATGCCATTTTGGCCAGGGCGGTCTGAATTCACATTTAGAATACACAGCGGGGCAGACTCATTTGTAGATCACGGGGGGGGGGGAGCCGCGGCAGCCTCTGTATAGGAAGAAGCATCAACGCAATGCAAGCGATCTTGCCGACATTGAAGTTGTCGACTCCGTTGCCCGCGCGGCCATCCCCCCCGCCCGCCCGCAACTTGGCTTGCAAAACCAATGCTGATGCGATGGCGATGGCGGCTTGGCGCGGGCCGGCGCGTCGGCGCGGCCGCGCCGGCGCGCGCGGGTTCGCGCGCAGAGCGCGCGCGCAAGGGCGTTCGAATGATTTCGAGATGCGCGCGCGAGAAGCCCGCGTTGTTGCATTTGTTGGTCACGATCAAGAAGTTGTTTTTTTGCTTTAGAATTCGCAAGAGTGCGCCAGCGCACATGTGTGGTTGACGCATCATGCTGCGACCCATTTGTCTTACGCTTCTTGGGAACATTTGTTTTGTAAAAAATCCATGCGAACGCTAAGATGTTCGTAAGAATCCGGCATGCGCGCGCGCTGCGCTCGCATGGACTTTGTCTTGCTCGTGCAGGGGGTTCTAGTCATCTTACCACTGATGATACAGGAGTGTGCGCGCACAGGACGATCTGTCAGGGATGATGAGGGGTTGTCGTGCCCCGCCTGGCTGGCGTGGAACGAGTTCAAGTGTCGAATGAACGATGGGGCAGAATCGTGCGTAAATTGCACGTCCCCTGGGGGTCCTGATGGGTCTGGGGGGGGAGAGGGGGTGGTCGATTCTATGTTCGTTTTTCAACCGGAAAGAGAATCGACGTGGAACAGTGTATGCGGTGCGTTCTACGTGTTGCAAATTACCCTGCCGAATTTGAAGTTGCCAACTACACTGGTCGCGCAAACGCCCCGCCCGTTCACCCGCAACGTGATTTGCAAAACCCATGCGTCGGAGATTGCCATGACTGCTTGGCGGTTGCTGGCGCATCGCTGCGGCCGCGCAAGCGCGCAGGTTCGCGCGCAGAGCGGCCAGCTTGTTCGGCGCGACAGACGCGGCCGCGGTGGCGCTGCCCGCTGGGGCCTTCCCAGCGCGTCTCGCGGGCCGCGCTGGCGCGCGGGCACTTCAGAGCCAGACGGTGACCAGGGCGGGCGCGGTATCATGGCGACGCCGACAATCGCAGACACTTTGATGATGGTAGCGATGCTGGTGACGACGGTGACGATGACGACGGCGAAACCAATAACGGCGCCGATGCTGATCCTTCCGGTGACGATGATGGTGTTCACGCGTCGAAGATCAATGCTGTCGACAGATTTCGAGTTGCGCGCGCGGCCGGCGGGCGCGAACGGCTCGCATGATAACTCTTGAGAGGGATCGTGCCCGTCCAAGAACGCGCGCAAGGGAGTTCATATGATATCAACATGCGCGCGGGCGAGTCCCTAATTATTGGTCTCGTTTGAGGAGTATTGTAAAACCGATGTGTGTTTGTTTCAAGAACTCGCAAGAGCGCGCGGGTGTAGACGTTTTCGTTGTTGTCTTGACAAAAACATGATGCGAAGCCTTTGTTTTTTACGTTTTCGATAAATTCGATTTTGCAATCCCCACGAATACAAAGTATGTTTTGATGATATCGACATGCGCGCGACGACGCGCGCGAAAACTTGTGAATATTGACAAACGCGTGTGCGCGCATACTGCTTTAGTTTGCAGAGGATGGTGGGGTGGGGCGGGGTCGAACCTGGCTTGGCTGGGATGGCATGGGCTCATATTTCGAATGAGCGATACGGGCAGAATCGTATGTAAATTGTACAACTTTTGGGTGGACCGATGAGCCCGAAGGGTGGTGGTGGTAGACCCGAATTCCGCTATTAGGAAAGAGAACGTACATTGGGCAATCTAGGCGGCGACGGGGCGGCGACGAGGCGGCGACGGGGCGGCGACGGCGACGGCAGAGCCCCCCGACCGGCAGGCATGCCCAAACGACGGGCGGCGACGAGGCGGCGACGGGGCAGCGACGCGAAAACATAGCCGCCAGACTGGCCGACTGGCCCAGACCACGGGCGGCACGAGGCGGCGACGGGGCGGCGACGCGACAACATAGCCGCCAGACAAGCACCTTGGGGGAGGAGTGGGAGCCTCGAAGTGCAAGCACGGTCTGGGGAATTCGGGCCATTTCGAACCCATCTTGGGGCCGCATGTCTCATCTGCGAGCCCCCGCAGGCAGCTATCATTCTTTGTTGGCCGTCTTTGAAGGCTCCCTGAGCATGGAGGCCAAGGGAGACGTGGGGAGGGTAGGGAGGGGGGCACCGACTCGGCACGATCGGCGACAGACGAGCATAAAGGGCTCCGACCTCCTTAGAACAAAACAGCGCATGATAGTGATGGCCTGGGCGCTGTCGCGGGACCCCCTGGGCCACACGGAGAAAAAACAACATTTTGAGCCAGGTCTTTCCGATACAAGGAATTGTCCTCCTCCTTTCCATGGCCATTGTTGCTCAAGGCTCGCGAGGTGGACGCTTCGTGGTCCTGCATCTGAACTGAACATCTGCCGTTACGCTTCCAGGCCATCGCCGACTCAAAGATGGCACACACACTGATCTTTGCCACGGCATCTGCGCTCTTCTCCACGGTGGGCGCGCTCATACAGGTGCCTGCGCACGGGCCTGACGGCTCAGAGGCGGCACATCTACGGGCTGAAGCTTTCACGGACCCAGGGGGATCATCCTCAACGTAATCTTACCCATCATTGAGCCCGCAGGCGGACGATCAGAAGGAGGATGAGCGAGGAATGAGCAGGGAATCGGTGATTCAGACACGGGTCCAGTGTACCTATCTCCGAGGCACACAGTTATGGGCAGTTCTGGTGTTCTCTTGGGCCTCCATTGGGCGCCCTGGAGCCTCTGTTGAAGCCTCCTGGGGACATCGTGGCGTCCCTCGGGGGATCTCGAGGCCGTTTTGGCGCGTCTTCGGGCCGTCTGGGGGCGTCTTGGGTCCCCTTTGGGGCCCTCGTGAGCTGTCTTGAGGCCCTCTTGGGCCAGTGGGAGCCTCCTGGAGGATCTTTTGTCCTCTTGGAGTCCGCTGAGGGCGTCTTGCGGCCCTTCTCGGTCGTCCTGGGTCTCGTTTCGCCACTTGTTTGTTGCTCTGGATCGCCGCTGCTGCCCTGAAGACAGAACAAAAAGGGCGAGCTTGCCGAAATTGGCAAGCAGGTGCCGAGCGTGCCCAAGCTCCTGCACACGGAGCGGCGATGGAGAGGTGCGGGGCCCTGAGGTCAGGGGGAGGGGTCCTGGGCCCCAGATCAGGGGTGGAGGCGTCCACAGTCGGGAGCTTGGCATCGCTGGGACGTGTGCATTTTTCCTTCGGCGAGGACCATCGAGGAGCATCCTTGATCATTTCGCGAAAAAGCCACGCACGAGACCAACAAAAGCACAGGAAATGGACGTCCGAGCGATGGCCAGGGAGTGGGGTGCCGGGGCAGGCAGGGGGGGGGGGCTGGCAAGGACAAACGACGGCGAACGACGAACGCACGGCGAACGTAACGGGGTCGGGGGGGGCCATGGGGGGAGGGGGGAGGCCCTGGACCCTGTACCAGAGGGTTCGGGAGGGGCGAGGATACCCTGGCTGTGGGCGGCAAGGGAGGGGCCAATGGGGGAGGGGACGACATAAAGGTTGGGGCCAGGGGGTCCAGGGGGGCAGGGGCAGGCGGGGGGGAGGGCTGGGGAGGGGCCAAGAGGGAGAGGCCGACAAACCACGAACGACGAAAATACAAGGATCTGGGTGAGGGGGCCAGGGGAGGAAGCAAGGGAGCGGCCAAGAGGGTTCGAGCGAGGAGGAGGGGCCAGGGGGGAGAGGACGACGAACGACGAGCGACGAACGATGAAACTAAGGGAGGCCGAGCCCCAGGACACAGACAGGGAGGAGGGAACGCCTGGAGAGGCCAGGGCGGAGGCTATAGGGGGTCAGGGAGCCTCAAAGTCCAGGCGGGGGGGCCGTCGACGAACGACGACGATAACGAACGCCGCCTCCTCCTCCTCCTGCTCCTCCTTCTCCTCCTCCTCGGGAAGACTCGTAGATCCTGGAGGCGCTCCTTTTTCCCGGAAAGGGCTCGAGCCCAGGGTTCTCTTTTAGATGGTTTACGCCCCGGTTTCGACGGCTGTAGGGCCGGCGAAATTATTCTGCAATAAATTACGTGCGGGAGTAGGGCCGGCGAGTTCAACTTTGAGGATGTCCCGAGCGAAACGCTTGTTTTTCAGAATGTGTTGAGGATGTCTCGAGGGAAGCTCTTGTTTTATGTTACATATTGTCCTCTCCTGGGGATCAGGATTCAGAGGATGTCTCGAGCGAAACGCTTGTTCCCGGAAAGGGCACAGGCCCAGGGTTCTCTTTAAGCTGTTTACCCCCGGAGATGGGCCAGCAAATTTCTTTGCGATAAATGACGAGGTCGCGAAGGGCCGGCGAATTAAAAATTGAGTATGTCTCGAGCGAAAGGTTTGTTTTGTGTTATATATTGTCCTCTCCTGGGGACCTGAATTCTGAGGATCTCTCAAGTGGATTGCTTGTTTTCACGTGCCCAGGCCTTGAGGATGTCTCGAGCGAGACGCTTGGTTTCACGCCTCCAGGTGGCCCAGACAGATGTCTAGCATGAGGATTCGTTGAGGATGTCTCGAACCAGAGGCTTGTTTTCACGTGTCCAGGTCGCCCAGATTGATGTCTAGCATGAGGATGTGTCGAGGAAGTCTCGATCGAGACGCTTGTTTGCACGTGTCCAGGTTGCCCAGGCGGATGCCTAGCATGAGGATGTGTTGAGAATGTCTCGAGAGATACGCTTGTTTTCACGTGTCCAGGTCGCCCAGGCGGATGTCTAACATGAAGATGTGTTGAGGATGTCTCGAGCGAGACGTTTGCTTTCACGTGTACAGGTCGCCCAGGCGGATGTCTAGAATGAGGAGGTGTTGAAAACGTCTCGAGCGAGACGCTTGTTTTCACGTGCCCTGGTTACCCATGCGGACGTCCAACATGAAGATGTGTTGAGGATGTCTCGAGCGAACCATTTGTTTTCACGTGTCCAGTTCGCCCAGGCGGATGTCTAGCATGAGAATGAGTTGAGGATGATGTCTAGCATGATAATGTGTTGAGGATGTGTGGAGCGAAACGCTTCTTTTCACGTGTCCAGGTCGCTCAGGCGGATGTCTAGCATGAGGATGTTGACAGGATGCCTCGAGCGAAACGCTTGTCCCCAGCACGTTCCGTAGCGCGTTCCCTTGGCACGTCCCGCTGTGCGACCCCATGGCACGTCCGCTGGCACGTCGCCTGGCGCGTCCTTTGGGACGTTTCGCGGGGCGTCCTCCTGGCATGTCTCCCTGTCAATTACCTCTGGGGCAGCTACTATGTGTTCAGGCAGCTCGAGCTTAAGATCCAGATCAGTTCGGTCAGGACTCGGATGCAAAGGAGGACTCGATCCACAACGCTATAGAGCACAATCGCGGCATGGCACATCGCAATTCAGCACGGCGCAGCACAGCACAGACTTCGGCACGGTACATCAAGATCGATACACTCAGCATTGCAATCTGGCACGTTCCTTGGCACGTTCCGTGGGGCGTCCTTTGGCGAGTCCCCCTGGCACGTCGCGTGGCGCGTCCCCTGGCACATCCCGTGGCACATCCATTGGCACGTTCCGTAGCGCGTCCCTTTGGCACGTCCCGCGGTGCGGCCCCATGGCACGTCCCCTGGCACGTCGCCTGCGCGTCCCTTGGGACGTTTCGCGGCGCGTCCTCCTGGCATGTCTCCCTGTCAATTACCTCTGGGGCAGCTACTATGTGTTCAGGCAGCTCGAGCTTAAGATCCAGATCGGTTCGGTCAGGACTCGGATGCAAAGGAGGACTCGATCCACAACGCTATAGAGCACAATCGCGGCATGGCACATCGCAATTCAGCACGGCGCAGCACAGCACAGACTTCGGCAGGGTACACCAAGATCGATACACTCAGCACTGCATTTGCCCGTCACCCAATCAGTTGTCTTTGAACACGCTGCCATGCGTTACATTTCTATATTCCTTTCTGGGTTCGTGGGTCGATCATGTTCCATGCGAAACCCTTTCCAAATCCAATGTAAAACAAACATCTTCTGCGGCGCTCTATTTCGTCATAAAGACTCCTTCTGAAAGTCCAAATATATCTATCGATATACATATATACATATATACACAACTAGCGTTCTGATACACACGGTTACTGTGGTGCACACAGGCGCCGTGGTGCGCACAGGCGCTGCGGTGCACGCAGGCACTGTGGTGTACACTGGTGCTGTGTTGCACACGGTTGATGTGGTGCACACAGGCGCAGTGGTGTACCCAAGCGCGGTGGTGCACGCAGGCACTATGGTGCACACTGGCGCTGTGTTGCACGCGGCTGTTGTGGAGTACACCAGCGCTGTGGCGTACACAGGCGCCGTGGTGCACACAGGCATTGCGGTGTACACAGGCGCTGCATGGCAGATCGCTACCTACATGTTGCTGTTACCCGTTCTCGGTCATTCCTAAGCATTCCCAGACGCCGGCGCGAAGCGCGACGTTACCTGCCCCCCCCCCCCAGTGACGGCCGCCATCGCCCCAGAATAAAAGCAGGCTCCTTGAGCCCCTGCTGGGGTCCTTTTGACCTCTTTCGGTTGTTTTTTCCCAGAAAAGGCATCGGCCCAGGGTTTTGTTTTAGTGGGTAAACCTTGTGCCAGGCCTTCCTTGCGTAGAGCCGGCGAAATTCTTTTGCGATGAATAACAAGGTCGCATAGCGCCGGCGAATTAAAATTTGAGGATGTCCCGAGCGAAACGCTGACTTGTGCAATTCCGATCGATAAAACACAGGGTGCAGGACACATTTAGGTCAGGGGCCCGAATCCGTGCGTCTTTACGCGTGTTCCCATAGATTGGCCCTCTCCAGGGGCACGAATCCGTTTGTTTTTACATATGTTCCTATTGATAGGCCTTCTCCAGGAGGCCCCACGAGGGCCCAGGTCACCCAGGGGGGTATCTATCATGATCGTCCCGAGCTGGACCCACGTGTTTTTACGTGTCCAGGCCAACCAGCGGGGCATCTAACATGATTGTCCCGAACTGGAACCACGTGTTTTTACGTGTCCTGGCCGCCCAGGGGGATATCTAACATGGCGTCGGGCCCAACGCTGAATTATCAGGAAACGCACGGGGGGCCGAAAAGCGCTACCCGAACACAGATCCCAAAACAGAACAGTGATGCTTCTTTGCTCTACACAGAGGTGGCGCTTTGGGGGCGTCTCCAAGGAAGAATTTGCGAGGATGTCTCGAGCGGGATCGCAAATTCAGCATTTCCAGGCCATGCAGGGGGGTATCTAACATGGTTGTCCCGAGCTAGAACGACGTGCTTTGTCGTGCCCAGGCCACCCAGGGAGGTATCTAACATAATTGCCCCAAGCACGGACCACGTGTTGTCACGTGTCCAGGCCAATCAGTGGTGTATCCAACATGGCTCTGGCACCACGTGTTTTACGTGTCCAAGCCACCCAGGGGGGTATCTGACATGGTTGTCTCGAGCAAGAACCATGTGTTTTAGCGTGTCCAGACCATCCAGGGGGGTATCTAACATGATTGTCCAAATCAAGAGCCACGTGTTTTATGTTGTCCAGGTCACCCAGTGGTGTATCTAACATGGTTGCCCAGAGCTGGATCCATGTGTTTTTACGTGTCCAGGCCACCCGGTGGGGCATCGAACATGGTTGTCCCGAACTGGAGCCACGTGTTTTTACGTGTCCTGGCCGCCCAGGGGGATATCTAACATGGCGTCGGGCCCAACGCTGAATTATCAGGAAACGCACGGGGGGCCGAAAAGCGCTACCCGAACACAGATCCCAAAACAGAACAGTGATGCTTCTTTGCTCTACACAGAGGGTGGCGCTTTGGGGGCGTCTCCAAGGAAGAATTTGCGAGGATGTCTCGAGCGGGATCGCAAATTCAGCATATCCAGGCCATGCAGGGGGGTATCTAACATGGTTGTCCCGAGCGAGAACGGTGTGGTCTGTCGTGTCCAGGCCGCCCAGGGGAGTATCTAACATGGTTGCTCCGAGCAAGGACCACGTCTTTTAACGTGTCCAGGCCACTCAGGGGTGTATCTAGCATTGTTGTCCCGAGCTGGCACCACGTGTTCCGACGTGTCCAGTCCACCCAGGAGTGTCTCTAACATGGTTGCAAGGAGTACGTGTTTTATGGTGCCCAGGCCATCCAGGGGCGTATCTAACATTGTTGCCGAAGGCTCGCACCACGTATTTTTCCCTGAAAGGGCTCCGTCCCAGGGTTCTTATATTATGGCTGGAGTGATGATAGCTGAAGTGAAGCATGTGAGAATGATGTTGGTGGCCATTCTCTGCGCCCCCCCTAGGGTGTCGCGACTATGCCACGCCTGCTACGCCCTGGACGACCGGCTCGGATAGCGGCCGCGCTCGGAGACCACCCCCTGCGCACCCTGTATGGTGTCGAGACTATGCCACGTCTGCTATGCCCTGGACGACCGCCTCGGATAGCGGCCGCGGTCAGAGACCACGCCCTGCGCACCCTGTGGCGTCGAAAATATACCACGCCTTCTATGCCACGCCAGGTCACCAATTGTTGAGCTCGCGGCGGTACGCATTGCATGCGGACAGCACCACTCCGTGGGCACATCTAGGCGAGTTCTCCAAGCTGACCTCGCCACCCATCTGAGTCATTGCGTTCATCATCGCCAAGCACGGAGGTGGCAATGCGTCCATGGTAATTTTGGGCGGCATGTCTGCCACGCGCAGGTACCGCGGCTGCTGCCCTCAAGCGGAATTACAGGCGAGACTGCGTGGAAGCGCGTGCACGCCGAATCGGCTTGAGCCAAGGTGTTTGCAGTTCTGGATAACATGGGGGCTCGCCTGCCGCGTTTTGCGAGCACGAAGCGGTTAGCGCTCCCACCCCCTGCGCAGCCCATGTGGTGTTGAGGAAATGCCATGCTTGCCACTCTTTGCGAGCCAGGAACGGATGGCGCTCCCACTCCCAGCTCACCCCCCAAACTGTCGAGGATGTGCCACGCCTGCCACGCTTTGCGAGCCCGAAATGGATAACGCTCCCACCCCCAGCGCATCCCCTGTGGTGTCGAGGAATTGCCACGCCTGCCACGCTGCGCGAGCCCGAAACGGACAGCGCTCCCATCCCCAGCGCGCCCCTTTGTGGTGTCGAGGAAGTGCCATGCCTGCCACGCTTTGCGAGCCCGAAACGGATAGCGCTCCCACCCCCTGCTCACCCCCCAAGGTGTTGAGGATGTGACACGCCTGCCACGACTTGCGAGCCCGACACGGATAGCGCTCCCACCCACAGCGCAACCCCTGTGGTGTCGAAGAAATGCCACGCCTGCTACGCTTTGCGCATTCACTGTGGTGTCGAGGGTGTGTCACACCTCCCACGCGTTGCGAGCACGACACGATAGCACTCTCACCCCCAGCGCAGCCCCTGTGGTGTCGAGGAAATGCCGCGCTTGCCACTCTTTGCGAGCCAGGAACGGATGGCGCTCCCACTCCCAGCTCACCCCCCAAACTGTCGACGATGTGCCACGCCTGCCACGCTCTGCGAGCCCGAAACGGATAGCGCTCCCACCCCCTGCGCATCCCCTGTGGTGTCGAGGAAGTGCCACGCCTGCCACGCTTTGCGAGCCCGAAACGGATAGCGCTCCCATCCCCAGCGCGCCCCTTTGTGGTGTCGAGAAAGTGCCATGCCTGCCACGCTTTGCGAGCCCGAAACGGATAGCGCTCCCACCCCCTGCTCACCCCCCAAAGGTGTTGAGGATGTGCCACGCCTGCCACGCTTTGCGAGCCCGGAACGGATAGCGCTCCCACCCCCAGCGCATCCCCTGTGGTGTTGAGGAGGTGCCGCGCTTGCCACGCCTTGCGAGCCTGAAACGGATAGCGTTCCCACACGTATCGGGTGTATGATGCAGTGGAAACGCCAGGCGTGCACTAGCGTTGTATGATGTATGGTGTGTGTGTGTGTGCGCGAGTGTGTGCATGCGTGCGGCTGCATCTAGATGCGTGTCTGATAAACGTGCCGTACATGGATTGCGTGTGGGCGAAGGGAGGAATGACGTGGAGTGGAGGAGGGGAGGAAGGAGGAGGGAGGGGAGGTGGGTGAGGAGGAGACGCGGGTGCAACGCGGCAGGGATGAACACCAAAACCTCATGAAGCATGCGGGGAAGAACCCCACGAAGCATGTGGGGAAGCTGTGCTGCGCAGTGCTGCGCAGTGCTGTGCCGTGCTGTGCTGTGCTGTGCTGGGGTGCTGAGCTTCGCAGTGCTGTGCTGATCTGAGCTGTGATGAGCTGATCTGTGCTGTGCTGTGCTGTGCTGTGCTGTTATGAGCTGAGCTGAGCTGTTCTGAGCAGTGCTGTGCTGTGCTGTGCTGTGCTGTGTACGTGCTGTTTGTCAAGCTGCGGTGTGCTGTGCTGCGATGCGCTGCGCTGCGCTGCGCTGTGCTGCGCTGTGTTGTGTGAGAAGGAGGAGGAGGAGGAGGAGGAGGAGGAGGAGGAGGAGGAGGAGGAGGAGGAGGAGGAGGAGGAGGAGGAGGAGGAGGAGGAGGATGAGGGGTGATGAGGAGGAGACGCGGGTGCGACGCGGGAAGGAAGAAAACCATAACCCCACTAAGCATGTGGGGAAATAGTCTGGGGACGATTTTTTGACTACGTTTGACCATTTTGGGGTATGTTTGATTTTTTTTTATTTTCGTCCAAAGCCGCCTGTAGGGGGACACGCTCGACCGAATGCTATCTTGAAGCCGCGGTTTCTCAAGTTTGCATGATCCACGCGGTGTCAGACACCAAGGCCGACGTCATCCCGACACGAGCCTGCCGTATTAAGTCGCTCTGAATCAGACTCATTCACACTTGCATTCACTCATGCCCCAGCAGTCCTCAAGGAAAGCGTTGGGAGAGGTTACACATGTGGGGCTCTCCGTGCCGAATGATCGTGAGGCCCTTGCCAGCCTCTCGGGCCCCCCCTCGGCAGCCTTTCTGGGAATCTCTCACGCCGTCTTGAGGGCCTCTCGGGGATGAGGACTCGTCTTGGGCGCTGCTGGGGAGCGTCGGAGTCGCGTCCCGTGAGACTCGTAGTTAAGCATTTGGATGGCTCATGGCATCTCAGCGGCTGGCCTCTTAGGCCGTCATGGGAGTCTCTTGGTGACCCTCAGGCGATCTCGGGCGCCTCTCGGAGGCTGCCTGGGGCGTCTGAGGAGCCCCTTTGACCCTGTCGGTCGACTCTTGGACGTATTTTGGGGTTCTCTTGTGAAGCTCTTTTGGCCGTCTTGGGGTCCTCTCGGAGGCGTCCCGGTGGGCTCTCGGGTTGCCTTTGGAGCTTGTCGGGGACAAGAGATGGGTGGTGCCGGAGACAGCTGGCCCTCAAGTCACGAGGCCGTCTTGGAGAGCGAAAGCGGCAAAGACAGTTCGTTCTAGTGTGGTTTTGCAAGTCGGCGGATTTCAGAGACGAAAAATATGGCCTGCATTGCCAACGGTCCGCCGATGTTGAGACCATAGGGAGGGTGGGGCCAGTGTAACCCCCACCACGGGTTCGAGGATTGCAGCCAAGAGGGTTGGTGGGATTTCGGCATGCATTCCTCTCTTCCCCCTCCTCCGCCTTCTCATCCGTTCCCTCCTCCGCCTTCTGTTTCGCCTCCCCCCCTCCCCATTGCATGGCCAAGCACTGGATGATTATGAACATCCCCCCCGTAGGACTTCAATGGCCGCCCGGCGGAGACGCCTGAACCCACGATGGAGCCTGGTGTTCCATGCATGTGCAATTGCACTGGTTCGTGCTGCTCCTTCGTGTATTACGACACGGACGGTAGTGGTTGTCTTGAGCCTTCGGAGGCCCAGATTGCGGGTGCAAATGCGACGTACATGAGTCCGCCGTATGAGCAGTATGACTTGGATGGCGACGGCTGCCTCAACGAGACGGAAGCAATCTGCCCTACAGAGCTGCCAACCAATGGTGATGCTCCTTGCGGACAGTATGTGGCGGTTGGCACGAGCGTTCCCCAATCATGCACTGGGCAAACCAGGCGTCGTCGCACGACCGAGTGCTCCAGTTGCGATACTGGCACATTCGCCGTTGCCGGTTGCGACAGTTGCATGGAGAATGATGCCATGTACCTCAGCGCGAGTGCAAGTGTGAGTGACAGCAGGATCTATGTCAACAAGGACACCGACTTGGGCGGATTCGCTGTGTCCGTCGGGGATTCAATCACGATTTCGAAGTGCTGCTGTGAAAGTGCTAGCGACCACGGCACGTTTGTCATCACTGGCGCCCCGCCCACCACCCCGGCCCTCTCCTTCGACATTCCAGCATTAACTATGGACTTCAGCCAGTTCGACCGTGTTACCAAGACCTGCTCTTCGACCGATGGAGTTGGCTATCCCAGCTCCTTCCCGTGCGGATGTGGTTCCGAAATTTGTGGCGAGTCAACGAAGTGCGACATTAGTGGCAATGGTGGGTGCGGAGCTTGCATCCCCACCGTCTTGCCGACACCAGCTCCGACAGTGTCGGCCAAGGGCGACCCGCACCTGGTAAATCTGAATGGGGAGCACTTCGACGTGAACCACGGAGGGGATTTTACTCTGCTGCGGATCCCCCAGGACGCTACCAAGCCCGCCGAGGTGGAGCTGAAGGCCATTATCCTCCCCGAACACGGGAAGCCGTGCACCACGTACATCACCGAGGTGGAGCTCTCAGGCGGCTGGTTCGGCGGCAAGGTTGTGCAGGTGCGCTCCTACCTCAGGTCGCACACCAAGAACGAGAGCGACAAATTTCTGGGCCTCCGGGTGCTGGATCGGGCCCCCAGCGCGCGTGCCGACGAGGCCGCTTGGGTGACTCTTTCGCAGTGGGCCGACGCGAGCTACGTCGTCTCGGAGCCTCAGACAAAGGATGGCTTCGGGGTGACCGTGTCCACGGCGAAGTGGCACAGCAAGAAGGACGCCAGGCATCGAGTAGGGGATCGGCTACATAATTGATGTACACCCCATGATTGTCCTTGTCCGCCGAATCTACGAGCACTGAATATTATAATGCTCTTCAGATATACGGAGGTTTCAACGTAGCTTGAACAGCTTCGACGGACAATCATCATTGGGGAAAATGAATTGTGTAGTCGATCAATGTCGATGCCCTGTTCGAAGGCAGGATGTCCCGACCGTGGCAGGGCAGGTCGAAATCCAGGTGACCAATCAGTTGCTGAGCAGCGAGCCCACGAAGTTCATCGTTCGACAGGACCTGCCCAGGCAGGAGCACCTGAATCTGGCCGTGAGGCGCCTGAGCTCGCTGGGCCGCGCGGACGTCGGCGGCCTGCTTGGCTTCGACGAGCACCCTGAGTCCCTGGAGGATGTCACGCCCGAGTGCCAGCGCCACAGGGACGGTCTCGACCAACAGACTGGCCCTCGCCACAGCAAGCCAGAATGGAAGGTCCGCTGGGAGAAGATCAGGGAGCAGCGCATGCAGCCGACCCACACCGACAGCCTGAACGACAACGAGGCTGCCGCCAGCCTCGCGGGCAGGGATATGATGTGCGTGTGCCCCAGTGACACCTCTGGAGACCTCGCAGAAAGCGTACACGTTGAGGATGTGGTCGGCGGTGGTAGCACTGGTGGCGTCCTCGTCGAGTTCCAGACGGGTAGGCTCGCCGAGGCGACATGGGACTGATGAGCAGATGGATCGACCGGCTTGCGGCCGGATTCGTAAATCTTTTCTGCAGCCTTGGAGAGTGAGATCCAGCCAAGAAGTGCAGCGAATGTCAGCTCCTCCCTCCATCCATCACTTTTTCATCGATGTGAGACTCGCTTGGTTGTGGTTGAACTCTGGTTGTCCCCAGACGGGCCTAGGACGAGGATAAATCCGCCCCAGAGCGTCCCAGAACGCTCTCAGAGCGCTCTTCAACGCTCTGAGAAAGCCGCGGCGCCCGAGACATCCTCCAGATCCGCCGGATCTCAGAGATCCTCGATCTGTCCTTGCTCGGAGGTTGATAGACCTCCTTCCCTGACACGTCGATTAGCGAATTGGCCGTTTTCGGTTCGCGAGAGGGCGTCGCGGCCGTCACTTTTGCGGGTCCAGGTCCGTCGGTTTCGGTCCCAGGCCGTTTTCACCAAAGGGTGGTTTACTCAAGGGAGGTTTGTCCACCGCCGATCTCCTCGTCCTGGCTTCGTCGTATACGGTGGGGGCGTTCATCAAGGAATGTGCCCGGGGGGCTTCAGACCCTGGAGGGTTCCTTATCTGATGAGGTTTGGCGGTGATATCCATGGCCGAGCATCGATTGGAGTTCCACTGGCTCCCAGACCCTGGATTCCTGAGCGCGAGGGAGGTTCCGCTTTGAGGCCACCTTCCTTTCCTAAGTGTGTCAGCTGCCACAGCAGCACCTTCCAGGACCTGCGGGTCAAGTCTTCTTCTGAGTCGGCGGGTCCGCCCCCGCCGTCTCCTGCCTGCTGCTTGCCCGCAGCTGAGCAGCGCGCCCGACCGTACCAGCGATGGGGCCTAAGGCCGTGCCTGGCTTCGTCGTGTGCACGGGCTGCCGGTACCGCTGGAACTTCCGCTCGAACGCGAAGTGCTGGCTGTGCGGGATCGGGCTGGAGCTGGCGCCCTCGAAGCCTTCGCCCCGCGTTGGGGTCTGGGCGGACGGTGGCGGCGGCGGACCCCAACTCGCACATCGCGGCGGCGGCGGCGGAGGCCCACCGAAGAATGGAGCCAAGGACGGCAAGGGCGGCAAGGGCCGCGGTGCAGCCTACCGTGGTGGCGGCGGTGCAGTCTCCCGTGGCGGCGGCGGGGGTGGCGCGTGCTGCCGTGGCGGAGGCGCCTTCCCGAGGGCCCCCTGGTCGGCCCTGCCCGAGAGCGAGCTCGACGCGCTCCTCGCCTGTGGGGACCCAGCCATCGCAGCCAGGCTGCAGGAGGCGGTCCGCGAAGCGCGGCGCTTTGTCGCGCCCGCGGTCGCCCCAGTGCCGAAGCCGCTCGAGCAACGTCTGGAGTCGGCCACGGCGAAGCGGATCAACCTCCAGCGCCAGCTGGATGAGGCGGCGGACGCGCTCGTGGCGGCGGAGGACCACCTCGCTGAATGCCGCGGCTGGCGTGACGAGGCTGCGGGCAGCCTCGCGGAGGCCAAGGAGGAGGATAACGCCCTCCTGCGCCAGCGTGCCCAAGCGGCGGGCGTCGTGGGAGCCCAGCCCGACGGCGCGAGGCAGCTCACCTTCAACTTTGACGCGGAGTCGTTTGACAACTTCGCCGAGCTGGAGGAGGAGGCGCAGGCCGCCCTCAGGCGCCTCTGCGATGAGGGGCTCCAGATCATGCAGGGCGCGCAGGCTACGTTCGAGCGCAACTGCCAGGAGCACCAGCAGCGCATCAAGCGCCAGATCGCGGAGGAGGTGGCCAAGAAGCGCAAGCGCACCGAGGAGGGGCCTGCAGCAGCCGTGGCCCCTGGCACCCCCGTGCAGGGCGCGGGCGCCCCGCCGCAGCCTGCAGGGCAGGCGGCCGCCCCTGCTGCCCCCGCCGCCCCCGCCGCAGACGCTGCGCCTGGAGCTGGGACTCCCCCAGCGGCAGCGATGGAGAGCCGAGCGGCAGACGAGGCGGCCCGCCAGCGCGCTGCCGACCAGAAGGCCGCTGCGGCGGCCCCTCCACCTCCTGCTGGCGCTGCTGCTGGCAGCGGCCTGGCCCGCGCGTAGCACCCTGCTGCCAGGCGGCGGCCCCGACAGCGCGGCGCCGCCCGCCCCTGTCGGGGCTGAGGGGACAGAGGCGGCGGCGCCCAGCCGCTCAGAGGCGGCGGCGGCGCCGGGTGGCGGCCTGCCCGCCTGCAAGGCGGCCAACGTGGCGACCGACGCCTGGGTCGAACTTCCCTTCACTGTGCCGCTGCTGCGCCAGGAACGGCGCTTCGGCGTCGTGCGCCACGACACCAAGTTCGAGGCGCTCAGCAGCAGGACAGAGCCAAGCGCTGCGGCTGGCTTGGCTGGGCCCGACCGAAGGACTGGCAGTCCTCAGCCTAGCCAGGGGCCCACATGCCATAGTGGGTACCCAATTCAAGTTGACGAGGCTACGGGCGAGGGAGTGAGACCCCCTGGGGTTCGGAGCCCCAAGGCGGCGAGCAGCCGCCCGCCTGGCGGCCCCGCGGCAACCGAGCAGCCTGCGGCCCAGCCTCAGCCTGGGCGACCGCAGGCCAAGCCCCTCCAGCTGGCCAAGCAAATCAGGCCTACGGGACCGAAGCCAACTAGCTTCGTCACGCTGAACGTCTCGACCTGGTCAGAGAAGAAGGTGGAGATGGAGCGGATCCAGGATGGAGGAGGTGACGACGTCATCCTGGCGCAGGAGAGGCGATGCGCTTATAGCCAGAAGGCGGCCAACGCCTGCTGCTGGGCCAGGAGCAACAGCTTCAGCGCCGCCTTCGGCAGCGTCCACAGCACGGGGCAGGCGGCGCAGGCGGGCTCGGAGAGCGTCGGAGTGCTGGAGTCAACGACCTGGGGCGTGGCGGCGACCGACCACGACGGGCACCAGCACAGTGCCCGCATCCTGGCCCGAAGGGTGGCCTTCGGTGATCTCGCGGTCACGGAGGTCAGCGCCTACCTCGAGCTCCCGTTCAGGGGGCTCAAGGAGTCCGTCGAGACCGCGGAGCTCCACCTGACCGACCAGTTCGGCATCTCCGAGGGTGAGTGGTACCAGGGCAGGGCCAAAGGACCCCGCTCTGTCAAGAAGAAGCTGGCGGACCAGCAGCGCAGGAAGGCGGTCAGGAAGCTCAGCCCCCTCACCAGTTGCCGCCTCCGCCTCGGGAGGATCGCCAGACAGCTCAGAGCTGCTGCTGCGGGCTGCTCACCCCCTGTGGGGCACGTAGGCTACATGAAGCACCTGGTGCAGGTGGCCAGGAGCCTGGGGCGCAAGTTCGAGCAGGCGGGCAGCACCGCGTTCGAAGACAAGAAGCTCGTCTCGCTGAAAGAGGTGACCCAGGTGCCCACTGTGCAAGGGCAGGCCTTCCTGCGGGCGACCGAAAGAGCGTTGGCGTCACACAGGGGCCTCCACGGCGACGGCGACTACCAGCAGGACGAGTTCGGCTGCTGCTTCGCCCTGCGGTACTCCTCCGCCCTCTTTGCGGAGAAGGCCAAGGAGAAGGACAGGAGGGAGGCAGCGGTCCAGGAGTACGACGCCAGGCCTGCGACTCTGCGCAAGCTCCGCGGCGAGGAGAGCGGGACCCTGGCCCGCCGCCACCACAGGTGCCCTGCCTGGGGGGGGGCTGGAGGCAAGGTCGCAGCCCCGCCGGCTTGCTGCGTGCTGCCGAGTTGGTGGCAGACTTCGACGGCGAGGTCGACTTCCTGCACGCCGCCGCGGCGGAGCCCGCCCCTGGGACAGGTGGATTCAGCCCGCCGAAGTCGCAGTCCCAGGGGCGCGGCGAGTTCGGGAAGTTGCACGACGCGGAGGTGCGAGGGCCTGTCGGGTCAGCGGCTGGCAACATGCAGACGCCCGTCGCGGAGGCTGACGTTGGCGACGGCGAGGCGCAGGCCGCGGCGGCCGACGGCGGCCCCCTCCTCGCCACGGCGGCGGCCCTGGCAGCAGTGGCGGCAGCGGCCGCTTCCTGCTCGCGGCCGTCGCCCGCGAGGCGCCGCCCCGCCTCGGCCGATAGGCCCGCGGAGGTGCTGCGCCGAGCGCCCCAGCGCAGGGTGCAGGAGCAGTCGAGGCGCCGCGAGGCCCCGGCGCCCGCGCCCAGCCCGCGGCGGGCGGCGGCAGCGGCGGCTTGCAGCGGCCCAGCCCCTGAGGTGGCGGCTGATGCGGCCCGTCCAGCGGGATTGAGGGTCTACGGCCACCTCATGCGGGGGTCGCGCGTCGAGGGCAACGGCTCCGAGCCCCCCCTGGTCTGCTCAGCGTGCTGGGGGTACTGCCGCCTCCCCAGGCGCGCGCATCGCGGCCTGGCCACGCCGTGTGGGGCCAGCGCGGCGGCTGGGCAGCCCACGTCCCTGAGGGGCTCCCGAGCCCAGGCGCGGACGGACTTCGCACGGGGCACCCTGCCTGCGTCCAAGGATCCGTTCGCGCCGCTGGCCCCGCCGATGGAGAGCACGCGCCTGTGCTGGGCGACGGCGCCCCAGGCCAGGCTGGGCCACGGGGCGGAGGAGCAGGCGCTCGCGGCGGCGCCCGTGCCATCGCAGCGGCAGCCTGCGGCCGCCCCACCCCCGCCACCTGCGGCTGGCGATGGGGGCCAGGCGGCAGCGCCGCCGTGCGCCGCGGCGCCGCGGCGCCTGGTCGCGGCGGCACCGCGAGCGGAGGCCGAAGAGCCGCGGCAGGTCCGCCCAGGGCTCGAGGGCGCCCTCTGCGCCCGCGGCTTTGCAGTTGATGCGGCGGCCCGCGGGCGCGAGAGAGCCGCGGGGTCGGCGGCCGCCCGCGCACGCCGCGCGGCGGGGCTCGCAGTGCGATGATTGGAGAATTTATGCATGAAGCCGCCGAGCCCGCTCGGCGCCCACATAGATAAAAAAAATGCCCCCCCCCGAGCCTTTTCGGCGCGAGCTGATCTACCTGAGCTGGCGACAGCTCGCGTTTGTGCCCACTTACTTCGAAGCGGCGTAGTGGGCACGAGCCAACTCACGACGACGGCTCCCCCCGCGGCAGCCCGCGGGCCATGGCGCCGTCACATCTGGACCCTGCTGGCACCATCCCAGGCGCGAAGCAGACACCTCTCTGGTCCTGCTCCTGCGGCTGTGATGGGAACTGGGCGTCCAGGATCCGCTGCCGCCAGTGCTGGAAGGCGGCTTCCACCAAGGTGGTGCAGGCAGCCAAACGCTCGGCAGCAGCAGCCGAAGGACCAGCACCCAGCACGTCTCGCCCGCGCGGGGCCTGGGCGCAGGGTCCGCCAGGACAGGGTCAGCTACTGGAGCAGCTGCAGAAGCTGCAGAAGCAGGTGGCAGAGCTCAAGGGCGAGGCCCCGCCGCAGTCGAAGCCCTGGAAAGAACGCAAGCCCCCGCCCAGGAAGGCTGCCGTGGAGAGTT
This sequence comes from Prorocentrum cordatum, assembly GCA_963575745.1. Classification (NCBI taxonomy): domain Eukaryota; class Dinophyceae; order Prorocentrales; family Prorocentraceae; genus Prorocentrum; species Prorocentrum cordatum. Next base: position 535,330 of record CAUYUJ010019137.1, read on the forward strand.
CTGGCATCTCCTACAAGGACGTGGTCACCTTCTTGGCGAAGGAGGGGCTCGACACCAGCGCGGTTGAGGCGGCAGAGAAGGCGGCGGAGTCGAAGGCGCTCGAGAGCAAGCAGCCTTCTGCTCAAACTCAGCGCTGGCGGGTCAAAGCCATGCGTGACAAGATCAAGAAGCTCGAGACCCGTGAGGCCGCCATCTTGGAGCAGCAGGCCGCGCTCGACAAGGAGCTCCAGGAGCTCAAGGTCTCGATCGAAGAAGAGAACCAGAAGCTCACCGAGGGGGAGGCCAAGCTGGTCAAGCTCCAGGCCAGCGAGTTCCCTGACCCGATCCAGGTGGTCGCAGCGGGTTTGGGCGAGGACGCCGCAGCCAGCCAGGAGGCCAAGGACGCCCTCGCGGTCCTCGCCCGCTTGCATACCGCAGCCAGCGACAGCAAGAAGGCAGCGGCCGCTGCCAGGGATGCTGCTGCTCCTTCTGGTGCTGCTGCTGGGGCGGCAGACGCAGGCGGCGAGCACGCGCCAGTGCCAGAATCAGAGGACATCGACATGGAACTGCTGGGGGGAGAAGGCTGGGAGGCGAAGCATGAGGAGTATGCCGCAGCCTCAGCAGCCCTCCGTGAAGCGGCCCCCGAGCAGCGAGAGGAGGCAAAGCGCAAGCTGCGCGACGCCCTTGACGCGCTCTGGGCTGCAGGCAAGCGGCCGCGGCGCCTTTGAGCCCAGGTCCAATGGGTGCCTGGAGGAGCAGAGAGGCCAAGGGACTGGCAGTCCGCAGTCTAGCCGAGGGCCCATATGCAATAGTGGGTTGCTCTTTCAGGATGGAGTGGCGACAGACTCGGGCGTGAGACCCCCCTCGGACCTCGTCTGCGAGGCGACGCGCCGCCCCCAGCCAAGGGCTAAGGCGGCAGGCGCGGCGGCGCCCGTCGCGGCCGTGGTGCTCCAGCTGGCCAAGTTGGTGCGGCCTTCGGCGCAGCAGGGCGCCAGCATCCTCAGCATCAACGGCTCCACATGGGCGGAGTCCCAGACGGCCCTCGAGATGCTGCTGGACGCGAAGGCCAGGGACGACGTGTACCTCATCCAGGAGACTCGGTTCACTTCGGCGCTAGCCCAGGGCCCTGCCCGAGCCTGGTGCAAGAGGAACGGCATCAACGCGGCCTTCGGAGAGTGCCGCAGCACAGGGACGGCAGCTCAAGCAGTATCTTCGGGGGTCGCCGCGCTGGTCGGAGAGCACCGCGGAGTGGCCTGGATCGACCAGGCCTGGGGCCAGCACGCCTCCAGGATCGTGGCGAGGCGCGTAGCCTTCGGGGACCTGGTGGTGGTGTGCGTCAGCCTGTACCTGCAGTGTTCGGTCAAGCTCAATGAGGCTAACGTGGGCCTCTTGAGTGAGCTGCAGGGCTTCCTCCTAGGTTTGCGTGAACCCTTCGTTGTGGGGGGGGACTGGAACTTGGAGCCCAGCCTCCTCAGCCGCTCGTGGTGGCCACGCGCGGTGGGAGCGGTGATTGTGGCGCCCGACGAGCCGACCTGCGGCGAGAACACGTGCGACTTCTTCGTGATCTCGGACGTCCTGGCAGGGCTTGGGCCGAAGGTGACTGTGCTCAGACAGGCGACGACGCACCCGCGCACCCCGGTCAGGCTCACCTTCATGAAGCTGTGCAGCCAGGCAGGTGTCTGGGTGCAGAAGGGTCCCAAGCCGTTCGGGCTGCCAGGGGCTAAGCGGGAGGGGATCCAGCCAGAACCAGAGGAAGAGGACTCCCTGACGGACTGGAAGGCGCCGCTCCTGGACGAGAACGAGAGCCCACACGAGGCGATCAAGGAGTTCTTCGACCAGGCGGAAGAGCGCCTGATACACCTCTTCGGCATCAAGGACGGCGCCAAGTACCGTGGCAGGGCGCAGGGGCCCAAGAGGGTGCCCAAGCAGCTCATCCACCTCCTGCGCTCGGAGGAGTTGCGCAGGACCAGCCCGCTAACGCGCTGCTGGATTACCTTGGGGCGCCTGGCCACTCAGCTGGCATCCGCGGCGGCGGTGCCCCACCCCTCGCCCAGGCACCACAAGCACGTCAAGCGACTGCAGGCGGCCGCCCTTGACTTGGTCCCCAAGTTCGAGGCAGAAGGCTGCGAGATGTTCGGCGGCACCAAGATGTCAGCGTTGCTGGCGGAGATCGCGGACAGGTCGCAGCTGGGCAGCATCTTCCTCCAGGCCATTGGCGCCGCCTCGGAGGTCAAGCGCAGGGAGGGCGCGAAGCTAGCCAGGCAGCGCTGGAAGGACTTCATGACCGAGGCCCTCAGCGGGAACGGCAAGGGCGCCCACGCGATCAGCAAGCAGGCCAACCTCGAGAACTGCTCCATCCTCGGCCCTGTCGAGGGGGAGGCCCCATCCAGCCCCGCTGGTCGGGCAGCAGGCCCTGGACAGGATCCCTGAGGAGTGGGGGGCGCTCTGGCACAAAGAGGGCTCCGCCAGCGCCCGCCCCGAGAACTGGGACGAGCCCTTGGGTCTCGACGCCATCACGGCGGAGGATGTGCTGGCAGCGGCGAGGTCCTTTCCCAGGAAGACGGCGCTGGGATGGGGCGCCTTCCACCCCAGGCTCATCCTCAGCCTTGGCAGGGAGTACGCGGACAGGCTGGCAGCGATCTTGTCAGCTTGGGAACGGCACCCCAAGCCGTCGGAGCTGTTCACCACGATCATAGTCTTCTTGGGGAAGCCCGACGGGGGCCGCCGCCCGATCGGGCTCCTCTGCAGTTGGCTGCGCATATGGAGCCGCATCAGGCGCAAATGCTGCGCGGGCTGGGAGCGGGACCACAAGCTCCCCGAGTACTGGGGGGCGGACCCTGACACCAGCTGCGACAGGGCGGCCTACATTCACAACCTACTGCTCGGCCTGGCGCGCGAGAAGAACTTCGAGGCTGCGTCGGTCTACTTCGACATCAGCAAGTTCTACGAGCAGATCAACCACGGGCTGCTCCTCGACGCGGCGAGGGGCTGCGACTTCAACACGGGGTTGATCCAGGCGCTGTGCGTGCTGTACTCAGGCCCCCGCAGGGCCAGGGCCGACCTAGCCCTCAGCGAGCAGCTGGTCATCGACGACACCGTCATCGCTGGATGCTCCTGCGCGACTACGATGGCGAGGATCATGTTGTACGACCTCCTGCTGAAGTCGAGGAAGATGCTGCCGATCGGAAGGGTGGTCAACGTGATCGACGACATCTCGGGCCACGGCATCGGCACGCGCAGGCTGGTCGTCGAGCAGATCGCCAGGTTCGCGAAGGGAGTTGCCACCATGCTGGGCGAAAAGCGTCTCCCCATCAACTGGAGAAAGACCAAGGCACTGGCCTCCTCGGTGAGTCTGAAGAGAGCTTTGCAGCAGCACGCCGACTGGGTCCTCGCCGACGAAGCCCTCGTCTCTGGCCACCGCGACCTTGGAGGCGATGCGACGGCGGGCGGACACCGCAGGGTCGAGACGCAGGTGGCCAGGGAGCTGGCGGCCTTGAGGCAGGGCAACAACCTCACCAGGATCTTCGGCGCAGGGATGAGGCAGGCCAAGATCCAGAGGGCAGGCCCCACTGCAAAGGCCCTGTGGGGCTCGGCCATCAACGGAATCCCGCCAGGGCGCATGAGGGCGCTCAGGGTATCGGCGGCGAAAGCCGCCTGCAACCTGCCGACGGGCGCGGCGCTGACCTTCTGCCTGCAGTGCGCCCCCCAGGGCTGGAGGCAGGATCCGCTGGTGATTGCGACGGGCCTGGCAGTCCAGGCGTTCGTGTCCATGAGCTGGTCAGGCCAGGCCTCCCCTGCCGCTGTGCAGGCCTGCCTCAGGGACAGCAGACGACTGGCCTCGCTGCAGAGGCCGTGGGCCGCGGTGCGCGACCCCGTCTCGGCGCTGGTGCTCACGCTGGGGCGGGTCGGCTGGGGCCTCAGCGCTGGAGGGCGTTTCCTGACCGACAGGTCGGGCATCGAGTTTGATGTCACGAGGTTCTCGCCCGCCTTCCTCGCAGCCAGGGTCAAGGAGGACACGCGTCAGGCGGCGTCGCTCGAGGAGTACGCCAGCAGGCCCGAGACCTTCTGGCAGTGGCGACTGCCGCCGTGGTGGACGCCGATCAACCAGCTCCTTGGCGCCGAGGAATCGGAAACCTGGACGGCTCACCACAAAGGCTGTTTGAGACGCTTGGCGTCCTTGGCCAGCTGGCCCCAGGCCCGACTGGCAAGGCATGGGCGAGAGATCGACCCGCTGTGCAGGCTCTGCGGCGCCGCCCCTGGGACGATGCACCACATTCACCACGAGTGTCCAGCATGGGCGCCCTGGAGGCGGGACTATTGCCCGTGCCAGGTGCGGCAGGCAGCGGAGCAGGCCCACCGCATGGGGCCCCCCTTCGACGAGCTCTTCAGCCACTGGCTCTTCGCCGACATCAGCCTCCTCGTTGCCAGGCCAGTCTGGGATGACAGCTGGGCGTGGAGATCCTGCGGGTGGGGGGACGGCATCTTGGTGGTGCCAGACGGGTCCTTCGTCTTCACCGACGGCTCGTGCCTGAATGGGGACTTCCCGCACGTCAGGAGCGCGGGGTGGGCCGTCATCGTGCACGGGCCCGAGGGGGGGCTCCTAGCCGAGGCATGGGGAGCCGTGCCCCCCAGCGACCTCCCGTCGCAGACGGCCAAGGCAGGGGGGGACTACGCCGCCGCCATCGGCCTCGCCGACATCATCGGGAACTACACGCTGCTCAGCGACTGCTTGAGCACGGTGAAGGCGGCTTCCAACCTGACCAAGGCCTGCGGCCCCAGCTCCCTGCGCGCCCACGTGTGGGCCAGGGTGGGTGATGCATCGGAGGGCGTAACCATGCGCCACGTGCCCGCCCACCGCTCTGAAGCCGCGGTGCGTGACGGGGAGCTCACCCTCTTCGAGCTCCTGGGCAACAGGCGCGCCGACACCAGGGCAAAGGAGGGAGCGGCCTTCCACGCCATCGCTGAGCAGGACGCCCTGATGTTGGAGGGCTGCCTAGCTCGGGCGAAGGAGGTTGCCAGGTGCGCGGCGGCCCTCGAGGTGCACATCACCGAGTCGGGGCTCAGGGACGCCTGGCCGCTCACCTCTCTGGACCTCGTGGACCTGGACCCCTTCGCCTCGACGCCCGACCTGGAGCAGCTGCTGGAGGCCGAGGAGTCGGCGGCCGGCGGCTCTGGCGGCTTGGAGGCCGTGGGGGCGGCCGCTGCGTTGGCGGCGGCAGCTGCGGCCTGCCAGGGAGCCCAGGCCCAGGAGACGGAGGCGCACAGAGCCTGCCAGCGTCGGCTGTGTTGAACCCCCCCGCCCACTCCTTCCTCTGGGGCCTCCCCTGCCGCTGTGGCTGCCGACCCGCCTCTGAGAGCCCCCTCGGGCCCTGCTGGCCAGGTGGGGGCCCCAGGGCCTCTCTTGGTGTCCCCCGACCCTGGCGAGTCGGGGGTCTGGGAGGTCAACGGCCACCGGCTTCGGGAATCCCGCGTTTCTGGCAGTGATGGCCCTGAGTTTCTGGTCTGCGTGGCGTGCTGGATGCATTGGATGAAACCTCGGTGCTGCCGCCGAGGCCTAGCCAAGGCCTGTAGCGGGGCCCAGCGCGCAGGCGACCCCAAGGCCAAAAAGGGCTCCAGGGCGCAGGCGCGTAACGATTTCGCGAAATCGCTTTTGCCTGGAAAACTCAAGCAGCCGATTGACCAGTTGGTTCGGCCCACAGCGGCCACCCGTGCCAGGTGGGCCGTGGCGCTCGGCACGGTTGCGGGCACTGAGGGCAGGGATGACCTAGGGGCCCCTGTCGGCTCCAGAGCCCCCGCAGTGGAGCCCCTTGAGGTGCGGGAACGGGCACCCGCCCCGCCTGCCCCAGTGAGACTGTTTCGCCCAGGGCTCGAGGGAGCCCTGGGCTCCTTCGGCTTTGCCAGCGCTGCTGAGGCTCAGGAGCGTGGCAGGGCCGCCAGAGTGGCCAGGATGGTGGACCCCAGGCTTGTGGTCGGGCAGAGCGCGGAGTGATGGTTGCCGCGCTTCGGGGTCTGGTCCTGGCGGGCTGCGGGCTCGCGCAAGTACTGTTTGCGGGGCCGTAAGTCGGCTTCTGAATTTGTCCGTGCATGACAAGCCCCAGGGTGATAGGATAAAAAAATGCCCCCCCCCGCCGGGCGCGGGGGCAGCGGACCCCGGGAGGGCGAGCCGTGGCCTCGAGCGGCTTGCCCCTGGGAGCCCCGCCCGCGCCACGCATGTCTGAATTTGACAAGGGCGCTTGCGCCTGCGAAGAGTCGGGGGTGGACAGAACCCCTAACAGTGACACGTCGATTAGTGAATTGTCCTTTTTGGGTTCTCGAGAGGGCGCCGCGGCCGTTATTTTCCAGGCTCGCGCCCGCCAGGTTTGGGCCTCAGGTCGTTTTCACTAAGCCACGTTTTACTAAAGTGAGGTCAGTCCATCCCCGAAAGAGGTAAAACATGATCGACCCACGACCCCGGAAAGGAATATAGATATGTAGCGCATGGCAGCGTTTTCAAAGACACCTGATTGGGTGACGGGCAAGTGCAATGCTGATTGTATCGATCTTGATGTACCGTGCCGAGGGCTGTGCTGTGCTGTACCGTGCTGAATTGCGATGTGCCATGCCGCAGTTGTGCTCTATAGCGTCGTGGATCGAGTCTTCCTTTGCATCCGAGTCCTGACCGAACTGATCTGGATCTGAAGCTCGAGCTGCCTGAACACATAGTAGCTGCCCCAGAGCTAATTGACAGGGGGACATGCCAGGAGGACGCGCCGCGAAACGTCCCAAGGGACGCGCCAGGCGACGTGCCAAGGGACGTGCCATGGGGTCGCACCGTAGGACGTGCCAAGGGGACGCGCTACGGGACATCCTCAAAATTCCTGCGCGCGGGACGTGGCACGCGCGAGACATCCCCGGAATTCCTGCGAGCGGGACGTGAAAACAAACATTTCGCCTGAGACATCCTCTGAATTCTGGCCCCCCACGAGGCCCCCGCTCGAGACATCCCCCAAGTTTGCAAAAGCAGCGTTTCGCTCGAGACATCCTCAACAAATTATGAAAACCAAGCGTTTCGCTCGAGACATCCGGTCAAAACCCAAGGACATCCTTGCAAAATAAACGAATTAGTCGAGACATCCTCAAAATTTCTGCGCGCGGGACGCGGCACGCGCGAGACATCCTTAGAATTCCTGCGAGCGGGACGCGAAAACAAGCATTTCGCCTGAGACATCCTCTGAATTCTGGCCCCCCACGAAGCCTCCGCTCGAGACACCCTCAAATTTTGCAAAACCAGCGTTTCCTTCGAGACATCCTCAACAAACTATTTCAAAAAAGCGTTTCGCTCGAGACATCCTGCCACAATTCTAAGAAATCCTGCAAAACCAAACGAATTAGTCGAGACATCCTCGAAATTCCTGCGCGCGGGACGCGGCACGCGCGAGACATCCTCGGAATTCCTGCGCGGGGCGCTTTTCCGCGTCGCGGTCGGAGCTCCAGACCCCGTTATTGGTCGAGGATTCTTCGAAAAACGCTCCGCACTTTTTTTTACGAGGGAAAACGGGATCCGAGATGGGGGGCGCACTTTCCTCGAGCGGGCACGCACGAAACGCATTTTTTCGACTGAAAATCAGTACTTTACCTCGTTGTTTACGCAGAATAAATTCGCCGGCCCTCTTCAAGTCGAAACCGGGGGGTAAACCCACTAAAAGAGAACCCTGGGCCTACGCCCTTTCCGGGAAAAATCTATGCCCCCACCGTATCCCGAGAGCCGACTGGGGAACCGGGGAGCGGCAGGAGCCCACTCGGGGTCGCAGGCTGGCGCGCACCGCCCCTCTCTGCGCCGGCCAGGAGCCGTCGAGCCAGGCTGGCTGTGGACCTGATGCCGTGGCTGCTGCTGCTGCTGAGGAGGAGGAGGAGGAGGAGGAGGAGGAGGAGCAGGAGGAGGAGGAGGAGGAGGAGGAGGAGCAGGAGGAGGAGGAGGAGCGAGGAGCGAGGAGCGAGGAGCAGAGAGGAGCCATACTCTGGCTGACGCCCTCCCCAGACCTCCGTCGTCGGAGGTCTCGGCCCCACCCCCGAGGACCAGGCTTCGTCGCGAGCCGTTTTTATTGTCGCCCGGTGCCCGAGAAGGGACCCCTGGTGGCCGAAGTTGCGGACGAGCGCCTGCCTTGTTTGTCTCTCCTTGTCGAGAAGAAGTGCTGGCACGCCCAACGCACTCGAGCCTCTGGGAGCGGCTGGGAGTCTGTTCTGGATGGGGCCCGAGACAATTGGTCAAGGAACGAGGACGAGGGCACATCCGTTCAAAATCCGTCCCCGGATCCCTCCCAGGGTCGAAACTGACAAGCTGTCCGAGCCGCGCCCGGCCAGTCGTGGCGACGAGGGGACCTCTTTCTCCCCCTTCCCTTAAGTCGGGCCTGTCCCTCTACAGGGGGAATTTTCAAAACATGATCGACCCACGAACCCTGAAAGGAATGTAGAACTGTAACACATGGCAGCGTTTTCAAAGACACCTGATTGGGTGACGGGCAAATGCAATACTGAAGGTATCGATCTTGATGTACCCTGCCGAGGGCTGTGCTGTGCTGCGCCGTGCTGAATTGCGATGTGCCATGGCGCGACTGTGCTCTATAGCCTCGTGGATCGAGTCCTCCTTTGCATCCGAGTCCTGACCGAACTGATCTGGATCTTAAGCTCGAGCTGCCTGAACACATAGTAGCTGCCCCAGAGCTAATGGACAGGGGAACATGCCAGGAGGACGCGCCGCGAAACGTCCCAAGGGATGCGCCAGGCGACGTGCCAGGGGACGTGCCATGGGGTCGCACCGCGGGACGTGCCAAGGGGACGCGCTACGGAACGTGCCAATGGATGTGCCACGGGATGTGCCAGGGGACGCGCGACGCGACGTGCCAGGGGGACTCGCCAAAGGACGCCCCACGGAACGTGCCAAGGAACGTGCCAAGTTGCAATGCTGAGTGCATCGACCTTGATGTACCGTGCCGAAATCAGTGCTGTGCTGCGCCGTGCTGAATTGCGATGTGCCATGGCGCGATTGTGCTCTATAGCCTCGTGGATCGAGTCCTCCTTTGCATCCGAGTCCTGACCGAACTGATCTGGATCTTAAGCTCGAGCTGCCTGAACACATAGTAGCTGCCCCAGAGCTAATGGACAGGGGAACATGCCAGGAGGACGCGACGCAGAACGTCTCAAGGGACGCGCCAAGCGACGTGCCAAGGGACGTGCCATGGGGACGCACCGCGGGACCTGCCAAGGGGACGCGCTACGGAACGTGCTGGGGACAAGCGTTTCGCTCGAGACATCCTGTCAAAATCATTTGAATTCCTACGCGCGGGACGCTGCACGCGCGAGACATCCTCGGAATTCCTGCGAGCGGGACGTGAAAACAAGCATTTCGCCTGAGACATCCTTTGAATTCTGGCCCCCCACGAGGCCACCGCTCGAGACATCCTCCAATTTTGCAAAACCAGCGTTTCGCTCGAGACATCCTCAACAAATTATGAAAAACAAGCGTTTCGCTCGAGACATCCTGTCAAAATCCCAAGAAATCCAAATACCCGCGCGCGGGACGCGGCACGCGCGAGACATCCTTGGAATTCCTGCGCGAGGGGCGCTTTTCCGTGTCGCGGTCGGCTCTGCAAAACCAGCGTGTCGCTCGAGACATCCTCAACAAATTCTGAAACCAAGCGTTTCGCTCGAGACATACCCAACTCTGCAAAACCAGCGTCTCGCTCGAGACATCCTCAACAAATTCTGAAAAAACAAGCGTTTCGCTCGAGACATCCTCAACAATAACTTCGCCGGCCCTACTCCGTGCGTGCCTGCTCGCAAAATAATTTCGCCGGCCCAAGTCGCAGGGGGGCCGGGGGGTTAACCTACTAAAAGAGAGCCCTGGGCCCGCGCCCTTTCCGGGAAATAGTCAAACAATAGTCTGGGGACTAGGTTTTCACTATTTTTGAGCATTTGTAAGAAATATGTTTGGGTTTTTTTTTTTCGTCCAAAATCCCCCTGTAGGGGGACACGCCCGACTTAACCCTTCCTGTGAGCTGGGTCACTTCAGCCCCCCCCCCCAGCCAGCTCCAGTCTCGACCCTCGCTCCATCCTCCTGCCCCTGAGATCCGACGTCGCAAACAAGCTGCAGCCTCGCGGGGAGTCTCGGACGGAGCCCTGGACCCCATCTCACCGCTGCCTCTCTCAGCGGGACCGACCTGCGAGGGCCCCAGGGGCCAGACACTGTGCGCGCGATGGAGCCCGGCGCGCAGACACTGCCACGCCCCGATCCCGGGGCCCTCCGCCTCCTCCTCCTCCTCCTCCTGCTCCTCCTCCTCCTCCTCCTCCTCCTCCTCCTCCTCCTCCTCCTCCTCCTCCTCCTCCTCCTCATCCTCCTCCTCCTCCTCCTCCCCCCCTCCTCCTCCTCCGAGCCTCCGAGAGCTGAGGACCTGCCTCATGGCCGCCTGCGCCGCTGGCGGCCCGCGCCGCGGGGAGGCCGCGGCCGCGGCCGCGGCCGCCGGCGCCCCGCGCGGTGCGGCCGGGGCCGAGGAGCCAGACCGTCTGCCCCTCCTCCTCCTCCTCCTCCTCCTCCTCCTCCCCCCCTCCTCCCTCCTCCCTCCTCCTCCTCCTCCTCCTCCTCCTCCTCCTCCTCCTCTCCTCCTCCTCCTCCTCCTCCTCCTCCTCAGACCGTCCTGCTCTCGTGCCGCCGCTGCGCGCCGCCTGCGCGTGCACGCGGGCGCTCGCCATGGAGGAGGACGGAGGGGGCGCCTCGAGGCCTCCCAGAGAGCCGACGCATTGAGAAGACCAAGGCGGAGGTTCGTCGTGGTTTGGGGCCTCTCGGGGCCCTCGCCAGGCCCCGGGGCCGCCAGAAAACGACCCGCTTCTTCATCCCGCGGGATTGAAGAAGCGGCCCCGGGGAAAGGGTCGGGACTTCCGGAGACCCCGCATGGAACAGAAATCGCGGCATCGGATCTCCGGGCTCCTGCCTCGGAGGAGGGCCCCGATCTCCCACGACCTGCTTTTTCCAGCCGCTGCGCTTGTTCCTCGAGGCCGGCCTGCCGGGGCCGGTTCTCGGGCCCCCGGGGCTGGCAGAGGCGGCTGGCCCCGGGGAAGCGGTCGGCGCCTCTAGGGTTAAGTCGGGCGTGTCCCTCTACAGGAGGAATATCCATAAATAGTAAAAATAGTCTGGGGACAATTTTCTTTTTTTGTTATTCTTGACCATTGTGGAGTATTTTTGAGCATTTTTCATTCCCCACATGTTTCGTGGGGTTCTGGCTTTCTTCCCTGCCGCGCCGCACCCGCGTCTCACACCTCCCCCCTCCCCTTCTCCTTCTCGCACAGCACAGCACAGCACAGCACTGCTCAGCATAGCTCAGCACAGCTCAGCAGCTCAGCTCAGCTCAGCACAGCTCAGCTCAGCTCAGCACAGCACAGCACAGCACAGCACAGCTCAGCATAGCTCAGCACAGCTCAGCACAGCTCAGCTCAGCACAGCAGCACAGCACACTCAGCACAGCACAGCACAGCACAGTACAGCACAGCACAGCACAGCACTGCTCAGCACAGCTCAGCACAGCTCAGCTCAGCACAGCACAGCTCAGCTCGGTCGTCCAGGCCGTAGCAGGCGTGGCACTTTCTCGATACCATAGGGGGTGCGCAGGGGGTGGTCCCCCTATCCGCGCCGGTCGTCCAGGCCGTAGCAGGCGTGGCAGTTTCTCGACGCCATAGTGGGTGCGCACGGGGTGGTCCCCCTATCCGCGCCGGTCGTCCAGGCCGCAGCAAACGTGGCAGTTTCTCGACACCATAGGGGGTGCCGTAGCAGGCGTGGGAGTTTCTCGACACCATAGGGGGTGCGCAGGGGGTGGTCCCCCTATCCGCGCCGGTCGTCCAGGCCGTAGCAGGCGTGGCAGTTTCTCGATACCATAGGGGGTGCGCACGGGGTGGTCCCCCTATCCGCGCCGGTCGTCCAGGCCGTAGCAGGCGTGGCAGTTTCTCGACACCATAGGGGGTGCGCACGGGGTGGTCCCCCTATCCGCGCCGGTCGTCCAGGCCGTAGCAGGCGTGGCACTTTCTCGACACCATAGGGGGTGCGCAGGGGGTGGTCCCCTATCCGCGCCGGTCGTCCAGGCCGTCAGGCGTGGCACTTTCTCGACACCATAGCGCAGGGGTCGTCCACCGTAGCAGGCGTGGCAGTTTCTCGTCGCACGGGGTGTATCCGCGCCGGTCGTCCCCGCGCAGGCGTGGCAGTTTCTCGACACCATAGGGTGCGTCGCGCAGGTAGCAGGCGTGGCAGACAGTTACGGTCGTCCAGGCCCAGAGTACACCATACTGGGTGCGCAGGGGGTGGTCCCCCTATCCGCGCCGGTCGTCCAGGCCGTAGCAGGCGTGGCACTTTCTCGACACCATAGGGGGTGCGCAGGCGGGGTGGTCGTGGTCCCCCTATCCGCGCCGGTCGTCCAGGCCGTAGCAGGCGTGGCAGTTTCTCGATACCATAGGGGGTGCGCACGGGGTGGTCCCCCTATCCGCGCCGGTCGTCCAGGCCGTAGCAGGCGTGGCAGTTTCTCGACACCATAGGGGGTGCGCAGGGGGTGGTCCCCCTATCCGCGCCGGTCGTCCAGGCCGTAGCAGGCGTGGCACTTTCTCGACACCATAGGGGGTGCGCAGGGGGTGGTCCCCCTTTCCGCGCCGGTCGTCCAGGCCGTAGCAGGCGTGGCAGTTTCTCGACGCCATAGTGGGTGCGCAGGGGGTGGTCCCCCTATCCGCGCCGGTCGTTCAGGCCGTAGCAGGCGTGGCAGTTTCTCGACACCATAGGGGGTGCGCAGGGGGTGGTCCCCCTATCCGCGCCGGTCGTCCAGGCCGTAGCAGGCGTGGCAGTTTCTCGATACCATAGGGGGTGCGCACGGGGTGGTCCCCCTATCCGCGCCGGTCGTCCAGGGCAGAGCAGGCGTGGCACTTTCTCGACACTTAGGGGGTGCGCAGGGGGTGGTCCCTGAGCGCGGCCGCTATCCGAGACGGTCGTCCAGGGCATAGCAGGCGTGGCACTTTCTCGACACCATAGGGGGTGCGCAGGGGGTGGTCCCTGAGCGCGGCCGCTATCCGAGACGGTCGTCCAGGGCATAGTAGGCGTGGCACTTTCTCGATTCCATAGGGGGTGCGCAGGGGGTGGTCCCTGAGCGCGGCCGCTATCCGAGACGGTCGTCCAGGGCATAGTAGGCGTGGCACTTTCTCGATTCCATAGGGGGTGCGCAGGGGGTGGTCCCCGAGCGCGGCCGCTATTCGAGACGGTCGTCCAGGGCATAGCAGGTGTGGCACTTTCTCGACACCATAGGGGGTGCGCAGGGGTTGGTCCCTCACCGCGGCCGCTATGCACGACGGTCGTCCAGGGCATAGCAGGTGTGGCACTTTCTCGACACCATAGGGGGTGCGCAGGGGGTGGTCCCTCACCGCGGCCGCTATGCACGACGGTCGTCCAGGGCATAGCAGGCGTGGCACTTTCTGGACAAAATAGGGGGTGCGCAGGGGGTGGCAACGGCCACCAACATCATTCTTACATGCTTCACTTCAGCTATCATCATTCCAGCCATAATATATGAATGTGGGGTTCCTCGGCAGCGTAATTTTTCCTACGAAATCCCCCTGTAGGGGGACAGGCCCGACTTAACTCTAGGGCCGCGGGCTTAACATCACATCGGCGGATGTCTGATCAGGAGGAGGGAGGGGGGGGGGGGGGGGAGGAGGAGGGCGGGGTGGGAGGGGGAAGAGGGGGGCGAGGGGAGGAGGGGGGAAAGAGGGGGGAGGAGGGAGGGGGGGAGGAGGAGGGAGCAGGGATGAGACAGGCAGCAGGAGCAGGTTCCTGAGGGGATGGGGGGGGGGAAGGGCGCGGAGGACGAGGAGGGCGAGAACGGGGGAGGAGGGGGGGGTCCATGCAGGAAAGGGGTCCTGGAGGCTCGTCGCCGCTGTCGGGCTCCCCTCCACAGGGCCGCTGCCTCTCGTGCTGGGATGGCGCGAGGGTTCACGGCTGAAGACCCGTCTGGCAGCCTTGGGGGAGCTTCTGGCCGCGGAGGCCGCTCAAAGGCTGAACGGCCCCCCGCGGTAATGGAGAGCTTGATTCTCTTGCACCGGGTGTCTAGAGCTCCGACCACTTTATTTCGGCACGGCACCGCCCTCCCCCATCCCGCGCGCCACCTCCGCATGGCCCCGCCCACCCCGCCCACCAGCCAGCGCGCCCCCTCCGCCCCGGTTTTTTTTCGGCACGGCACCGCCCCCCCTCCCTCATCTCACGCGCACCTTCCGCACTACCCCACCCACCAGCCAGCGCCCCCTCCGCCCCGAGCCCTTTATTCGGCACGGCCGCCCCCCCATCCCGAGCGCCCCCTCTGCATCACCCCACACACCAGACAGCGCCTCTCGGCGCTCGCTCGCTCGCTCGCTCGCTCGCTCCTCCTCCTCCTCCTCCTCCTGCTCCTGCTCCTCCTCCTCCTCCTCCTCCTTCCCTTCCTCCTACTTCGGGTCTTGACGACACGCCCTCGCTTATTCCGTCGTGGTCCAGAGCTTCTCTGGCCTCTTCGTCGGGGAGGGGTGGGATCGGCTGGGCTGGGACTGGGGTCCACCTTCAGCGTGGCCTTGCACTGTTTGGGTTCTGCTCTCGGGGTGAGGCCGAGTCTCTTGGGGCTCGGGCGCGTGAGCGCCGTCGGGTAATTGTGCCACCCCTCCCATGGCCTGGGCCCTTGACTTCGCTCAGTTTTGCTGTATGCATGTGAATGTGGTGGCACCGTTCCAAACGTTGCCGAGCTCCTCCTCCCTCCTCCTCCTCCTCCTCCTCCTCCTCCTCCTCCTCCTCCTCCTCCTCCTCCTCCTCCTCCTCCTCCTCCTCCCTCCTCCCTCCTCCCTCCTCCCCCTCCTCCTCCTCCTCCTCCTCCTCCTCCTCCCCTCCTCCTCCTCCTCCTCCTCCTCCTCCTCCTCCTCCTCCTCCTCCTCCTCCTCCTCCTCCTCTCTTGCTCAGCACTCTGCCCTCGTCGATCCTGGTCCTCGGCACTTCGTCCGCGTCCATCGGGGCGCGCTCTGATTGCATGCATCCGCGGGTGGGAGAAACGCGAAGAACAGCTTTGGCGCATTCGCCCCTTTATCTCGCGCTTCGTGTCTAGAGCTTTCGATCGCGCATGTTTCCGAGCGTTTATCGTCCTCGTCGCATGTTTCACAGCTTTCCCAATGAATTAGTGAGGAGTGCCGGTTTCAACACGTAGACTCTCATTCGCTCTCATTTGCTCTGCGAGTCAAGTCGTTCACAACACGCAGGTCCGCCCCTCCTCGCCCCTGCCCCCCAGCAGCAGCTGCAACAGCTGCTGCTCATTCTCCTTTTCATTCTCGCCCTGACTCAGGCTCGGCGGGCGTGATGAAGGCCAGCTGCCGCTGCCAGTGCGGACCGCCCGACACCACGACCGCCAGGGCCACTTCTGGCCCGAAGCCCCGCGGCCGCCCCGAGAGCGTCGCGAGATGGCCGCGGCGCTCCCGCGGCCGCGCGGCGGCCCCGCGGTGGTCCCCGGGCCGGCCCGGCCGCGCGGCGGCGGGAGGCGGCCGCCAGCCGTGGCCGCGGCGCTCGGGGGCCTCGCCGCGGCGCTGGCGCGGCTGCTGGCGCGGCCCTTTGGGCCCTCCTTCGCGCCGCCCGCCGCGCCGCCGCCGCTGCCCTCGCCGCCGGCGGGCCGTCGCCCCGCCGCCCGGGCTCGCGGCTGCCCCGCCGCGGCCGCACGCCGCGGCGGCGCGGCCGCGGAGGCGCGGCGCGCGGCGGCGCGGCCCTGGCGGCCGCCAGCCGGAGCTGTCGTGCCGTAGGGCGGCTGGGCGGTGCTTAATGCCGCGCAGCGGCGGCTCGCCTATAGGCCCACCAAAACATGATCGACCCACGAACCCGGAAAGGAATATAGAAATGTAACGCATAGCAGCGTTTTCAAAGACACCAGATTGGGTGACGGGCAAATGCAATGCTGAGTGTATCGATCTTGATGTACCCTGCCAAGGGCTGTGCTGTGCTGCACCGTGCTGAATTGCGATGTGCCATGCTGCGACTGTGCTCTATAGCGTCGTGGATCGAGTCCTCCTTTGCATCCGAGTCCTGACCGAACTGATCTGGATCTTAAGCTCGAGCTGCCTGAACACATAGTAGCCGCCCCAGAGCTAATTGACAAGGGGACATGCCAGGAGGACGCGCCACGGAACGTCCCAAGGGACGCGCCAATCGACGTGCCAGGGGACGTGCCATGGGGTCGCACCGCGGGACGTGCCAAGGGGACGCGCTACGGAACGTGCCAATGAATGTGCCACGGGATGTGCCAGGGGACGCGCCGCGCGACGTGCCAGGGGGACTCGCCAAGGGACGCCCCACGGAACGTGCCAAAGAACGTGCCAAATTGCAATGCTGAGTGTATCGATCTTGATGTACCGTGCCGAAGTCTGTGCTGTGCTGCACCGTGCTGAATTGCGATGTGCCATGCCGCGATTGTGCTATCCAGCGTTGCGGATCGAGTCCTCCTTTGCATCCGAGTCCTGACCGAATTGATCTGAATCTTAAGCTCGAGCTGCCTGAACACATAGTAGCTGCCCCAGAGCTAATTGGCAAGGGGACATGCCAGGAGGACGCGCCGCGGAACGTCTCAAGGCACGCGCCAAGCGACGTGCCAGGGGACGTGCCATGGGGACGCACCGCGGGACGTGCCAAGGGGACGCGCTACGGAACGTGCTGGGGACAAGCGTTTCGCTCGAGACATCCTGTCAAAATCCTCATGCTAGACATCCGCCTGAGCGATTTGGACACATGAAAGCAAGCGTTTCGCTCAACACATCCTCAACACATTCTCATGCTAGACATCTGCCTGGGCGAATTGGACACGTGAAAACAAGAGGTTCGCTCGAGACTTCCTCAACACATCTTCATGTCATACGTCCGCCTGGGTGACCTGGGCACGCGAAAACAAGCGCTTCGCTCGAGACGTTTTCAACACCTCCTCATTCTAGACATCCGCCTGGGCGACCTGTACACGTGAAAGCAAAGGTCTCGCTCGAGACATCCTCAACACATCTTCATGTTAGACATCCGCCTGTGCGACCTGGACACGTGAAGACATTCTCAACACATCCTCATGCTAGGCATCCGCCTGGGCGACCTGGACACGTGCAAACAAGCATCTCGATCGAGACTTCGTCAACACATCCTCATGCTAGACATCCGCCTGGGCGACGAGGACGCGTGAAACCAAGCGTCTCGCTCGAGACATCCTCAACAATTCCTGGCGCTAGACCTCTGCTTGGGCAACCTGGAAGCGTGAAACTAAGCGTCTCGCTCGAGACATCCTCAAGACCTGGGCACGTGAAAACAAGCATTTCACTTGAGAGATCCTCTGAATTCTGGTCTCCAGGAGAGGACAATCTATAACACAAAACAAGCGTTTCGTTCGAGACATCCTTAACAAATTCAGAAAACAAGCGTTTCGCTAGGGACATCCTCAATGTTTAATTCGCCGGCCCTACGCGACCTCGTTATTTATCGCAAAAGAAATTCGCCGGCCCTACAGCCGTCAAAACCGGGGGGAAACCAACTAAAAGAGAACCCTGGGCTCAGGCCCTTTCCGGGAAAATGCTTTAATGTTGTACGAACCTGTTTGTGCTCTGCGCGAACTGTTCTTCGAACATTTCTGGCTGAGACTGCCTGGTTTTCCCATATCGGGTTTAGGTTCTATGAACATTGCTTTTGCTATTGGGGCTTTGTTAGGTTCTAAGAACATGTCGTGGTAGGAGTATAGGAATTAATGCCAGGACGGCCGGTCCCTGCTCAATAATGTCACCACCCACCAAACCACCCCAACCCAACCCGAAGGCCCCAATGTGCGTTCCATTTCCAATGGGGGGGAGGCGTCGGGGAATCGTGAGAAACATATGTAGAACCTGTATCCCACCCAACCCGAAATTCGGATCTTCGGGTTAGGTTGGGGTGGTCTGGTGGGTAGTCATAATGGGGGAGGGGGGGCGATAAATTTTCGGGGGTATCGTGGACCTTTCTTGCCCTTTTTGAGCCTCAGGGTGCCCCTTCGAGGCCACTATCGGGCGCACATGAGGTGCACCTGCCTTCGCCCCTCAGTGTATCCCCCCCCCCCCAGTCACGCAACGCCCGAGGCGGCGCGGCTCCCGAAGTCCAGGGGCGAGCTGGCCGCGGAGTTCGCGGCAGAGGCCCAGGCGCTGCCCCGCCCGAAGCGGAGGCTGGAGAAGGACGACCTGGAGTTCACCTTCTCGCGCAGCGGCGGGCCCGGCGGGCAGAACGTCAACAAGGTTGCCACGAAGGTCGACGCCCGCCTCGACTTGCGCGGGGCCAGCTTCCTGCCGGACTGGGTCAAGGATAAGATGTTCGAGAAGCACGGCGGGCGCATCAACGGCCTCGGGGTCCTGAGTGTGCAGGCCGAGGAGCAGCGGACGCAGGCGGCCAACATCAGGATTGCCATGTCGAAGATGCAGGAGCTCATAGACGATGCCGCGTACATCCCGCCGCCGGTCGATCCGAGAAAGAAGAAGGATATGGCCCGTTGGAAGAATCGGGCGAACGAGAAACGGCTCAAGGATAAGAAGTTCCAGCAGCAGAAGAAGCGGGCCCGGAGTGCAAATAGCGGATGGTGATTGTCATCGCTTTTGCCACTGCCCAGCAGTGCCAGCACTTGAGGTGCGCGCCGAGATGAGGCACCCCCATGCGGAAAGGTCTATCCGACCCGAGGTCATCTGTCATCGATCCTCTTCTCATTCTTCTCTCCCGCCCCTCTGGACGTCCCCTTTTGCTTTGAATACTCCCCTGCCCCCGCTCCTCCCTCCGCCCTCCCTCTTCGTTCCTCGGTCGGAATTTCGAGATGATGACGATGATGGTGAAGATGATGATGATGATGATGATGATGATGATGATGATGATGATGATGATGATGATGATGATGATGATGATGACGATGACGATGACGATGATGATGATGATGATGATGATGATGATGATGATGATGATGGTGATGGTGATGGTCATGGTCATGGTCATGGTGATAATGATGATCATAATGATCCTGGTGATCATGATGATCACGACGACGGTGATGAATGTGATGATGATACTGATGACGATGATAATGCGGCTGGTGGCGGTGTTCCTGATGATGATAAGGATACTACTGATAAGGATGCTGATGCTGATGCTGATGCTGATGCTGATGGTGATGGTGATGGTGATGTTGATGATAGGGAAGAGGAGGAGGGCGATTATGATTGTGATGGCAGTGAGGATGATGATGGTGGTGGTAGTGGTGATGATGATGACGAGGATGCAAATGATGATGGTGATGATGGTGATGACGATGATGATGGTTATGATGATGCTGATGCAGATAATGCTGATAATGCTGATGATGATGATGCTGATGATGATGGTGAGGATGAGGATGAGGGTGAGGAGGAAGAGGAGGAGGAGGAGGAGGAGGAGGAGGAGGAGGAGGAGGACATGTCTCCTTCGCCGAGCGCCTCGCCGTCGGGGGGGGCGGGGGGGGGAGGAGGGGCTGCCTAGTCCGACACCATGCAGGCCGCGCCATTCGAGAGCCGCTGGAGGATGGAGACCAGGAGGGGATTGCTGGCAACAGCAGCGAGCCATGATCAGTTTTTGCTCGTCAGTCGCCTTTTTTTCAGCTTGGTTGTGCAGCAGCTGTTGTTCCCCAGGAGTGCTTGCACTCAGGGGTTCTTGCACACCGGCTACCAAAAGAATCGGAAAGGTCTGTCATCTGTCGAGGTTTCGCCTGGTGCCCCGTTGGTGCTTGGTCGTGGGCGCCTCGTGGGCGCCCCGTGCGCTGGCTTAGTCTGTCGAGGTTTCGCCCAGTGCCCACTTGGGTCTGGGTCGTGGGCGCCGCGTGGGTGCCCCGAGCGCTGGGTTGGTCCGTCGAGGTTTCGCCTGGTGCCGGGCGAGGGCTCGGTCGTGACGTGCGCCTCGTGGGCGCCACGTGCGCCGGGTTGGTCCCTCGAGGCTTCGCCTGGTGCCCAGCTGTTGCCCGCCCGTGGGCGCATCGTGGGCGCCCCGTGCACCACATAGCTTTCCCCACGCAGTTTGCGCCGTATAGCAGGGCTCCCGCGGGAGCCTACAAACCGTGCGCCCTCTCGCATTGAGGTGGGGTGTGTGTGTGTGGTCAATGTGGCACAAAAGAGCTTGCACATACCCCTTACACGACATAGCTTGCACCAGATAGCTCGAGCATCCACAGTGTCATTCGTTACTATGTGGGGTCCACGCTGCCAACCAATGTTCTGCCCTTCTACAATTTATGTCGTGCTCTTTTGGGAACCTCAGCAGAGGTTGCAATCAGGCTCCGGCCTCCAATGCTGCGAAAGCCACGTGGGAATTCACTTAGCCTGGCAGTCACTTGGGTCTATCACATGTCCTCGCACAACGCTTTTCCTTACCAAACTGGCAGCCGCTGCAGACGTCGAATCCTTCCTCGTCCTCGTCCTCGTCCTCGTTCCGCTCCTCCCCCTCCTCCCTTCCTTGCCCTTCTCCTTCTCACAGGCTGTGGACAGGGTCCGCGAAACCCTATGTCTGTTTGGGGCGGGCTCGTCCTGAAGCCATCGGTTGCAAGGGCCGATCCTAGTGCTCTGCTGGACTGCAAACTCAGACACGCACCATAGGAGTCGTTGGTGCGTTCCTCCTCCTCCTCCTCCTCCTCCTCGTCCTTCATCGCGTTCTCGTCCTCGTCCGAGCTGCCGAGCAACAGGTCCTCGTCCTCGTCCCCGTCCCCCTGCCCCTCGTCCCCTCCCCTCCTCGTCCTGCCCTCGCCCCCCCGCCCCCGCGAGGCCGCAGGGGACGACGGGGACGAGGGACGAGGCAGGAGGGACGAGGGCCGACGCCGACGCCGACGCCGACGCCGACGACAACGCAGGCGCCTCCGCACTCCAGGAGGCTGCGCGCCGCGCACGGGCCGCCGGCGTCACGCCGGACGGGCCCCTCCTCGCCGCGCTGGGCGCGGCGGTGGGCGCGGGGCGGCGGGCGCAGCTGTGCCAGGACGGGCCCGCCCTCTCCTGCCCGGTCAGCCGCCTCCTCCTCCTCCTCCTCCTCCTCCTCCTCCTCCTCCTCCTCCTCCTCCTCCTCCTCCTCCTCCTCCTCCCTCCTCCTCCTCCTCCTCCTCCTCCTCCTCCTCCTCCTCCTCCTCCTCCTCCGCCTCCTCTTCCTCCTTCTCCCCTCCTGCCCTGTTAGAGGCCTCCTAGATGGGTCCCGAGTAGATGGGGTCGGAGGATCTCGCCGCATCGCCGATGCATCGGCCATGCACTGGCGACATCGGTGTTACATCCGCGACGTCGGCATAGAGAAATTTGGGCCCCACATCGAGCCGCATCGCCGATGCATCGGCGAGGCCTAGAGGAGGCCTAGACCTGTCCTTTCCTGCCCTCCTCCTCCTTTTCCTCGTGCGCCGCCCTCCAGTTCTTTTGAGCAGTACGCGGGCGCCGCATCGCGGTGCACAGATGTGGGGGGCTTGCCTCTCTGAGAACGGAGGTCTCGCTTGACACCTCGCCGAACTGTGGGATCATACCGTTTCACAGTCGTTCTGAACCCTTAGGCGGATGCGAGGCAGTTGCCCCCGGAGCAGGCAGGGCCTTTCCCTCGGAGCAGCAGGCCCGTGCGGTGCTGGTCAAGGGGGGCGCCTCCTGTGGTGAAAAAGGGCTGGTCGTAGAGATTTGTAGGGGTGGGATTTGGGACGGCATCGTTGGTGTATTTTGGGTTTACTCTAGTCCTTCTCCTCCTCCTCCTCCTCCTCCTCCTCCTCCTCCTCCTTCTCCTTCCCCCTCCTCCTCCTCCTCCTCCTCCTCCTCCTCCTCCTCCTCCTCCTCCTCCTCCTCCTCCTCCTCCTCCTCCTCCCCCTCTATCCCATCCAGGCCCTTCAACGCCAACGGCAGCATCTCGAAACGATACTCCTCTTCCTTCTCACCTTCGTCGTCTTCGCCGCCGCTCGATGATCGAGGCTCGAGGTTCAACGATCGAGGTCTCGGGGCCCTCTGGGCCTCCGGGGAGCGCCCGTCGTGGCCACGGCTGCATCCGCCTCGAGATTCTGGCCGGATCGCTCCCCAGGAGAAGTCGGGAGGTCGCCGTCGCCGTGGCGGTGGCCGTCGCCCTTCGGTTGATTGTTTGAGGGGGCCGCCGAACTCTTGGGGCCCTGGGGCGCTTTCCGGTCGCGTGCCCTTCCGTGGGCGCCCGAGCCGTCCCCAGTCGCTGACTCTGTGGCCCGGCGTGCGGCAGAAGGGCCAGAGACTTTGGCGACCCGTGCAAAGAGCAGGGCGGCCGGTTTTTGCTGCAGTCTTTCCTTGAGGGAGATTGGGCAACCGCATGTTCCTCAGGGGATCACGATCGGTGGCGGCAATGATGATGCTACCTGGTGGTGGCGACAACGATTCCGATGGCGATGGTGATGTGCATGCTACTGTTGGCGGGGATGGTGTTGATGGGAAAGAATGGCGATGATGACGATAATGACGGTGGTGATAACGATAACGACGGTGGTTATGATGGTGACGACGATAATGATGATGATGATGATGATGATGTTGATGTTGATGTTGATGGTGATGATGATGATGATGATGATGATGATGATGATTATGATTATGCTGATGGTGATGGTGATGATGACGATGACGATGACGGTGACGATGGCGATGATGATGCTGATGCTGATGATGATGATGATGGTGATGATGAAAGGATGATGATGCTGATGATGACGATGCATAATATTTTGATGCTGGTGAAGATGCTGATGATGGTAATTATGATTATGACGATGATGATGATGACGAGTATGTTGATGATGCTGATGATGATGCTAATGATGCTGCTGATGATGATGATGATGATGATGATGATGGTGATGATGATGATGATGATGATGATGATGATGATGATGATGATTATGATGATGAGGGCGTCTGCGATGATACAGTTAACAGCGTAGCGCATCTTGGCATCTTGCCATCGGCCCCCCCCCGTCCCACCAAGAACCCCAATACCACCCACCAGGGTTCAGGTGCCCGAGCGACACGAACGCAGCCCACCGATTGAAGACGTGCCCTCACGCAACGCCTCACCGTGGCCAGGCAACAGCCTGCCCAAGAACGTAGAACTGATTGAGGACAAGCATCACTGTGCTACAACAACGCGCCTCCAGGCGCGCACACATGTTGCGTGGCATCCATGGATAGTCAAAACCTTTTTTGGGTCAGAGTAAGGGGGCCGAACGGTCATTCATTGTTCCTGGGTGCGTGGCCGGAGTTGGGATCCGCGGTGAGGATTCTGCCTGTTGCGTTGTTGTTGCTGTTGTTGTTGTGTTTGTTCGTTTGTTTGTTTGGTGTCGTCGTCCCACCCGCGACCCACTTGCGACCCAGCCCACGACCCACCCCGCGACCCACCCCGCGAGCCACCCCGCGAGCCACCCCGCGACCCACCCCGCAACCCACCCCGCGACCCACCCCGCGACCCACCCGCGACCCAACCCGCGAGCCACCCCGCGACCCCACCCGCGACCCACCCGCGACCCACCCGCGACCCACCCGCGACCCAACCCGCGACCCATCCGCGTCCCACCCGCGACCCACCCGTGACCCACCCGCGACCCACCCGCGACCCACCCGCGACCCACCCCACGACCCACCCGTGACCCACCCGCGACCCACCCGCCACCCATTTGCGACCCACCCGCGACCTACCCATGTTCGTTTAACGAAAAAGTCGGCGCCTGGGGCGGGCTCGATGTATAATTTGTATTTTTTTGGCGCCTGCGGCGGGCTTCTCCAGAGTCTCGCAAACTGCCGACGTCCCCACCGCCCCCTCACTCCTATCCGCACCTGCGGGGTGCTATGTATTTTCCAGAGTGCGCAGTCCGCCTGGAACGACCTCCAACAGGCTCTCCTCGTCTCCCCCAGGGTCACTATCCAGGAACACCTCCTGGCGTGACTTGCTGCTCACCGCTAGCGCACCAGCGCTAGCCTGTCCCTTTTGTTTGTGCGCTGCGAGAACACCTGGCAACTTGTTCCGGTGATCTGGCACTGGGCCGCCGAGGGGGATGCCCCAACGCTGCGCCTTGTCCCCCAGGGCATCGGGGTGCGCATGCCAAAGCGCGCTAAAAGTCAGTGCCTCGCTGCAGCACGGGCGCGCCGAGGAGGCGTGCCATGCCCTCACCGCCACGCCTTTCCAGTTTTCCCAGTCGGGGTTCTGACCGGGCCAGGGGGGGATTTCCCCACCCCGATTCGTCAGGCGACCCTTCCCGCCAGAGTGAAGGTTGCCCAGGCGGCTCTAGTACCCACCGGGCCCAGACCCGTGCCCGAAGTGGTGCAATCGCTATCTCTCGCACTCTCTTTCTCTCTCTCTCTCTCTCTGTTTGTTTGTTGTTTCTATCTCTCTCTCTTTCTCTCCCTCTCGCCCCTCTCTCGCACTCATTTTTTGGTTGGTCTTTCTATATATGTCCCTCTCCTCTTCATGTGGTTTCTCTCTCTCCCTCTCTCGCTCTCTCTTCTCTGTTTATGTTGTCTCTCTGTTTTGTTGTCTATGTTTTTTTTGTTTGTTTTTCTCTTTCTCTCTCTCTCTCTCTCTCTCTCTCTCTCTCCCTTATCTATTTCGTTACCCTTCTCTCTCTCGCTCTCTTTCTCTCCCCCCCAGCCGCCCGCTTAGAGGAACTCGGCTGGGCAGTGCATGCCCCGCCCGGCCGTCCGTCGCGCCCCCGGCCCAGGTGGGGCGAAAGTCGTTCCGCCCCGCGAGCGTCGCGTTGACCCTCCTCCCTCAGACCTGTACATATTATGTTGGAATTGCGGGGCTCACTGTTCCCAGAGGCCTCTGTTGAAAGCTCGCTGCAGGAATCGGTTGGAGATGGGCACTAAGGTCGCCCTCGATCGCATCCTCGCGGGATAGCGCCCGAAGACTGGGAAATTCGTTTACTTTTGGAGCTTGACAGGCGGACCTGAAGGGTTTCGCTGGAGCTTACTATTTCCTCAGAGCGCTGGCGGGCAACCAGCTGGCGCGTCTATGCCTGGAACCCTGGAATCACCCCTTCCCTCCAATCTTCCCCCCTCCTCCGCCTTGGAAGCCGCCAGAGACGCACCATTTATGGAAACGGAAGCCGCAAGCCCCACACCCTCGTCTGTTTCCTCCCTCGTCCTTCTTCCCTCCATTGCCTCCCGCCTGTCCCTCCTCCAGCCTCCGTCATTCCTCCTACCCTCTTCTACCCGCGCAAATATCCCCCCTCCCCCTTCCTTCCCGGCGACCATGGGAGAAGGAAGTAAGATGAGCAGGGGCAAGTGAGGGGAGGAGGAACAGGTGGAGGAAAACGGGAAAGCAGGGCGAGGAGGGATGGGGGTGAAGTGGCAGGGAGGAGCAGGGAAGGAGGAGGCAGGAGGACGAGGCGGAGGAGGAGGACGCTGAGGAGGCGGAGGAGGAGGAGGCGGAGGCGGAGGCGGAGGAGGAGGAGGAGGAGGAGGAGGAGGAGGAGGAGGAGCAGGAGGAGCAGGAGGAGCAGGAGGAGCAGGAGGAGCAGGAGGATGATGAGGAACGTCTCGATCAGGGCTCTCTGCTTCAAGCCGAGGGCGCGCGCCAGCCCCACCGCCCCGCGATCCGTCCAGGCGGGCCACCCGGCAGCCGAGCAGGTTAGGCAGGTCGCCAGCCATGGCGGGGGATGCCGCCACCGAGAGGAAGAGAATGCTGCTCAACCTCGTCAGCGAGGTGAAGGCGGGGCGGCGGGATCGCTCACTGGCCGCAGGGGGCCCTCCTGGTCCCGCATCCTTCTCGCTCTCTCCTCCTTGTTCCCTCCTCCTCCCCCCCTATCCCCTTCATCTTCCTCCCCCGCCTCCTCCTCTTCCTTCTCGTTCCCCCCTGCCCGGCGGGCGCGTTCACTGCCAGCCACAGGATGCACATGAGCCCCGTGGAGCTGGCCCGCGTGTTTGGCTGCCGCCCTCGTGAGTGCCCGAGGGCTGTGGCATCGCGCGTGCCTGCCGCGAGGACGGACCAGCCAGCCGATATGTTTCTCCTTTCTGGGCCTCGGCGGGGGACGGGAAGACAGCGACCACCTCGGCAACGTCGTCGCGCGGCCTCCCTACCGCACCCTAGGCCCACACAGCACGCAGCACAGGCAAGTGCGGCCCGACGCTGCGGCTGCCATGCCAGGCGCCCCGCGCCGAGCCCCAGAGCAACGACGCCGAGTCGGCATCTGAAGTGGCCCCGTGGGCGACGCCAAGGCGGCACTCGAATGGAAGTGGAAGGCACCAGAGCAGCCACGACTTCTGTACTGAGAGCTTGTGAGGCACGTGCAGTCTGTGGACTGATCGCAACCCGAACAGGGGCGCTTGCCCCGAACAGCGACGGGGACCTGGCGGCCGAGCCAGACCGAGTCGAGGCCGCCGGGTGCCACATTAATCTGGCGAGGGGAAACACACACATACACATACACATACACATACACACATACACACACAGGCACACAACCACACAGGCACAGTTGATCGTCGATTCCCCGGAAAAGATGGGAACATATGGGAATTGTGTGTGTGTGGGGGGAGATGAATACTTAGAAACTATGGAAAAGTATAGGGGAACCTTGGAATTTGTGTCTGTGCGTCCCAGGGCCCCCTTCAGTCAGCCTCGACGCCGTGGCCTCTGCGCGCAGCACGCCCCCGAGGCCTGCGCCGCGCCTCGTAGGCTGCCCCCCAGGTGGCGTTCGGTCGTTCCCTCCTCTGCGGATGCTCCTCCTCGTTCCTCCCTCCCCCCGTCCTCGTCGCTCCCGCCTCCTGTGGATGCTCCGTGGATGCTCCTCCTCGCTCCTTCTCCTCCTCGTTCCTGCCTCCCCCCTTCTTCTCGCTCCCTCCCCTTGTGGATGCTCTGTGGGTGCTCCTGCTCGCTCCTTCCTCCCTCCCTCCTGTGTGGACGCTCCTCCTCGGTCCTTCCTCCCCCCTCCTGCTCTCATCCCCACGGTGTGGGAAGTGGATGTTCGAGGCCCGTCGTCTGACGGAGAAGATTTGGAGCCCTTCCCTCCTCTTTCCCAAGCCCCTCTCGAGGTTTGGGTTTCTACTTCGTCCTGGGGTCTGGCCCAACTCAGCTCAGCTCACTTCAGGCCAGCCCAGCCCAGCCCAATCCGGCCTGAGTCCAGATCCACCGGTGACCCGTAGCGCATTACCCGCGTGTTCTCCCGCGAACAGATTCGCAGGCGTGCCGCTTTTCGTCGTCGTCGTCGTCGTCGTCTTCGTCGTCTTTTTTTCCGCTCCTCCATCTGCGTCTCCTTCTGCTTCCTCCTCCCGCTCCCCCTTCTCAGTCTGCGGCCGCTCCCCTTGCTCCGTCTCCTGCCGCGCCCCTGGGCGATGGCCACCCCCAACACTCTGGGGAGGCGCGGCTCGACGGGAAGGTGGACAGCCTGATGTTCCCCATCCCCCAGTTCATCCTGGGGCGGGGGAGCGGGAGGAGAGGGACGAGGAAAATTCAGGAGGGGTGAGGGGGTTGACAGAGGACTGGAGGATGGCGATGAGGAGCGGAGGACGGAGGGTGGCGATGGTGACGATGATGACGGTGCTGGTGACGGTGATGATGGTGGTAATGACGATGACGATGACGATCAATATGACGATGGTAACGATGATAGCCACGATGATGATGCTGATGATGATGATGATGAGGATGATGATGATGCTGCTGCTGATGATGATGATGCTGATGGAGTTGGTGATGATGTTGACTATGGTGATGGTGATGATGGTGATGGTGATGGTGATGACGTTGATGCTGATGACGATGCTGATGATTATGATGATGATGGTGGTGATGATGATGGGTGTGATGATAGATGGTGATGATGATGGTGGTGATGCTGTTGTCGTTGGTAATGATGGTGGTGCTGATGTTGATGATGATGATGATGCTGGTGCTGTTGATGCTGATGTTGATGCTGATGATGCTGATGTTGATGCTGATTATGATAATGGTGGTGGTGGTTGTGATGATGCCGATGATAATGCTGATGCTGACGCTGATGATGATGACGGTTGTGGTGATGATGATGACGATGATGAAGGACGATGTTGAGGAGGACGAAGAGGAGGGTGAGGAGGAAGAGGAGGATGAGGACGATGAGGACGAGGAAGAGGAGGAGGAGGAGGAGGAGGAGGAGTCACATGCACAGCTTCAGCCCCTGTATCGAAAACCTGGCAACTGCAGCTTGCAGGTTGCATAACCATTTGCAGTGGGCAGTTTGCGAGTCGTTAAGGCCCAGCACCACCTAGCTAGTGACAGGATTCATGTTACAAGTAGCGCACACCAAAGAGGAACTATTACGGATTAGCTAGCAGCTTACACGTATTGCGTTGCGCAGGCATCAGCAACCAGTACGCGGGAGGTACCGAGTAGTTTTTGGTAAGGGGTACGTTTCACGTCGTACTTATTTCATGACAGGAAGAGAATCGGCGACCAATCCGTAGCACGTAGCATGTTGCAACTACTAGGTAGTATGTGTTCGCTCCTACGTTGCAAGCCCGATCTACTCTCGCATACTGATGATAACGATGCGGCTGGTGCGGACAGGGGAGAATCAAGAGGAGGGACGAGGCGGAACAGGAGGAGATGGACGAGGAGGAACATGTGGATATGAGGGAGGGAAGGGGGCAGAGAGAGAGAGGAAGAGAGAGAGAGAGAGAGAGGAAGAGGGAGCCAGGGAGCGCTCTAAATTATGTAAACCCATATGAAACAGTATTTACACAGAGAGAGAGAGAGAGAGAGGACGACGAACCATACCTACACATATATTTAGAGGGAGAGAGACGGATCGAGGTTTGATCTGCTTATATGTGTGTCATGCGTAAATATAGACATTGCCAGGGAGAGGTGAATGTCGCACGCGCACGTGCACAGTGTCATGAATCCATATGTGCATCGGCCTGTGTGTATGCATGTATATATACTTACATATGCACGTATATGTTTGTACATGCATATACAACCATATGCATATACATAATATGTATGCGTGCTTGTATAGATGCACGCTATATTTGCGCATGTCTATACCTAGGTTAGGGGGATGCAGAGCCATAGGCATGCACAATTGGGTAGTTACATATATTGAGAGAGAGGGAGAGGGAGAGATAATGAAAACAAGGGAGGGAAAGAGAGAGAGAGAGAGAGAGCGGGAGAGGGATCCACACATACAACATACATATATCTGAATATATGTATTCATATACAGTTTTTTCATGTTCACAAGACTGCGATGGCGGTTCGCGCCATGCACCTTGGTCCTTAATGTGTAAACTTAGCGATGGAACCGTGTAGTGGCCTCCAGCCAGTGCCGCCGATCCGGGGGCGCTCCCGATGCAATCTTGGGCTCTCTGTCACCCGCGGATTCACTCTGCTGTGTTTCCCACTGCCCGACCCCCCCCCCCGGAAAACGGAGCACAGCGCGTCCCCCCCCCCACCCCACCCCCACCCCCCTACCCCGGCAGAGCCACCCCGGCACCCACCCCCCAGCAGAGCAGAAGCTCAGGAACTGAAGCTGAGGCTACATCTAAGGCTCTGTCAAACTCACACGCCGGATCGGCGGATTTTCCGACATCGTCGATATATTGATATGATACATGATCCTTCTCTCATGCTTCCTCTGCGAATTTGACCCCATGCTCCTTGGCTCTTTTTGCGGAGGCTCCTCCTTGGAGAGCCTCTTGGGAGCCTCGCGAAAGTGTTTAGGGCTGTTCGGGGCCTTCTGGAGGCCTCCTGGGTTCATTTTTGGGGCCTCTGGAGGCTTCCTCGGGCCACCCTGCTTCCAACCGCGGTCTCCCTGGACGACCTGGTCACGATTTGGAATACTTCGGGGGGCGTCTTGGAGACATCTTGGGCCGTCATTGGGCTGTAGTTCGGGGGCGATGTTCTGGCCTCCTGGGCGGTCTCGGACGCCCAGGGGCAATCTCAAAATCATTCAATGTTTTCTTGCGTTTAGATTGCCTCTTAGGGGGTCGTCTTTGGTCGTTTTGGGGCGTCTGGTGGGTGTCTGGGGCCTCTTGGGGCTCTCTCGGGGCCGCGGGGCCGTCCGACCGCCCTTCTGACCGATTTGGGTCCAGTGCCTAGGCCCAACAGGGGCTTCCAGGAGCTCCGGTAAGCCCAGGAAACCTTCTGCGGGGGCGTCCAGGGGGGCCTCAGGGCCACTGATCCTGGGGGTTCCGTTTCGGGATGGAGGGAGGGGATTTCCCCCCACCCCAGATTGGAATGTATGTAAGTGTGTATACATACACATGTATACACATATTTCGAGCGATGTAGAGAGAGGAGATGGAGAGAGAGAGAGAGAGCAAATGATGTATCTATATATATACGTATATATGTATGTGAAGGGAGAGAGAAAGAGAAATAAAAAGAGAGGGAAGAGGGACATAGAGAGCGAGAGAGAGAGAGAGACCCTTTAATGACGGTCGCGCTCCTCGTGGGCCGCCCCGATCCCCCGCCCTGGCCATCGTGGTCGGGAAGCAGAGCGTCGGCAAGTCGCGCCTGATCGAGGCGCTCGCGGGAGAGCCGTTCAACTTTGTGTCGGGCACGCTGGGATCCAGGCGGGCCTGAGCAGGACGATGGAGGAGGGGAAGGAGGAGGAGGAGGAAGAGAAGGAGGAGGAGGTCTCCTATCCTCTCGTCCCCTCTCTATTGAGCTTGCTTCCTGTGCCTCCCATCCACTGGCACTTTCTTTCATCTAGCTTATGGCTAATGGCCCTGGCATATTTTGGCAGCGCGCTAGCGAGCTAGCGAGCGACGAGGACAATGAGGACGAGGAAGAGGAGGGAGGAAACCCGAGGGAGGGAGGAGGCTTGAGGCTCGAGGAACGAGGTGTATTGATGCTGTAGGCCCTCTTCGAGCCTACAGGTCCACGGGTCTTCGGAGACCTGAGTAGGAGGAGGAAGAGAAGGAGGGAGGAGGGAGCAGGAGGAGGAGGAGAAGGATAGGTATGACGATGACGGGGATGATGGTGATGATGGTGATGTTGATGATGGTGATGTTGATATTGATAATGATGATGATGATGATGATGATGATGATGATGATGATGATGATGATGATGATGATGATGATGCCGATGAGGAGGAGGAGGATGGTGATGATGATGGTGATGATGATGCTGATGCTGATGCTGATGCTGATGCTGATGCTGATGCTGATGCTGATGGTGATGGTGATGGTGATGGTGATGATGATGATGCTGATGCTGATGCTGATGCTGATGATGATGATGCTGATGATGATGATGCTGATGATGGTGATGATGCTGATGATGATGCTGCTGCTGATGCTGATGCGGATGCTGATGCTGATGCTGATGCTACTGATGATGAGGAGGATGAGGACGACGAAGAGGAGGAGGAGGAGGAGGAGGAGGAGGAGGAGGAGTCCGATGACTCTCTCTTTCCACCTCTATCCCCTCTTTCCGTGGACAAGGTGTAGGGGGAGGAGGGGGATGGGGGAGGAGAGGAAGGACGAGGAGGACGAGGAGGACGAGGTGTGCGACGAGGAAGGCCCGCGTCCCCTTCACTGCTCCTTCCTCGCCCGTGCCGTGCCGCGCAGTCGATGCTCCCCCGTGTCCCCCTTTCCCGCTCCCCCCCCTCCTTGGCCGCTCCTCTCGACTCCCCCCCTCCCACAGGCCAGCCCCTTGCCAGCGTCCCTTGGCGTCCCTCGTCCCCGGCGTCCCTCCCTCGCTCCCTCCCTCCCCCCGTCGCGTCCCCCCGCCCCCGTCCTTCGAGCAGGGGGTCGACTACAGAATTGAGCTACCCCAGAATGGATTTGCTCGCTGGATCCATGAGAAATGCGTAGAACATTCGTAGATCTACGAACATTTAACGTGTGACTCGATGATAAAACCAGTGTTTGGGCTTAATCGATTATGTGGCCGATCCCCTGCTCGAGTCCTTCCCTGTCCTTCTTCGTCCTTGCATCACTTGCCGCTGCTCCTCCAGTCCCCCTCCTCCGCGGCTCCCTCCACTCCGCCCCTCGCCCCTCGCCCCCCTGCTGTCCCTCGCCTGCCTTCCTCCTCGTCCCTTGCCTCCCTCCCCCTCCGGCTCTGCCTCGGTCGACCGTGAACCTGATTCGGTCGGGCAGGTCCGAGGCCTTTGGGGGACGCGTGCGAAGGTAAGCCCACCAGTTGTCGCTTCGCAGATTGACCAATCCGTTCCCACTCCCTCCCTCCAGGGATCGCCCCCTCCCCTCCTTAAAAAGGACCAGTTATCGCTTCGCAGGCTGACCTATCCATTCCCACTCCCTCCCTCCATGGATCGTCCCTCCCCCTTCGTGAGCAGACGTTTGCGTCACCAAATTCGTTTTCGTTGCCCCGAGGGGGTCGGACCCCCTTCTGGCAGGAGCTAGACGGGAGATTCATCACGATGTCACGAATGCCCCAATTGGCTTTCCGTGGGGCGTTGTATGGCCTGAGACCCAAGGCGACACGATGGTAAAGGACACGTTTCGTCACCCGCAAACTCCGCTAAAGCAAGTTCGTGCCGCGACGACCCAGGCGTTGGCTCCTGACCGTACTCCCTTCCTCATCAACCCTCCCTCCTTTCCTCCCTTCGTTCCCGCTTTGCCGCCCCTCCAGGCGGCCAACCGTGTTGGAATTCCGCAACGTCCAGGGCCTGTCACCCTCGAGGTGGTCCGTCATGGACAACAAGACCCTGACGTGGCAGACCCAGAGCATGGAGACCCCAGGGCATTCGAATGTTCTTGTCGCGAGAGGTGAAGACGGAGGAGCAGGATGAGTAGTAGAAGGCCTAGACACCCGACGTTGCGAGCGAAGTCACGGCCAGACTGTGTCCGTGCGGGAGTCACTGATCCAGATCGATATGGGAGGATCTCTGGTTCGGATGCGCGGCGAAAGCCGCCCTGCGTGTTTGCACCAGGGGGGGTCCTACATAATAGCGGATGCTGTGAGGATTTCGTGAAAGTGTGCCGCCGATGTTGGTGGTCGGCTTGGTTACAAGGTTCCCTGTTCGCGGTGTCGGGCTCCAGCGCGCGCATTGTGTGCAGGGAGTGAATCAAGTGGGCGGGAGGCCCAGAAGAGCCAGGCGCATCTAATGATTTTGCTTCGATCGATTCCCACCCGAGGACGCGAGATGGGACCCCAGGGGAGCAGCGGCCCACTTGGGGCCTGGCGGCGGCAGCATGCAGTCGTCATTCGTCGAAGATGCGAGGCGGGGTCCCCAGGGAGCACAGGCACACTTTTGGCCTGCCGACCGCGGCATGCAGTGTGTGCGTGGCGGGTCGGGAGTTCTCTTCGTCAACCCGACAGCCCCAGCCTGTTGGGTGGGGCGTGATCTCAATCGTCGATTCTCGTCCCTCCGCCTCCTCCTCGAAGGCGGAGGAGGAGGAGGAGGAGGGTCCTGGCGATCTCTTCCCTGCAGCCGCGGATCATGGAGATCGTCGGCGCCGCCCACGAGGAGCTCGGCAACAACGTCTCCGAGGTGCCCATCCGCGTCAAGGCCTGGGCATCAAGGGAGCTCCCCTGGGTAGCTCTGCAGGTCTCTGGGGTGATTGTCCTCTTCGGTCCCTGAGGTCCGGGCGGTGTATTTTTGACCCAAGGAGCTTTTTCACCCGTTTTCGGGCCCCCGCACCATCACAGATCGATCCGGCTCGAAACATGAAGCAGGGAGATAGGGTCTACAGTCGGGGCCCTGAAGAAGGAACCCTTTTGGTTGGGGAGGGGCTCCGCGTTCCTTAAGTGTTTCACAGCTTGCCTCAGGTTGTCCTTGTGTCTTCGACAGGAGATCGAAGGCTCACTCATGGAAAAGATGGGCCTCGTTCCTTATTTAGGGTTCCTGAGGTCAACGCCCCGACTGTAGGGTCTAGGATTCTGGCTGCGAGTTATCGCGATGTGCCAATCGCTCTCAGCGCCAGATCTCAGGGGGTCCTGCTGCTCGCTTGCTTTCTGCCTTGTCTCCGGATCTCCTTGGCCTCTGGAGGCCCCGCGTCGGCCCCCTGCAGGCCCGGCCGAGGAGGGAGGAGGAGGGAGGAGGAGGGAGGAGGAGGGAGGAGGAGGGAGGAGGAGGGAGGAGGAGGGAGGAGGAGGGAGGAGGAGGAGGAGGAGGAGGAGGAGGAGGAGGAGGAGGAGGAGGAGAGGAGAGGGGTCGAGAGGTGCGCCGAGGGGGTCAAAAGGGGGGGGGAGGGGGCAGGCCTGCTCCGAAGGTGGCGGGGCTTCGGGGGAGGCCGAGAGAGTCGAGGAACCGCAGGCATGGATGAAGGCTCCCGCTTGCACGCAGAGCCGGCGCGAGCCGTGGCCAACTCGGGCGGCATTTGGCTCCACCGCCCACGCGCAGGACCCACGGGTATCCCCGATCCCTGTCAGCGTGCGCCCGATAAGGTATCCTCCTCCTCCTCCTCCTCCTCCTCCTCCTCCTCCTCCTCCTCCTCCTCTCTTCCTCCTCCTCCTCCTCCTCCTCTCCTCCTCCTCCTTCCTCCTCCTCCTCCTCCTCTCCTCCTCCTCCTCATCCTCCTCCTCCTCCTCCTCCTCCTCCTCCTCCTCCTCCTCCTCCCCTCCTCCTCCCCTCTCTTCCTTCTCCTCCTCCTCCTCCTCCTCCTCCTCCTCCTCCTCCTCCTCCTCCCTGATCCCGCGTGCGCTCGGGAGGCGGCCTGAGGCCTCCGGAGCCTTCTGAGAAGGCCCGCCCCCTTCTGCCTCCCCCCCCTGGCCGCGCCGCCCAGCAAAGCTGCAAGGGCCCCGGGAGCTCTGGTCTTGCATCAGGAGGGGAACAAAAACACACAGACACAATTCATCGTCGACTCCCCAGAAACTACAGGAAAATATGGAAAGTGGGGGGGGAGACAAAAACCCAGAAAATAGAAGGAAATATGGGGAATCGGGTTATGTGTGTCTATTTATGTATGTGTGTGTTTCTGTGTGTCCCAGTTCCTCTTCATTGTAAACCGACTCCCCATCCCCGCCTGTGGCGCCGACGACCCAGGCATCCTGGTGAGGTGATTTTTGCTGTCCCGTCTTCGGACCCCGGGGCTCCTTCCCTCCATGCTGCTCGGGGGCTCTGGCGCGGAGATGGGGGCGTCGAGCTTGGGTTGTGATCTCTCGTGGCGCAATGCTCTTTCCATGGCCGCAGACCTCAGGGGGACCCTTTTCTACGGGACACTCATAGTACACACAAACACTCGCTCCCTGGATCATGTAAGAAAGTAAGGAGCCAGGCGCCTCGACGGCGCATCGGCAGAACAGATGCAGTGCAGATGTGCAGTGGCAGGGTGGTGAAAACATCGATCGGCTGCGACTCTCTGCCAGCTGCTGCTTTGAAGCTGCGGGAGATCAGGCACAAACAGATGACACATCCGTGGCGGATGTTGGGATGCGTTACTGGCCGCTGAGTTTTCCCATGCGGCGTGGCCACATACGACGACGACGACGAAAGGGGGGGGAGAGGACGGAGCGAGAGAAAGCGAGGAAGACGACACGGGAGGTTGGAAGAGCGGCAATGGAGGGGAGAGGGGGAGGGGCCATCGAAGAGCTGCTGGCAATGCTTCTTTGAGACTGCGGGAGGTCTCGCGGAAAACAATGGTGCATGCACGCATGCATGCATCAGGCCCCCATGCATGCATGGGGACCTGATGATTCGCCAGCGCAGCAGCACAGCAGGGTGGAGGCTGGGTTGAAGACCCGCTCCGGTTCAGGGCCTTGTCTGAAATGGCGCAGGCCTTGAACGTAGCCAACCCATGCGAATCGATTGCCAATACCACTGGGCATGTCCCAAGCGGACGAGGATACGACAAACAACGCAGTCCTTTGTGCAAGCTGCACCGGGGGCATGCGCGTTGCATGCCTCACGGGGCAGATTTAAGGCAGCACCTCAGGATATGACGTGAAGGGGAGAAGACGGAAAGACAACGAGGACTAAGAGAAGGAATGAGGCCAAGAGAGTAATACCTATACCG
This sequence comes from Prorocentrum cordatum, assembly GCA_963575745.1. Classification (NCBI taxonomy): domain Eukaryota; class Dinophyceae; order Prorocentrales; family Prorocentraceae; genus Prorocentrum; species Prorocentrum cordatum. The sequence goes on from CAUYUJ010019137.1 coordinate 571,243, forward strand.
AAGCAGGGAAAAGAGAAACGATTACCTTCTAGGGGCGTTCGAAGGTAGCGATAACTGCCCCCAGGGAGGCGAGGTGTGAGGTAGGAAGCGGGTAGGATGCAGGAGGCAGGACAGGAGAGGCGGGAGTCAGGAGGGGAAAAAATCACAGACACAATGAATCGTCGATCCCCAGGAAAATATAAGAAAATATGGGAAGTGGGGGGGAAGACAAAAGCCCAGAACATACTGGACACATATAGGGAATCCTGTTATGTGTGTGTGCATTTATTAGTGTGTCCCAGGGCCCCTTCAGGCAGGAAGGATTGAGGAGGCGGCAGCTGTGCTCTGTTCAAGACGAGCAGGAGGGTACCCATCGGCAAGTAGCTGAGAGCATGTACTCTTGAGTTCCCAGATGCCAATTGCTTTGGCCGCATTCCTATTTCAGGTGCCGAGCGGTATTTCCTCCTCTCTCTTCTCCTCCTGGAAGGCGGGGCAGAAACCCAGCCTACTTTCAACGCCTTCCTACTTCACGCTTCCGTCCGCTTCTTCCGACCGCTGGGTTGGCCTAAGCCAGCGCAGACGCCCCCCCCTTCGATCATCGAGAGCCAAAGGGCAACACCTAGCACACTAGCACACCCTGCTGCTGCCCCTCCCCCCCCCGCCCGAGGTCGAGGGCGAGGACTGCACGGACCTCGGCCTCGTGGATCTGCCCGGCTTCCGGTCCTACGCGAAGGACGCCGCGATGCAGGAGCCCAGACGTTCCCCTCTCGCTCGCGAAGCTGCTCGGGGGGGGAGGAGGAAGGATCCGATGAGGAAGCGGTACCGATACCGCTACCGTTGCCCCGTTTTTGGATTTGGGGCCGAGGAGGAGGAGGAGGAGGAGGAGGAGGAGGAGGAGGAGGAGGAGGAGGAGGGAGGATCAGATGAGGAAGCGGTACCGATACCGCTACCATTGCCTCGTTTTCGGGTTTAGGGCCGAAGTTGTTTTGTTGTTGCTGGAACCAACCTGGCACACACCTTGCCTCAGCCAGCCGTCAGAGAAAAGGATGGGCGGGCGGGCACACTGAGGAGGTGCCGCAACGCCCGCCCCCCATTCAGTCCAGCGCTCTCTCCCAGAAGGTATCCCGCCCACACTGCAAGAGTGAGCGGCACGCCTCACCTAGGGAGAGCTTCACCTTAGAAGGGTGCGTGCCTCGGCGCAGGAGCGAGCGGCGATCCTCCGCGGTCGGGTTTGAAGGCACACCCTCACACGGCAGGACAAGCCTGCATCCCCGCTCGCTCGAGAACACACCGCACCGATCGCAACACGTGTACTGGCCAGAGCGATGCAGCTCGTTGCCGAACGCCTCACCGCGCAAGGCCGACGGGATCGGGTGCTCCCCCTCCGCCCGCTCCACGAGGAAACGGCTGTCCACCCGACTCTTCCCCCTACATGGCCTGCGCCTCGGAGCCCTCTTGGATCTTGGGGGACAGGGCACCTCTACGGCACACAGCACACCTCCGGGCACCCCGAGGAGACCAGACGAGAGCATGGGGGCTGCCGGGTGGGCCCTGGCGGTGCTGCCGGGGCCCGACGGGGCCTGCAGCGGGCCTCCCCGTGGCATCCCGCAGAACGTCCCCCCACGCCCGAACCGCCGCCCCCCGCCGCGGTGGCCCGGAGCACGGCCTGCACCTCCCCCGATATCGCGGGAGGTGCGCCTGCCGCCTCGCCACTGGGGCAGCGCCTGCAGAGCAGCCCCCCTCCTTTGGCCCCGGCCGCCAGGCAGCTTACACCGGGCTCCGCCCGGAGATCGAGCAGCGCGCTCCCGAGAGCCATCCCGAGGCCCTCGGGATGGGGGCCCGAGCCTCCGCCTGAAGAAGCTCGCCGTCCCCAGGGGCAAGCGTCCGGGAGCAGGAGCTGGGCGCGGGCCCAGAGATCGGCGTGGGGCCTCTCGGGTGAGCAGCACCACCTGCGATCCCTCTCTTAAGCCACGGGTGACAGTGATACTGTCGATGCCGACGCGGAGGGGCGGGGTGGCACATTCCAGGGCCTTCATCAGCCCATATATCTCATCACGGAGCACTGACGCCTGGCACCTGAGCCCTGGGAGGGAGCCGTGCACGGCCCGAACCACGGCCCCCCCCTCCTGGTCCAGAAAAACCTAGGCTCAGCCAGAACTCTTGAGCCCAGGGGGGAGGGCTTACCCGCGCCCGAGCAGCCATCGGAGCAGGCCCAACCTCCAGCGAGTGGCGGATTGTCAAAACTGGGGTTGAGCTGCTCCTAGCCAGGCGTGCGATCTAGGAAGGGATCCTCAAACGGATGCTCGACCAGACTACAAGAGAAGAGGAGGGACTCGGAGGAGGAAGTCCCGGCTCGATGCACGATCCTTTGGAGATTATCCGCCTCGGCTGTCGCAGCTCGAGCGGCTTCCTGATTCGGGCAGCGGCGCATTCGGTGGTGTTGGCATCCTACCTCGTCGCCACAAGCTTGATAGGACCTGTCGTCCCCCAAACCAGCCCGTCAGACGTTGTCCTGGGTCCGGAAATCGCGCCCAAGGTACGCCAGGATAGCCGATCTCCTCTGCGGGGACCGGTTCGCCTTGCGACTCAGCAGCGCCCCGACGGGCTCCAGGAAAGGCCGAGAGGCCCCGAGGCCCCCGAAGCCGGCCCAGGCCGAGAGCTCCACAGAAACTCCGGGCGGGCGAACGCAGCTTGTTGATGCAGGCAGCGGCCGCTCGGCGCAGGCCCCAAAGCTCCCCCCAGGTGGTCCTGGAACTTGGTATCGCTCGGACGTGTGCACTTTTTCTCGGCGGGGATCATTGAGGAGCATCCGGGATCATCATGCGAAAAAGCCACGCCCGAAACCAGAAAAACAAAAATCGGGGAATGGACGTCCGAGCGATGGCCAGGGAAAGCGGAGCGGGAGGGCCGGCCCCACGACCGACGGCGGAGGGCAGCGAGCACCGCCGAGGCGGGACCTTCTCATACCACGCCGGAGACCGCGACCTGGCTTCGCCGGGGCCGGACACCACGGGACACAACGGGACACTTGTCGACCTCTCTATCGATCTCATTATCGATCTCACTCAACGGGACACCACGGGACACCACGGGCCTCCACGGGACACCACGGGACACCTCTCGATCTCACGATCGGTAGCACTATCGATCTCACTATCGATCTCACTCAACAGGACACCATAGGACACCACGGGACACCTCGGGACACCAATGGACACCTCAGGACACCACATCAACCTCACTATTAATCTCACTATCGATCTCACTCAACGGGACACCATAGGACACCACGGGACACCACGGGACACCTGTCGATCTCACTGTCGATCTCACTACCGACTTCACTTTTTGGGACACCACGGGACACATCGGGGCACCACATCGATCTCAGTATCGATCTCACTATCGATCTCACTATCGATCTCACTCAACGGGACACCACGGGACACCACGGGATACCTGTCGATCTCACTGTCGATCTCACTATCTATCTCACTCTTTGGGACACCACGGGACACCTCTGGGCACCACATCGATCTCAGCATCGATCTCACTATCGAGCTCACTATCGACCTTACTATCGATGCACTATCGATCTCACTCAACGGGACACCATAGGACACCACGGGACACCTCGAGACACCGCTAGGGCCACCGCCGGACGGACGGACGGACGAACGGAGGAGAAACATTTGTCTTGACTTTGCCCTAGCAACGGCGAGCACCACGGGACACCTCGGGACACCACGGGACACCAGTCGATCTCACTATCGATCTCACTCAACGGGACACCTCGGGACACCGCGGGACACCTCTCCATCTCACTATCGGTCTCACTATCGATCTCACTATCGATCTCACTCAACGGGACACCACAGGACACCACGGGACACCTCGGGACACCACATCGATCTCACTATCGATCTCTCTATCGATCTCACTATCGATCTCACTCAACGGGACACCATAGGACACCACGGGACACCACGAGACACCTGTCGATCTCACTATCGATCTCACTACCGACTTCACTTTTTGGGACACCACGGGACACCTCGGGGCACCACATTGATCTCAGTATCGATCTCGATATCGGTCTCACTATCGATCTCACTCAACGGGACACCATAGGACACCACGGGACACCTGTCGATCTCACTGTCGATCTCGCTATCGATCTCAAATTTGGGACACCACGGGACACCCCGGGGCACCAAATCGATCTCACTATCGATCTCACTATCGAGCTCACTATCGACCTCACTATCGATCTCACTATCGATCTCACTATCGATCGCACTCAACGGGACACCACGGGACAACACGGGATACTGCTAGGGCCACCGCCGGACGGACGGACGGACGGACGGATGGACGGAGGAGAAACATTTGTATTGATTTCGCCCTAGCAACGGCGGACACCACGGGACCCCGTGGGACACCGCTAGGGCCACCGCCAGACGGACGGACGGACGGAGGAGAAACATTTGTCTTGACTTCGCCCTAGCAACGGTGGGTTCACTCCTCTCGCGCGCACACGCAGCTTCGCCTCGCCCGCACGCACGACACGAACGAAACGAAACGATTTCCCGGTCTGGGGTCTCCGTTCCATTACGATCTCACCCCCCAACCTCCGATAGAATGTCATAATGTGTTGGATTTGCCGATGTTGCCGTGGGGCCCTGCGGTAGGGACCGGACCACACCATCTTTGCAACCGCGACCCAGTACGTGTGGGGGCAAATTCGTTTCGGTCGTCACAGATTGCTTTTCCTTCGTCTCCCCCCTCCCTCTTCCCAGGCAGTTCTTGGCTACCACGCTGCCCACCCCTAGGGGTGTTCTCTTGACGGTGTCACGCGTTGTGCTCGAAGGCTCCAGGTTAGCTTTGACGGACATCTAGAGTGTTCGTTCATCGACGGCCACTCTCTTCGCCATCGCTGGTCCCGAAAACACCAAGTAAGCGAATGTGACACATATAACTCTACATCGTGTGCGTTCTGGACACAAGAGCGTGTTTCTTTATTGTTTGGGGCATAGCGGGCGTTATGGCCCCCATCCCCCCTCCCCCCCAAAACGTAACGCCCCTCCCCCCCTCCCCCCCAGTGCGCCCCAGGCATTGCCGCCGTGCGCATCGGGATCCGCAGGCGTCCGCATAGGAATCCGCACAGGGGTCTGGTCCGCAATCGTCGTCGTCGTCGTTGTCGTTGTCGCTTGTCGCTCTTCGCTCGTCGCTCATCGTCGTCGTGCGCGCGGACGCGGGTGAAACATTTTTTTTTATTCCAGATGACGTCACGTTTCGCGCCAGCGGCGCATGGGAATGTTTAAGAATGACCGAGGACGGGTAGCAGCAGCATGTAGGTGGCGATCTGCACCACATCGCTTGTGTAAACCACAGTGCCTGCGTACACCACAGCGCCTGTGTACACCACAGCGCCTATGTACACCACAACAGCCGCGCGCAACACTGCGCCAGTGTGTGCCGCGATGCCTGCGGGCACCACGGTGCTTGCGTACACCACAGCGCCTGCGTACACCACATCATCCGTGTGCAACACGGTAGCAGTGTACACCACAGTGCACGCGTGCACTACAGCGTCTGTGTACACCACGGCGCCTGTGCGCACCACAGCAATCGTGCGCAACATACTACCATTGTTGCATATCGAATTTTAGAAAGAATCTGTATGACAAAATTGAGCGCCTGTTGATTCCACCGAACATTGTTTTATATTGGGTTTGGAAAGGGGCCCTTATGGAAAGAGGGGCGCCGCTGGAATTCCCGAATCCTCCCGCATCATCCTAACTCCTCCCATTTGCGTCCAGGATGCTCCAGTTGAGTTGGGAGTCCGAGAACCAAGCGGACCGATTCAATCGACCATTCTGCGGTGCACGCTGAGATGCGCGCGTGCGCTGTAGCGCCGACCCGCGCGACAGGGGGGAAGGGTGAGGAAGGAGGAGGACGGGGAGGGCCAGAGCCACACATCGGGGAGGGGTCGGGCGTTACGTTATACCCCCCCGGCAAATAACCCCCATTGCGCTCGTTATTGCCGAAAATAAGGAAACGCGTTCCAACAAACTGTCTTATATGGACTACGTGCTTCACGCGTGTTCTTGACGTTGAGCATTGAGAATCGACGTTTTTACGTTAGCGAGCACCGCACGCCAGTGGGTTCACGTTGGGTCACTGATTGCACCGCCATCTTCAATGCGTTCGGAAGTGTAACCGCCCGGGTAGACTTCCGAGGTCCAGAACTATTCATCCACTCTGTTCACCCTCCTCCCCAGACCTCCGGTGCCTCGACCTCGTCGTTTCGCCACCCTCCAGACACCCTCCAGAGGTCCCGGCTACTTCAATGGGACTGGGGCCTTTTGTTCACCCTGAGTGGGATCCCGAACACGGGTCCTTGAGGCCGAACCGGAGGAAAACCATTGGGATTCCCAAGCTGGGATTGCAAAACACCATCAGTTGGAGGTCTGGATTAGTTCCCGCCTTCCTCCTCCCCAGCCCCTGCTCCATCCCCAGCATCGCCTCCTGCCCTCCCTTGCCTCGAGGCGCTCAGCCTGAAGATCGACCAGCTCGTGCTGAAGTTCATGCAGGACGAGAACAACGTCATGCTGTGCGTCGAGGAGGCAAGTGGGCGACGCTGCCGCGGCCGCCGTCGGCGGCGCCGGCACCGTCGTCGTCGCCGTCGTCGTTGGCTTCGTCGTCGGCGTCGCTGCCGCCGTCGTCGTGGCGTCGTCGTCGATCGTTGATCGTCGATCGTCGATGTCCATCGTCGTCGTCGTCGTCGTCGTCGTCGTCGTCGGCGCCGTCGTCGTTGGCGTCGCCGTCATCGTCGTCGTCGTCGTCGTCGATCGTCGATCGTCGATTGTCGTCGTCGCCGTCGTCGCCGTCGTCGTTGGATTCGTCGTCGGCGTCGCTGCCGCCGTCGTCGTGCCGTCGTCGTCGATCAACGATCCTCAATATTTGATCGTCGATCGTCGATCGTCGATCGTCGATGCCGTCGTCGTCGTCGTCGTCGTCGTCGTCGTGATCGCCGTCGGCGTGATCGTCGTCGTGATCGTCGTCGTCCATCGTGGCCGTCGCCCCCGTCGTCGAGGCGGGCGACGCCGCGGGCTTCGCCACGCTGGGCAAGTGCAAGCAGGTCGACCCCTCCTACCGCAGGACCCCGGGCCGCCGACCTGGCCGGTCCGACGGTCGTTGTCGCTGTCGTCGCCGCCCCAGTCGACGCCGCCGCCGTCGTTGTTGGCGCCTTCGTCGGCGGTGTTGCCGCAGCCATCGTGTTTGGCGTCGTCCTCGGCGTCGGCGTCGCCGCCGCCGTCTTGGTCGGCGTCTTCATTGTGGATCAGCGTCGTCGTCGTAGTCGATCGTCGTCCTCGATCATTTGTGGTCGTCGTCGTCGTCGTCGGCGTGATCGTCATCGTCGTCGTTTGCGCCGTCGATCGTCGTCGACGCTCCGCGGACCGCCTGGGCCGCCCTGCCGACGAGCTCTCGACTCTCCAGGCGCCGCGAGCAAGAATTGCGACGCGTGTCTTCCTCGTGGTCTTCGGCGCCTGGGGGCCACATCCGGGCCCCGATGCCCGCAGAGGAGACGTCTCGGCGCGAAAGGGCCAGCGGTCCCGGGGACGTGTTCGAGAGCTCCGGGGGGGGCGGTCCTTCGTAAAACATTGTGGCGTCGCAGGTGGGCGGGCAGGGTGCATGGTGTTGCGCGCTCTGAGATGGATCGGACTAGGCGGACCAGGTCGGGATGTCAGGGTGCACAGCGGGGTCCTGCGTTTTCGTGTTTTGTGTTGCCCAGCCTTCTCCCGAGGGTCTGGAAAGGGGGCTGGTCTCTTTCCAACTCTGGTTCAACCTCCAGTCCTCTCGCGCTTCTCTACATCATCCTTTTCATTTCTTGTCATTCCGTGTGGAAACCAACCTCAGCCTGGCGCGACCCACATTAGGGAATCGACTCCTAAGTTGCATTGCTTGGCATTGCATGGCTTCGCGTTGCTTGTCATTGCACGGCATTGCTTACTTTGAATTGCTGTGCTTGGCATGTATTGGCGCTTGGCGTGGCTTGGCATTGCTTGGCACTTCTTTGCATCGGTTTGCGTTGCTTGGCGTTACTTTGCATTGTTTTGCTTGGTATCGCTCTGCCTTGTACTGCATCGTTTTGCATGGCATTGCTCGGCAGCCTGACGGCCGAGCAACTGGGCAACCAGACCAACAGGCAACCGGGCAACAGGGCAGCCCGAGGAAGGCTGAGCAACCCCGCGGAAGGCTAGACGGCCAGGCAACCCGAGGAATGCCAGGCTATCGAGCAACCACGAGGAATGCCTGGCGGCGCAGGCTGAGGCTTGAGGAGGAGGGAGGAGGAGGAGGAGGAGGAGGAGGAGGAGGAGGAGGAGGAGATGCAGGAGGAGATGGAGGAGGAGGAGGAGGAGAGGAGGAGGAGAAGGAGGATAATGGAGGATGATGGCCGAGGAGGCGCATGCTGGTTGAGTCCTCCTGCTCCTCCCTCCTCATAAATCCTCCGCGCATCAGCCCTCCTCATCGAGCCTCCTCAGCCGTCCTCCTCAATCATCCTTATCATCCATCCTGATCAACTCTCGCCATCGTCGACCTGCCTCCTCCACCCTCCCCCTCAACCCTCCGATCAAAACCTCATCCATAGCCTTCATCCTCAACCGTCCCCATCCTCCTCCCTTATCCTCCTGCCTCCACCTTCTCCTCCTTATCATCATCATCATCATCATCATCGTCATCATCATCATCATCATCATCATAATCATCAGCATCATTATCAACATCATCAGCATCATCATTAGCATCATCATCATAATCATAATCATCCGTATGATCACCATCATCATAATAAAGCTTACCACCATCATCTTCATCATCAGCATCATCGTCATCATCGTCATAACCTCCACCATCAGCATCTTCATCATCAGGATACTGAGCATCATCATCAGCATCGCCATCGTCAGCTCCATCTTCATCTTCATCTTCATCATCATCAGCGCCATCAGCATCACAATATTCATCATCGTCGCCATCATCTCCATATTTCATCATCAGCATCATCATGATCAGGACAATCATCAATACAGCCAGTATCATCACCATCATCATCACCATCCTCATCAACAGCATCATCATCATCATCACCACCATCACCATCGTCATCACCATCATTACCATCATCAGCAGTAGCATCATCATTCGTATCCCGATAGAACAATGACATTGCATCACACGCGGAATTGTGAAGCCACAAAAACGCTGGATCCCGCTACGCCCGTTGAACCTGGATCAGGACCCAGACATCCAGGGGACCGATGCTGTTCAACCCGTGGGCTCAAGAGTGCTCCGGAGGATGTTTTCTATACGTTGGTTGTCTATGTGTCTGGAGGCCCCTGCGGAGGGCTCCCGGCGGCGTCTGGAGGACCAACAGTGGACAGCAACGCAAGCCAACTTCGGTCCTCGGTCCTCCTCCGCTTCATCCTTGTCCTCCTTGGTGTTGGCCTCGGGGTGGGGTGGCCTCCCGCTGGGTCGGAAGGACCATCCTGGTGCGAAACAAGCTGGACAAGTACTATGGTGATCTGACGACCGAGAACATCAACAAGTCGCCAGCTCGGGGCGTCCTCCTCCTCATCCTCCTCCCCCTCCTGGAGGTGAGGATCTATATGCGTTCCTTCCGTTGGGGACATCCTGCAGCGTTGGCGTCGCCACGATTGCGTTCGCTTCTGGGTTCCGGCCAAAAAGCGTACTTGTTGAGGGAAACCTTGAACGTGATCACGAGATCCTCCTCTTCATCCCCTGTCCTTAGGGACAGCGCCCAGGCCCTTCTTGCGATGGCCTGTACACCCTGCGTGTGGGGAAGCGCTCGCAACAGGGGCGGAGCTGACCGATATAGGCTCACATAGAGGCTCCCTCCTCCATCCTTCTCCTTCCCTCCCTTTTCTATTTCCTTCATGTTCCTTTATCATCCGTCCACCCTTCCTCCCGTCTCCCTCCCTCCTCATTTTTATCCTCTTCCCCTTCCCCCCCTATCTGTTTCTCCCTCCGTCCTCCTCCCTCCTCATTCACTTATTCTGCCTACCCTCCTCGGGGCACTGGTCTTTCGTGTGTGTGTGTATATATACACGCTGGCATCAAGCAAATCAGTCCGCAACCAGGGGTCAGTAGCAACAGGGAAAGGAAGAGGGAGGATAAGCAAGAATATGTGCAGCATCAAGAAGAGAACGAAGAACACGAGGATGAGGACGAGGAGAGCGAGTCCCCCTCACCCCCCTTACCCAACAACTCCAGCTCACAACCCAGACCCCTGATAAAGCTCAATCCTCGGATCGCGTCCAGCTGTGGCGACGAGGGGGCCCTTGAGGGCCGAGAAGTGCAGGAGGAGGAGGACAGGGAGCAGGAGCAGGAGGAGGAGGAGGACGAGGACAGGGAGAAGGAAGAGGAGGAGGAGGAGGCGGAGGAGGACGAGGACGAGGACAGGGAGGAGGAGGAGGAGGAGGAGGAGGAGGGGGAGGAGGAGGAGGGGGAGGAGAAGAGGAGGAGGAGGACAGGGAGGATAAGGAGGAGGAGGAGGAGGAGGAAGAGGAGGAGGAGGAGGAGGAGGAGGAGAACGGACAGGAGGAGGAGGCGGAGGAACAGGTGCATGGCAGCAACAGCATGCTAGACCCTGCTGGTGGTCGATGTCACGTAGGTCCAGTGACAAGCTTGTTCGGATTCAGTCGGCCTTCGCTGAGTAGGGCAAGGTCAAAGGTTTGCCAGTGCCCTTCTGCTGCTCGGCTTGGAAAAGGTGTTCGAGCACATACAGCATAGTGAGCTGTTTCTTGCTGCGCATAGGTCTGAGTTTCCGTTACGCCAGTTGAAGCTTCTCGTCGAGTTCAATCGTTGTCCCAGGGGTCTTGTCGCTAAATGTTGTTGCCTCGTGCCCGCTCCACGCGGTCCTGCCAGGGTGCTGTGCCGCCATTTTGGTGTTGCACGACAGGCGCGAGTCTTCGTTTAGCACGCATGATGCTGGCGCATTTGCAGACGCAGAAGCTGGCAGACAAGAGCATCACTCTGCGTCTCATTCTCGCGGACCCCCCTCGTGCTGATCACGCCTACTTCCTCAACCTTGACCCTCTTGTCGCGTTCGCCACTGCCGTGTCGGAAGCATTGCTGCCGCACAGGGTTCTGGAGCAATGGTTGCGGGATGCGTTTGGGCGTTGCCAGGGGCACGGCGATCCTTGGGCCAGCCCGTGAACCTTTCCTTGTTTGCGCAGCCACCGCCTTCATGACCGGTCTTGAGTTTAATGATTTTTCTTGGAGTCGTCCTAAGCTGGACAGACTTGGTCTCAACGTTTCGAACATAGGCCCCAGAATGGTATCAATGCGGCTGCCCAGGATCATTAAGCAGTGGCTTTGGTCCAGAGCCGTTGGGCGTGAAGGTGTGCCTCAGCTGCGACAGGGGTGCAACCTGGACCCTTTGCGGAGCCTGCTCAGATCTAAGGAGACCCTTGTCACCGAGAACGGGTGTTTGAAGTCTGCTTTTTGCGGGGGGGCATTGGCCACAGCACAGACAGTGGGCCGCCAAGCTCACCCCAGATGCCTTGTGTCAGCGGTGACTCCAGTCCCCAGGCACTTTTTTGCACAGGCACGCCAGCTGTGGATTATACGAGGAGCTCTTGCCCGAGGAGGTGCTTCCTGGCTGTCTTGAATCCCTCGCGAGGTCCTGCTCCAGTCCTCTCCCTCTCCCCTTTGCCGAAAAGCTGCTGTTGCCTGATGCTGCGTTGCTTGCATGCACCCATCTTCCCGAGCGCTGGTTTGGAGGAGGCCCCATCGCTGTGGCGGGACATGCATTTCTAGACGGGATCTGGATGGACCAACACCACCCCCAGCATGCGCAAGCAGTTGCATAGGCCACAGTTGCAGTGCAGCCCGGATACGCTTGTCATGCGCAGTCGGTCATGTGTGGCACGCTCTCACATGTTTGCTGGGGCATAGATGATGCAAACTTGTTCTCCTTGTTTTTTCTTCGGACGGTGAAAGAAGTGGTCCGCAACAGGGGGTCTGAAATGGGGGCTGAATAGCCCATGTATGCTCAGCAAATCGTTCATGGATATGATCGGGTATGATTGGCATCCAATGTTGGCGGTCATAAGGGCCAGTCGTTCGTGCCCGCGCGTTGTGGAGGGCATCGGCAGGGTGGGTCCCGCAATGTGCATGTTGTAGTGTTTTTTGACAGGGATGGTGGGGGGGGGGTGCCCGCATGGTTCTGGGTTGGCTGCCGGTCAGGTGGGGGAGGGGGTGTTCTTTTATCAGGGAACAGTGAAAAACCCCTCCCCGAGGGGGAAGAGGGGCAGATGAAAGACAAAAACACCCTAGACCACCTACGCCCCAAAGGGCTGGTGGGATTTCAATGAGCACTCAAGAACAGGGTTCGTTTACGCGGGCAGTCTATCGGCCACGAGGCCGGACGCGATAGCCTGCACCCCATGGTGTGGAATTGTGTGGCGGCACCCCCATTCTACACGCAAATGCTTAGGAGTGGTGCACCATTCCGCCTCCGAGGCGACTTGCGGGGAAGCCCAAAAGCGTCTGATGTGGCAATTGTGTGGACAGATATCGAATGATGAAGTAACCCTGATCGAGGGGACCAGAAACATCACAACTAAACCACACATAACAAGTACTGTGCGGCGCTCGTAGCGGGATGAGCTGGAAGGCACAGGAACACCAGGGTAGCAGAGGAGGACGAGGCAGCAAACGGTGGAGGAAAGACGAAAGGAGGACAAATAATGGTGCTGCGACGACTCAGGATGTGGACCTGACGTGCCCGCTCCAAAAGACCATGAATAGCCTGGCAGACGCAAACCAAACCCCGCCAGAACATCCGCCAGCTGGGCAGCTAACCGGCGCACCCTTGAGGCTCCCGAGGAGTTGGGGCTGACGTGCCCTCTCAGACAGGCCGACCCAGGGGCCGTGCGAACCTGGCGACCCCCATGCTCTGCCATGGGGACGTGGTGGGAGCACGAAGAGCGGATGAAAGCAAAGCCACGACGCAAGTGCAAAGGCCCATCTCCTCTTCCTCCTCCTCCTCCTTCTCCTCCTCCTCCTCTTCCTCCTCGTGAGCATCGGATCGGAACAGACCCCAAGATGGATCAAGCCCAGGCCCAAAAGGCCGACGACGCTCCGGAGCCTTCGCCGACTGACTGTGCGCCCTTTGCCGGCCTCGCTGCCAGGACAAGAGGAGGTCTCGGCCCACAGTCCTGTGGGCGTGGCCAGCATTCGGGGGACAAATCCTGCCCCCCTGGCAAGCACCCTCGGCGGGGAGGCCATCTGCCCCAGACTCGGAGGATCCCAAATCACACAATTGCGTACAATCAAAGGGTCCACAGTCATGGACTCTGGAAGGGAACGCGCGGGACCATGGGGGGAAGCGGGATGGAGAGAGCGAGAGAGCGAGGAAGAGGGCAGCAAGTGGAGAAAGCAAAGGCAATGGCGGCAAAAAGACGAAACGGCAGAACCATGGATATTACAAGCGTAAAATTTGTTCAAAAGCGATCGGCCTTCAGTATCGCCGTGATGACGAAGGTGCACGGCAAATGTCTGCAGTCATATACCCTAGAGGGGAACTCTTGAAGGACCGCGGGGGCGAAACGAGAGGGAGAGAGCGATACGTATATATATATACACATATATGTATTTATAGAAAAGAGAGAGAAAGAGAGAGAGAGAGAGAGAGAGCTAGAGCTAGAGAGGGATAGAGAGAGAGAGAAACAACAACCAAAGCAATACACACAAACTAATACTAATAGTAATAATAATGATAATAATACTAATTATACTAATGATAATGATATTATTATTATTAGTATTAATAGTAATAATGATAATAATAATATGAAGAAGAAAGAGAATAATAATAATAATACTAATAATAATAATACTAATAATAAAAATAAGAAGAAGAAGAGGAAGAAGCCGCGGAGGAGCGCGACGCGGGGAGAAGAAAGAGCGACAAGACAAGGGAGACGGGAGGCCCACGGAGAAGCGAGGGCACCGGGTCCAAAGATGCGTAGGATGGGGACCGAAAGTTACAATGTCTCGCCCCAGTGAAGTGGAGGAATAGCGGTCGGTGCCGCCGGATATGAGTAGGTAAGCCTCCCGAGGCTTGGCCTGTCCAGCAGTTGGTGGGGGTAGCTGGATGAGCTGGAACAGAGCAATACACCCGGGATAACAAGATGGCCGAGGAAGACGGATCAGCAACGATGGAGGCAGGATGCAAGAAGAGTTGCTGGTGTCGCCCCAGCTCACTAACCGTAGGGGTGAGCGCGAGGTTGCTCATCGAGGGTGCAGATGCGCATTATCTTACCAGCGGCCCCATGCGTCACTCACAAGAGTCAAACCCCACAGGCTGCGGGAAGCCTTTGGCACAAGGCGGAGGAGGAGGAGGAGGAGGAGGAGGAAGCGGAAGCGGAAGTGGAGGAGAAGGAGGAAGGAGGAGGAAGAAGGAGGAGGAGGAGGAGCAGGAAGGAGGAGGAGAAGGAGGAATGAGAAGGAGAAGGAGGAGGAGGAGGAGAAGGAGGAGGAGGAGGAGGAGGAGGGAAGGAGGAGGAAGAAGGAGGAGGAGGAGGAGCAGGAAGGAGGAGGAGGAGAAGGAGGAATGAGAAGGAGAAGGAGGAGGAGGAGGAGGAGGAGGAGGAGGAGGGAGGAAGAGGAGGGAGGAGGAGGAGGACGATCCCCCCCATCTCGTAATTGCTGCTTCCGCCCTGGGCCTGGCTCCTGGAGGCCCCGCGGGCGGCTTCCCTGGAGGCGCTGGGAGGGCCGGAGACGTTTGGACGACCTTGGCCTTGGATCCCTCGGGGGCCAAGGGCAAGACTCCCAGGTCTCCGAGGGGATATGCCTTGTTCAATCCGAGCGTCTCTCTCTGACTTCGGCCTCTGGGGCCCGTCTGCGGGACCTGGGGCCCTCTGCCGTGGACCTGGGGCGGAGAAGTGGCCCCGGGAAGGGGGTCGGGATCTCTGGGGCCGCGCACTGAGAGTATCAGATCCTCGGGTGTCCGGCCTTCGCGGCCCGCTCCGCCTCCCCCCCTTTCCCCCTCCGCGTCGTGCGCCGAGGTGGCTGGAGGGCTTCGGCGACCTCCCCAGCAGCCTGGCCAGCCCGGGGGGGCGGGGGTCTGGGCGGGGGGTCGGTCGGGGCTGAACGACTTCTGCTTGCCCTCTGCCCTCGGCTGGCGCCGGAGCTCCCACGATCTGCTCCAGAGCACCCTGTGGGCCTTTTGGGAGGAGCGTCGATGTTTCTTTTGGATCTGCGGAGGTTCTCTTGGACTGCCCTCCATTTTTCTGCCCTCCAATCTTCTTCTTCTTCTTCTTATTCTTCTTCTTCTTCTTCTTCTTCTTCGAGCTGCCCTCCGTTTTTCTGGCCGGGTCCCCGCGAGCCGATTGGCGAGGAGTCGCCAGGCCTTTCGGGGAGGGGGGCAACCACGACGACGAGGAGGAAGGAGGAGGAGGAGAAGACAGCGCAGGCACGACGACGGTGACGGAGAAGAAGACGGTTGATACTGAGACTACTACGACTGGCCGCAGGGAGAAGGTGTAGTAAATATGGCGGGCGCGAATGCGAGTGCAAACTCTTATACTATTGCGACTGAGAGTGCGATGTACACAACAGTAGTCTTGTTTCTGAGAGTACTCAGGGAGGGCACAGCTCATGATACGAAGATTAGTCGTATTGCGAATAACCGCAGTAATACGAATAGTAATATCCGTACGAACAAGATCAGTACGAACAATAGTATACAGCAGTAGTAGCATAAACACAATGATGGCAATGACAGTAGCACGAATAATAGTAATACTAACCAGAGGGATAAGAAGACGAATAAGAACACTGAACAGAAAACGACGACAACGACGACGGCGACGACGACGACAAGATGGGGTGCGCCTTGCGAGCCTCGCGGCGTGGCCAGGAGGCGGCCAGTCCTCCCTCGGCGGTCGTCGCCTCTTCCGCCCCCTCCGTCCGAGGAGGGGCGGGGGAGGAGAGCAGGGAGGAGGGGGGGAAGGAGATGAGGGAGGGGAGGAGAGGAGGAGGAGGGGAGGAGGGGAGGAGGAGGGGAGGAGGGAGGAGGGGAGGACGAAGAGGAGGGGAGGAGGAGGAGGAGGAGGAGGAGGAGGAGGAGGAGGAGGAGGAGGAGGAGGAGAGGAGGACGAGGACGAGGACGAGGACGAGGACGAGGAGGAGGAGGAGGAGGGAGAGGAGGAGGGAGAGGAGGGGGAGGAGGGGTGTCAGCAGGGGTAGGGCAGGAGGGG
>CAUYUJ010019137.1:592516-607516 GCA_963575745.1 Prorocentrum cordatum
GTGGCCCCAAAGGGAGCTCCACCGAAGGACCCAGTGGCAGCGCCTGCATGCATGCAATTTCACCTTCATGGCACATCCCTCACACGCACCGTGGCCTCATAGGGAGGACCACCGACAGCCCCAGTGGCAGCGCCTGCATGCAATTCCACCCCCCTTTCGGTGTACCCCCTCACACGCATCGTGGCCCCATAGGGAGCTCCACCGAAGGCCCCAGTGGCAGCGCCTGCATGCAATTCCACCCCGATTTCGATACACCCTTCACACGTTTCGTGGCCCAACAGGGAGATCCACCGAAGGTCCCAGTGGCAGCGCCCGCATGCAGTTCCACCCCAATTTTGGCACACACCTCACACGTTCCGTGGCCCTATAGAGCTCCACCGAGGGCCCCATTGGCAGCGCCCACACGCTCCGTGGCCTCATAGGGAGCTCCACCGAAGGTCGCAGTGGCAGCGCCCGCATGCAGTGCCACCCTCCATTTCGGTGCATCCCTCACACGCTTCTTGACTCCATAGGGAGCTCCTCCGAAGGCCCCAGAGGCAGCGCCCGCGTAGGGTTCCACCCCCCACTTCGGCGACCCTCTCAAACGTTCCATGGCCCGATCGTACTACGCCACAGGGAGCTCCACCTAAGGCTCTGGGGGCGCAGGCATGCGGTCCCACCCGCCATTTCGGCGCACCCGCACGCAGTTCCACCCTCCATGTCGACACACCCCTTACACGTTTCGTGGCCCCATAGGGAGCTCCACCGAAGGCCTCAGTGGCAGCGCCCGCATGCGGTTCCACCATGCATTTTGGTGAAACCCACCCGCGCTTTTTGGCCCTACCACCGAAGGCCCCGGTGGCAGCGCCCGCATGCGGTTCCACTCCCATGTCGGTGCTCCCCTCACACATTTCGTGGCCCCATAGGGAGCTCCACCGAGGGCCCCAGTGGCAGCGCCCTCATACGGTTCCACCCCCAAGTCGGTGCACCCCTCACACGTTTCGTGGTCCAACATGGAGATCCACCGAAGGCCCCAGTGGCAGCGCCCGCATGCAGTTCCACCTTCAATTTCAGCACACCCCTCACACGCTTCGTGGCCCCATACGGGGCTCCACCGAAGGCCCCAGTGGCAGCGCCCGCACGCAGTTCCATCCTCCATGTCGACACACCGCTCACACGTTCCGTGGCAGGGAGCTCCACCGAAGGACCCCGTGGCAACGCCGGCATGCGGTTCTACCCTGCATTTCGGCGAACCCTTCACGCGCTCCGTGGCCCCATAGGGAGCTCCATCGAAGGCCCCAGCGGCAGCGTGCCGGTGCATCCCTCACGCTGTTCGTGGCCCAATCCCTCGCACGTGTCGTGGCCCCAGAGGGAGCTCCACCGAATGCCCCGGTAGCAGCGCCCGCATGCGGTTCCACCCCCCACTTCGGCGAACCTCTCACATGTTTCGAGGCCCTATAGGGCGCTCCACCGAAAGCCCCAGTGGCCACTGTTGCTGGTCCCCATCCTTTCTTTCATTTCCCTCGCGCGCAGCGCCCGCATGGCGGCCCTGCCACATTTCGACACGTCCTTCACGCGCGCTTCGTGGCCCCAGAAGGAGATCCTCTGAAGACGATGCTCACAAAGACGGTATTCACAAGTGCAAATGGCTGGGGCTCAAGCTTTGAATGATTCGAGCCTCTTGGAGGTCTCCGCGGGAGGCTCCGCTCTCACTTGGAGCCGCCCAGGCCAGATTGAGCTTAGTTTCCCTCATACGCCCGCGCTGACACGCAACACGTACCGTGTTGAACACGCTGCGTTTTGAGTTGGCACGTGTTGACTTACGTTTTGGCGATCGTGTCGCGCCAGACCCACGTGTTCAATCTACGTGTTGAGCCTCGTGTCGACACGCCCCAGGTTGCGAGTTGTGCGTCGGGGCAACTCTGGAGGCCATCATCGGCATGGGGAGACCCTCCCACGCCTCGCGGAACCCTGGCCCCAACCCCAGGGCAGCAGCTCCCCCCCCGGCATGGGTGGCGGGCCCGCCCAGTCCCCATCACGGCCCGAGGGCGCCGCCGAGACGGTCTGTAGGTCCCCGGGTGCGGCGGGACCGCCGTGCCGCAGATCCCACCACCTCCTCCTCCTCCTCCTCCTCCTCCTCCCTCCTCCTCCTCCCTCTCCTCCTCCTCCTCCCTCCTCCTCCTCCTCCCTCCTCCTCCTCCTCCTCCTCCTCCTCCTCGTGCACCTCCTCCTCGTGCACCTCCTCCTCCTCCTCCTCCTCCTCCTCCTCCTCCTCCTCCTCCTCCTCCTCCTCCTCCTCCTCTTGGCCGTTCTGGCCCAGGCTTGGGGCTTGCAGGAGCGGTCTTCAGAATGGCAGTCGCTCCTGCGGGTCTTCGTGGCCCGGAAAATGATAGATTATCTTCCGCTCCCAGCACGGGAGCCCCTCGTCCATGTCTGATGGAGGTGCCGTGGTCCTGCCTGGGCCCAGGGCGCCTGTTTGGTCTTGCAGCAGCTGTGGGCTCAACACAAATTGGGCTTCGCGGCTGATGTGCAGATGCGGTGAACCAGCGCCAGCTAAAGTTCGCCAAAACCGCTCGGGGAAAAGCTCCGCATGCTCCTCGTGGTCCTCATGGTGGTCAGCGCCAGCCTGTTGGTGGTAAAGGCGGGCAGCGTAATGGAGGCAATGTGGCAGTGGCATCTCTCACGAGGCAGATGCGAGAGCTTCAGATCAAGTGCGACAAGCTGGCAGGCAACAGTGGTAACGGCTGTGCTCCCAACGGTGGTACTCGCGGCCAAGGTGATACACACAGAAAAGGTGAATTTGCAGTTGATGCTCAAGTCTTACGGGAAACTGTTCAACATCTGGAGCAAACCCGTCTCGCAGTGGCCAAGGTCCCAGGCAGTGATGAAGCACGGAATGCTCTGGATGCTCAGTTACAAGAGGCTCGAAAACAACTTCACAGCCTCGAGCCTGAGCTCACTGTGCACACGAACGTGGGTCATCGTCTTCAGCGCGCCGAGCTCAAGTGTGAGAAGTTGGCTTAGCAGGCGGCTGAACAGCAGGAGATCTCACGGTGTGCCCAAGAAAAGCTCGACGGCATCGAGGCCATGCAGGTCGCGGCCCAGAAGGGGCGGGGCAGCTTCGCAAGGAGCTGGTCGACGCACTTCCGTCCACGGTTGCTGCGCCCCCTCTTCAGTTGGACACGGCAGACGATTTGGCAGAAGGTTCTGAAGAACAAGCCAAGCTCACTGCCCTGTTCGGCTCCGGTGGGTTCAAGATGTACCAAGCGGCGATGGCCAGGAAAGCTCAGAAGGCAGTTCCTGTGGCCAGCCCATTTTCTCCCGATGGTAACGGTCAACCCTTCGTCAACCCCGTCGGCGCCATGGCCCTCGGCAAGGGCAAGGGCAAGGAGGTGTCTGCTGGCTTCCAACCGCACGGAGCTGGCGGCGCAGGCGCTCGACGCCAGGCCGTCGGTGGAGGCGAAGGCGCTGATGATGAGATCATGCACGACCCGATCACTCTCAGCGATGAGGGGATGGAGCAGATCTTCTTCGCGGCGCAGAGGTCCGACAAGCGGGCCTGGAGTGGGCAGCTCGCGGCCTTGCTTGCCGAGCGTCAGCGGAAGGGGTAACCCACCTTTGCTGCCGAGAGGCTGCGGCCTGCGCATGTCTCGCTACGGCGCTGTTCAGCCTCCCCCCGCCCCTACCCCTCTCGACCCCGACCGCGTGGGCTTGCTCGGCAACGGAGAAGTGGTTGAAACCTACAACGGCAACTCTTGGGGAACCCTGAGAGACAGGCTGGCCGTTTCGTCGGCGCTCATCTTCCTTGCTCAGGAGGTGGGTTTCTTCGAGGACCTCCCGGGGGAGAAATGTGATTATGTTGCCAAGCTCGGATGGAAGATGTTAGCTTCTCTCTCGTGTGTGGGGGCCTCGGGCAGGCCCAAGTGGGGAGTTGCGGTCCTGGTCCGTTCCCACCTTGGCCTGAGGTGGCCCAGCGACGGAGGAGTCCTGGCCCCCGCCCGAGTGATCAATATGTTGATCGATATTCCTGAATGGCCCGAGCTCGCGGTTGCGCGCGCGTACCTCAAGTCAGGAACGGGCCTGTGCGATCGGATCGTGTCCTATCTGAAGGCCATCGGCCATTCTCTGGATACAAATCACATGTTTGCTCGCGGGGGTGATTGGAACCTCTCCCCCGCCCTGGTGGAAACGACGGGTCTCGTTCGAAGGTTGGATTCCTTGTTTGTTTTTTTCATGCCCCCGTCCAGGACTTGCGTCAGCGCCCAAGCGCCATCCACGATGGAATTCTCCATGTGCAGTGCTTCGTTCTCTCGAGCGGGCGAGAGCATCAGTTGCGATTTGCAGCGGAGAGGGCGCCCTGACCAACCTGCGCTGCTTAGGTTGAAGGAGCAAGCGGTCCGATTGTATCAACTCGCGCACGGTAGCCATCAGCGTCTTTCTGCTGCATTGCCCTATGGCCCTACCCCTAGACCTCAGGACTGGACCCTTGCTCGAGACATAGCCGAATGCGCGGCCCAGGCCGCGATCGATAAGCCAGCTGCTTTCGCTTGGGAGCTCCTTAGCAAGGCGTGGCGCATCTTCTCCAATCGTCAGGAACTGGAGTTGGAGTCATTCCAGGGCGTCGCCGCGAAGCATGAAGGTTTGAAAGATTTGGTGCCTAAGGTCACGTGGGCCCTTATTTTTGCTGCCCCCAAGAGTGCTTGCACCGAGCTGATCAGCGAGGGGTGGGTCTGGTTGGCCCAACATGTTTCGGAAACTGTCGGGGCGGCTTCGCGCCTTTCCGATGCTGACCGGTCAACGCCTCTTGCCAAGGGCGTTGCTCTTGCGCGGGATGCGCAGCAGCTTGTTGAGCAGATTTTGTCGCAGCCGTGTCCTGGCGAAGGAATGGCTGCTCGTCTGGGCGCCACCATCGCTGGCGCCAAGACCCCGACGCGCCGGCGGCCTCCGTCCTCGCTCGAGGACCGGGTGCAAGAGGCGCGCGACTTCTTGGACTCGCGGGGGGGGCGGCCGCGTCAGTGCCGACCGGGGCCTCTGGAAGGCCAAGCAGGACAGTTGGGGCGAATGGCAGGAGAAAGCGTTACAAGGGGGAGCTCGGGCCATGCATTGCCTCGCGAAACTCAGCAGAAGTGGGGCCCCGCGGTCGCCCAGGTCCACCTAGGTACTTGTAGTAGTGATCCCCAGAAGCTCTTGAGGGCCGGGGGCGAAGCGCCCGCCAGTTTCTGGCGTGCCTCTGCCAAGCCAGCGCTAGTCGAAGTGCCTGACCGGGGCCGCCCCCCCCGTGCCTCGGCCGCCGACATTAGGGGCGCCAGTGCGTTCTTTTTGGCCAGCACGAGCCAATCGTTAGACGGACCCTGCTCCGAACAAGTGTCGCTGGTGTCGGACGCGGCAGGCCGTGGAAAGTGTCGGACTTTTTTTCGGGCAAGTGTTCTGGGTGCTCCCCCCCCCTCTTCGAGAAACCGAAGGGGGGTATCCGACCCATCCTTTTGCGCGCGGGGCCCGTCAGGGTGTGGGAGCGTTTAAGAAGACCCCTCCTGTTGAGGTTCAACGAAGATAATCCTCATTGGTTCTGGGCATGCGGACCTGGACGCAGTGCTGAAGATGCGGTGTGGCACCAGGCTGCTTGAGCTGAAGTCTCGGCTCACACAGGACGCGTCGCTGCTGGAGTTATCTGGGACGGAACCAAGTATTATGCAAGTCTTGATTTGGAACTCCTAGGGCCCGCGCCCTGGCCCATGGATTCAACCTTGCTATCGTGAAAACTACTCACAACTTTCGGAGGTGTCCCAGGTTGCTTCGTCTAGGTGCGCAGTTTTCTGCTACGCTATCTTTTGCGCTGTCTGGACTGCCAGCGGGTGGCATCTTCAACGATTAGTACGTGAGGGTTTACAGTATCGAAGCTTTCGATCAGTTCACTCGTGATCACCCGCTGGTGCAACTCAGTTCTCATGTAGATCACGACTCACTCACGACAGAAGGTGTCAGTGAGGTCGAGGTTCTTGATCGGATGTCCAAAGCTGCAGCGGTCATGTTCATAGTGTTTCGAGATTACCTGCACGTGCAGATGCAGGCTGACAAGCTCGCGACGTTCGCCAGCTCGCTGTCCCTCGCGCGCAGACTCGGCTTCTCAGAGTTCTGGCTGGCACCGTCACCAACAGCGCAGTGGTGCTCGGCACGGATCTCGCTGTGGGCCAAAATCGTTCGGCTAAACACGCTTCGTGGAAACGAAAACGGAAGTTTTGTAACATGTCTGCCAGGCATCGGATTTTGAAAAGGGACCGTGAACGGCTGCCCCGACCAAAGGGTCGCATCGGCAAACTATATGTTGCAGGCGTGGGACCTGCTGCTACTTTCGGTTCCGCTATAGTTGGCATGGGTGACCAGGAAACGAAGCAGGCTCAGAGGGTGTTACTGTCTTATAAGCCACCCTACCATAAGGGGGCCTCTCTCCATGCCAAGTTAGCGTTCTGCGGGGGCCCTGTTTGGAGGGCTGGAGCGGCGCCAGCCATGCACTTGTCTCATGTTGCGTGGGTTGCTCCCACGAGCCCTAGCACTTCAATGTATAGTGTGAAGGAGTTGTGCCAGATGTGGAGCGCCGCCCCCCAAGGCCCTGAGCTGTCTTGGCAGAGCTCTCGCGGGCCCGTCCAGAGAATGCGCCGGGCTTGAATCGTATCGGATGGCGCTCTACTTCGGCTTTAACGTGGCTCGACGATTTCGATAGAATTTTTCACTTCGGCTTTAACTCTCCTTCCCTCGTCGGCCAGCTCCTGGAACGTGGAACGCAGAGGCAGCATGAAACGGTTCTTGCTGAGCTCCACCCTGGCTTTGAAGGTTCTCGGGTGTGCACGGGCCCCCTGGATCAACTTCCGGGCCTTGGGTCCAAGAAACTCACCTCGCGGATATATGTGTATATATATAGATATGACCATCACCTGTTGTGGAGGCGCGTGGACACGCGCCAGGGCCAAGGCTGCACGCTACAACGGCGACGGCAAGTGCCCGCTGTGCGGCGAACCCGACACTGTGAAACATCGTCCTTGGGGATGCCAGCATGCTGACGCTGTGCAGGCGCGTGGGCAAGCTGCGGCCGATCACCCCGAGTGGTCGAGGAGGCTTTCGACAGTGATGACCGCGCGTTCTGGGGCGAGCTTAAGTGGGGTCATCCTGGGGCCAACCTCCCTCCTCCAAGTAATCACCCCAATCCTGTTTTGTACGACCCCCTCTGTAATGTTATCCCCAAGGACTTCCTGGGTTTGAAAGGTCTCGACATTTGCATGGATGGGTCTTGCTCGCGACACGTCGTAAGAGACTTGTCTCGAGCTGCGTATGCCTGGGTTTTCCTTGACAACCCAGGCAATGTTGTGGCCAATGCTAAAGGAACGGTGCGGGACGTGCTGCAGCAGACGCCGCAGGCTGCCGAGCATCAGGCTATGGTGGTAGTCCTCATTTTTTGTTGATTTCAGCGGAGATCGATATTCTGACCGTGCTACCGTCACCAAGGTCTGTAACACCGACCCGTGTCACCAGCAGTCCAGAAAGCACAGGTACGGGGGTATGAGAAGAGGTGCCTTTATCTATGAGAAGAAGGACCACTCGTTTCAAGTTGTACACACCCCCGCCTATAGGTCCCAACAGGTCCTCGACAGCCTCCCTGGGCCCCAGAGGAGAATCGGTGTAGGTAATCAGCTGGCCGGTTCATTAGCTAAGCAAGCCCTCCTCCTCCACCCTCAACCGGCCGATGAACAGTGGAAGGACGTTGGTGATAGGTTGGATAAATTAGTGTTCGCGGCCCGAGTCGCGGCCAAAGTTTTGTATGTTTTCCCTTCGGAGCGCCTCGAAAGGGATTCTCTGGGGCCTAGATGTAAGTTTGTATACAGTCTGGAGGGTGGCACCATTGGGAGCATTTGGACGACATCTGTGCCAGGTGCCTGCGGTGCCTCGTTTTTTCGCGGGGCCCGGAGTCTCGCCCAATGCTGGGTTGCAAAGGTCCTAGGAAGATGTGGCAAGGTGTGCTCGATTTTCGTAAGGGCCACACGTTGGCCCAGACTGTCGTCGCTATGCGTCGCGACAAGAGGTTGAGTTTGTTTTTTCTGCACGACGTGCGGAACCTACTCAGCACAGCGGTGCTTCAAGCTCGGTCAAAAATGTCATGGACGCAAGCTCGCGGGTGCCAAAGCTACCCTGCCGAGAATTGCGTCTGGTTTGCACCTTCATTACAGGAACGAAGATGATCGTGTTTCGGGCTTTTTACGGCGAGGAGTCAGCTATCTGTGCTATGTTGCCACCACCCCTCCTCCGCCCGAGGCTGCGACATCGGCAGCTGGCCTCGAGGGCTTGGTGTCGACTCCTGGAATGCGTGCGTTGTTCGCACGTGTCCAGGCCAGAGACGCAGCAGCAAAGGCTGCCAGCAGCACAGACTAACGTTGTGTAGCCGCGGTCACGCCTCAGGGCTAGCAGAGGAAAATCCTCCTCCTCCTCCTCCTATTCCTCCTCCTCCTCCTCCTCCTCCTCCTCCTCCTCCTCCTCCTCCTCCTCCTCCTCCTCCTCCTCCTCCTCCCCCGTGCCGCAGATCCCACCACCGTGGCCGTCTTGGCCCAAACCATCCGGTCTCGAGGGCCTTTCCGCTCTGGCGCGCGCAACAGCAGCAGCAGCAGCAGCAGCAGCAGCAGCAGCAGCAGCAGCAGCAGCAGCAGCAGCAGCAGCAGCGGCAGCGGCGCGACCCTTGCCCGCGCCAGCCTCCCGCTTTGCCGCTCCAGGCCCCCTTGCCGCGTCAGCCCTGTTGCTTTCGGCCGCCATGGAGCCGGGTGTCCCCAGGAGCGGCAGGGGGTTCCTGCACGTTGTGGTGTACGGTGCCAGGGCGCTGCGCGCCGCGGACTTCCACATGCTGAGGAAGTCCTCCAGCGACCCCTATTGCGTGGTGAAGGTCGGCGAGAGCAGCATGCGGACCCGGACGATCCGAGAGGACTTGAACCCCAGGTGGGAACAGGCCTTCAGCTTCCAGATCGGCAATTACCTGTCATGGCCCGTCCTGATCTTGCTGGGAGAGTTCGGGGCGGCTGCCCAGTGCCACCAGAGAATGCCCAGGCTCCTTTCAGTCAGTGTCATGGACGAAGACCAGTGGACCAAGGACGACCCGCTGGGCTGTTGTGACGTGTCTCTCGCAGAAGTGTTTGGGAATCCTGGGAAGTGGATCGCGAGCGATGTGGCACTGCAGCAGTCAGCCAAGCGGAAGGACAATTGTGGGAATGTCTCGATTTCTCTCTTCTGGCAGCCAGTCTTCCTGGCCCGATATACTCGGAGCATCATTGCCACCAGTGGTTTCGCGGTTGCCTTCGCGCTCTTAGGCATCGGAAGCTTCTGCCGATGGCAGCCCGGCGGACATGGCCAGCCACTGCACGAGCCAGGCGTGCAAGCCGCGTGCGTTCTCGCTGCTCTGCTGAGCCTGCTCGCCACCATCGTGCAGTTCATGGTCGCTCACATGACATCTGGGGTGGAGCTGGACAAGCTCGCTGGTACCAATGGCGCGGCGCTTGGGCTGTCCACTGCGTTGGGAGGGACCCAGGCGAGCTCGAATGTGACTGAGCCCGGCAATGCTGCGCTGCTTGTGAAGCTCAAGCCGGCGAAGCTCACCTCGTACGATGTGTCCGTGTTTCCGAACACGGATTTCCTCCAGCAGCTCCACCTGCCCGTGATCATCGTGGCGCGGCTGGTGCCGATCGGGGTCATGGCCCTGGTCGCGCTGGCCCTGGCGCTGCAGGCCTTTGGATCGTCGCTGTTCCTGCAGCCCGGGGAGCTGTGCGCCTTCGCCTCCCTCCAGGGGACCACATGCGACCCCTACCCGTTTCCCCCCACGATTTCTAAGGGAGAGGGAGAGGGGGAGGGCGAAGTGAACCCCGCCCTCCCCCTCAGAAGTCGTGGGGCGTAGGGGTAGGTTCGCATGTGGCCCCCTATCCCTCGGCAGCTGTGCCTGCGGCGTCCTTGCGTCGCTGTCCTCCCACGAGGCGCCCTACGCTGCGGAGCTCAAGAGGCAGCTATCCGAGCACGAGTACCGCGGAGAACGGTAGTATTTAGGTCGGGCGTGTCCCCCTACAGGACGAATACTCAAAAATTGTATGGGGCGATGTTTGGACTATTTTCGACTATGTTTGAGTACTTTTTGGATGCTTGTTGTTTTTCGCCCAAAATCCGCCTGTGGGGCAACATGCCCGACCTAACATCAGTACCGCGGACGACGGTGGCGGGTCAAGTTAGGGATCCCGCGTGACATGTCATTTTCTACACGCCGAGGCTTGCCCAGCGCCGGCCGCACCTTGTCTGGTGTGCGCTTCCAGGTAGACTCTCTGGGCGTACTCTACCGGCCCGCTGGCCCACCAGGAGTCTGGCCACCCACCAGCAGCATGAACCAGACAACAAAAAACACCGCCGAGGTGGCCCACGACGACCCGACCAGGCAAGACGAGATAACGCCAGCTTCATGATCATCTGTTTGAAGGAAGCCCCTGAATCCCTACACATGAAACAATCGCTAAAATGAGAGAGGGACCCCGTCTTGGTTCCAGGTTCCCCCCAGTTAAATTTCCGACATACTTAGGGGGCAGGACAATTTATTATTTTCCCCGTCTCGCCCTTTCGCTCCCGAAGAGCTCCTGAGGCCTCCAGGTTGTTTCAAAGGGTCCAAAAGCAACCCCCAGATGGACTCTGGAGGGGCCCAGCACTGCCCCGGAAGCCCCACAGGGAGCCCCATGAGAGGTCCAATAGGGCCCGGAGGAGGAGGAGGAGGAGGAGGAGGAGGAGGAGGAGGAGGAGGAGAGGGCACCTAGCCGCTCCAAATCTCGAAAAGGGCAAGGGCTTCCAGCGTTCTGGACGCCAAAACGGCCCGACGAGGCCCAGGCGGGCTTCCGAGAGGCTGCAAAGAGGCTCCCATGAGGCCCCCAATAGGCCTCCAAGCTGCCCCCAAGAGGCCCCCACGAGTCTTCGCCTGGCGATGGGAGAAGTCTTCCGGCGTGGGGTAGGAGGAGGGCAAGGCCCTCCCCGAATGGGAAGAAGTGGATTGGAAGAGGAACCGATGTAAATGACCTGCGCCCGTACGGCTGGTGGCATTCTCCAAAGGCGGCGCGAGGTCTCCATTGCTAGCTCCGCTTGCCTTTCCAAGTTTCGGGTCTGGACTGAGTTTTCCCAGTGATGTGCCAGCACTGCAGTTGTTCAGCTCGTGTCGTGTAGGTTAAGCTGTCCAAGTGTCGTGCCAGTTCTGTGGTTCAGCTCGTGTCAGCGGGCAGCTCGTTCTCCGCGTGTCTTTGCCTTCCTCTGTTCTTTCCCCTCCCGTCTTAGCGTGTGCCCACGCGTGTAACTTACTGTTGCCTGCACTAGATAGACCCAGAGTGCGAAATCGATTTACACTAGGGCCAAATCTCCTTTACCTTTGAGTCTTATCGGTTTCTAGATCTGGCGCGGTGTCTGCGTCGGCTCTCGGATGGAATCCTGGGGAAGCTGGACATTGTGGGACGGACCACAGTAGAGGCCAGTCCACAAGAAACATTCCACACGAAGCCCAACCCTGAGACCCCAGGACGTCCACTGATCTTTGGCGTTGGAGCGTCTCGCTCTCCATCGCAGACCCATCGAAACCCAAGAAACCCAGGGCACCCTGGAGGCGAGCAGGGTGTTTCTTGGCATGGGCCCCCACTGCAGCCCACCAGATGAGGGATGTGCCCCTACCCGTCTCGTAGACCCTGGAAAACTGGTCTGCCCGGGCTCTCCCCACGGCCTTGCTCTGTCCGGGTCCCCGTGGCCCTGCCCGCCTGCTTCGGGTGCGCAGCAGCCGCGCGCACGCGCGTGAGCCCGAGATGCCTTCTCGAACACTTGCAGCGGGAGCTGCACGGATAGCGCCGGGGGACTGCGCACCCGCACATTGGGGGGGAAACAACAATCGCATTTCCGAATCAGAGCTTACCTCTGTAGGGGTCCTAGCGGATTCATTCCCCAATCCGAGCTTGCCTCTGTAGGGGTCCTAGCGGATTCATATGGTTAGGTGAGGTATGGCGCCGATTTCGGCGGCACGCCCGGGTGCTCGGGTGCCTTATAGCCCTATAGTCCTATGGCCCAATAGCCCTATAGCCCTACAGCCCTAAAGCCCTATAGCCCTACAGCGCTATAGCCAAATTGCCCTATAGCCCTATAGCCCTACAGCCCTATAGCCCTATAGCTTTATAGCCCTATAGCCTTATAGCCCTATAGCCCTATAGCTCTATATGCCTATAGCCCTATAACAGTATAGCCCTGTAGCCCTATAGCCCTATAGCCCTATAGCCCTATAGCCCTATGGTCATATAGTCCTATAGTCCCATAGCCCTATACACCTATATCCCCATGGCCCTTCAGCCCTGGAACCCCAGAGCCCCAGAGCTCCATAGCCCTTCAGCCCTATAGCCCTATGGCCCTATAGCCCTATAGCTCCATAGCCCTATAGACCTATAACCCTATGGCCCTATAGCCCTATAGCCCCATAGCCCTATAACCCTAACAAGATTATGATTCGGTCTTCTCTCCGGTATCATGTCTTAGCGACAGAATTCCTATTTCCCACATCAGAGCTTCGCTCTGTTGGGGTCCTGGCGGATTCATATGGTTAGGTGCGCTGCGTCGCCGATTTCGGCGGCACGCCCAGGTGCCCGGGTGCCCGGGTGCCCAGGTGTCTGGGTGCCCCGGTGCCCAGGTGTCCAGGCGCCTTATAGCCCTGTAGCCCTATTGCCTTATAGTCCTATGCCCTATAGCCATATAGCCCTACAGCCCTATAGCCCTAAAGCCCTATAGCCGTATAGCCCGTTAGCCCAATAGCCCAAAAGCACTATAGCCCTATAGCTGTATAGCCCTATAGCCTTCTAGCCTTATAACCATATAGCCCTATAGTCCTACAGCTCTATATGTTTATAGGCTTATAGCTCTATATGCCTATAGCCCCATAGCCCTATAGATCTATAGCCCTATGGCCCTTCAGCCCTCTAGCCCCATAGCCCTATAGACCTATAGCCCTACAGCCCGATAACCCACAGCCCCATAGCCCGAGAGCCTTATAGCTCTACAGCCCTATAGCCCCATAGCCCTATATCCCTATAGCTCTATTTTTATGGGCCTATAGCTCTATAGCCTTATAGCCCCATAACACTATAGCCTTGTAGCCCGATATTCCTAAAACGATCATGATTGGGTTTTTCCCTGGTTTCATTCTTAGCTTAGTGCGTTTTGTTAATAGTGACGTTGCCTGCGGTAGCATCCCGCCTTCTGATTAGGATTCTGATTCTGAGTTGTCCAAGTGCCCGCTTCATGCATTCTTGGTGGTGGTGGTGTTCAGAACGTTGGCAAACAGAACGCAAGTACTTCACAATGTCGTCGTGGTCTTCGTCATCGTCGTGGTCTTCGTCATCGTCGTCGTCGTCGTCGTCGTCGTCGCGGTCGCCGCCGACGATGGGGCAAATCTCTTGCTCCCCTCTGTCCCTCTTCGCCCCCTCCGCTGGTCGCCTGCCTC
Organism: Prorocentrum cordatum; assembly: GCA_963575745.1. NCBI lineage: Eukaryota > Dinophyceae > Prorocentrales > Prorocentraceae > Prorocentrum > Prorocentrum cordatum. Next base: position 606,015 of record CAUYUJ010019137.1, read on the forward strand.
GGTCGGCTTTCCCCTCGTCGCCTGCGGGGGTCGCCAGCCTTCTGCTCTGGGCACCGGGGAGCCCCTAGAGCTCTCGACCCCGTCTTTTGCACGGATTCCGTCCTTCCTGCGGTGCCGCAATCCGTGGGCCCCCGGGGGGTCCTGAAGACACGGAGGCCACGCCTCGGAGACGCCTCTTGACCTACCCGTTTCAGGTCCACGGGGGAAGTGTTGATAAGGAACAGGCATGGAGCAAGCAAAGGAGGAAAGGGAGAGTGATGCCACCGAGGAGGAGGAGGAGGAGGAGGAGGAGGAGGATGAGGAGGAGGAGGAGGAGGAGGAGGAGGAGGAGCGTGGAGGGGCAGGGTAAACCAAGGATGCATCAATGCACGTTTCAACACACCCTCCCGTCACGAGTCTCCCCTTCATGAAGTCGTGACAGTCTTCCCGTGCCACTGCAGGAGCAGCCCCCTCTGAAAGACGCGCACCCCTATGGGCCTGCCGTTCAGGCGAGAGCCGCGCTCTGTCACACGGAGCTTCCTCGCATTTTTTCCTCGCGAGCCACACTGAATGCGACAAAGGTGGCACCATGCAGTGCAACGACGTATCCAGCGAGGCCCCCTGATTTCAAAAGAAAAGCGCCCTACCCATCCGTGTAGCAGCTGTACACTGCTGCACTTCTGGTCCCTGCCTTCGAGGAAGTCTCGAGCGAGGGCTCAGTTCTGAGAAGGAACGGTCCTCCGTTCGTGCAGTCCCTACACGGTCTGAAGTTGCTAATCCTCAAGTTCTCGACTCTCTAATGTAGAGGAAAGCGAAAGCGAGCGCCCCAGTTTGGCAAGAAGCCTTCCTCTAGTATTGTAGTTTGCCGTAATACTTTAGAGAAGGATGTGCGCGGCGCTATGGCGAGAACCCCATTTTGAAAAGGAGCCACCAATAATCCTTGTAACGACTGCGAACTTGTAAAACTGATGCGTGCGGCGCCAAGGCGAGAGCTCCTTTTTAGAACAACCACCAGCGAAACCTTTCAGACGAATGTGCGCGGCGCATACGTGAGAGCCAGATTCTGAAAACGAGCGACAGGTCCCCAGTAATGCAATTGTTCGATTTCAGCTGCAGTGCAGCAAGCTGTCAGGAAGTCTCCAGCGAAACGCCTGGCCCGGCCCAAGGACATGTCGAGTGGTGCTGCATGCGGGTGAGAGGAGGGCGGCCGTTGAGAAGGAAGAAACATGTGGCAAGTGAAGGGGGAAAAGGCTGAGGAGGAGGAGGAGGAATGAGGAATGAGGAAAAACGAAAGAGGAGAGGAGGAGGAGAGGAGAGCAAGAGAGAGAGAGAGAGAAAGAGAAAGAGAAAGAGAGAGAGAGACAGATGAGCCGCCACACGCTGCTCATAAGAGGGGTCTGCCCCTGTGGCCAAACACAGCCCAGCACTTTGCGGTGTATCATCCAACATCCGGCGGCGAGGGACAAGTCTGGCAAGTGGGCAGTTTATTTGAAGAACACCGTACACTTACGATTCGGTGGCTT
>CAUYUJ010019137.1:612516-687516 GCA_963575745.1 Prorocentrum cordatum
CCGCGGGCACTGGGGCCTTCGGTGGAGCTCCCTATGGAGCCACGAAGCGTGTGAGGGGTGTGCCGAAATGGGTGTGGGTGACGCATGCGGCGCGGGCACTGGGGCCTTCGGTGGAGCTCCCTATGGAGCCACGAAACGTGTGAGGGGTGTGCCGAAATGGGTGTGGGTGACGCATGCGGCGCGGGCACTGGGGCCTTCGGTGGAGCTCCCTATGGAGCCACGAAACGTGTGAGGGGTGCGCCGAAATGGGTGTGGGTGACGCATGCGGGCGCGGGCACTGGGGCCTTCGGTGGAGCTCCCTATGGAGCCACGAAACGTGTGAGGGGTGTGCCGAATTGGGTGTGGGTGACGCATGCGGGCGCGGGTACTGGGGCCTTCGGTGGAGCTCCTATGGGGCTACGAAACGCTGTACTGGGTGGGTGAAACGCAGGGAAGAGGGGGAGGAGGGAGGAGGAGGAGGAGGAGAGGAGGAGAGGAGAGGAGAGGAGAGGAGACGCGGGGACTGTTTCTTCAAAACGAGGACACAACACCACAGCATGGTTGGGAAAAACCAGCGTTTCATTTAGGTCTTTAGCTGTGGATCCCGGGGGGGGGGCAATGTTTCATGTAGACCTTCACCAGGCACCAAATTGGTAAATGGGACGCGTCTGGATTCCACCGAAAATATTTGTTGTCCATAGGGCTGCAGCGACGATCCAGAAGGAACGTGGAGCGCCTCTGGGTTTCACAAACGATTTGTTGATATAGGGTTTTACTGGGACTCCCCATGGACAGCGGCGCGCTTCTGAATTCCACAGAAACCAATATCACGTGATGGAACTTTATTCGGATTTGTGCAGGAAGTTCCGAGACGGCTCCAGGAGGGTCCCTATTTCTGATCTTGTGTATTGTCGCCGCCACAGTCACCCTAGCACCCGCGATACGATTACGAGTACGACTACGAGAAGTAGTAGTAGAAGTAGTAGTAGTGGTTGCAGTCGTAGCCGTAGCCGTAGTCGTAGTCGCAGCCAGATTATCATTAGTAGTAGTAGCAGTAGTATTGGTAGCAGCTACCATTATTACTCTTACTACTAGTATTACTTCTACTTCTACTACGACTACTACTACTACTACGAGTACTACTACTACTACTGCTACTACTACTACTACTACTGCTAGTACTACTACTACTACTACTACTACTACTACTACTACTCCTACTACTACTACTACGGCGGCTACTACGGCGGCTACTACGACGACTACTACGACGACTACTACTACTACTACTACTACCACTACTACTACTACTACTACTGCTACTACTACTACTACTACTGCTACTACTACTACTACTACTACACTACCTACTACTACTACTACTACTACGACTACTACGCTACTTACTACTGCTGCTATTACAACTGCTACAGCTACTACTGACTACTACTACTACTACTACTACTACTACTACTACTGCTACTAACTACTACTTACTACTACCTACTGCTACTACGACTACTACTAGTACTACTACTATACTACTACACTTACTACGACTACTACTACTACTACTATACTACTACTACTGCTACTACTTACTACTACTACTAAGACTTACTACTACTATACTATGCTGCTACTACTACTATACTAATACTACTACATTACTAGCTACTTACTACTACAACTACTACCTACTTATAATACTTTCTACTACGACTACTACTAAATACTATGCTGGCACTACTTATACTACTACTACACACTACTACTACTACTTACTACTACCACTAACTACTACTACTACGTTTACTACTACTACTACTACTACTAATACTACTACTACTACTACTACTGTACTACTATACTACTACTACTACTACTACTACTAACTTACTTCTACTACTACTAGACTACTACTACCGCTGCTACTGCTACTATTACTACTAATACTGCTACTAGGCCTACGACTACGACTACGATTATTGCGACTACTATCACTACTCCTTCTACGACGACGACAACGACGACTACTACTAGTGCGATTACCTCGATTACAACTTCGACTACAACGACCACTACTCCTACGCGGGGAGTCCATCACAGACCCCTGCGTATGCGTTGCTGTCGTGTTGCATAACAGTTCCCCATAGGGGAGTCCAGATGGTGATGTTGCTGGTGCTGTAAATTGTGGTACAATGTTGTCGTGTTTTGTGGTGTGCAGTGGTGTTGCATAGTGCTTTATAGTGCTATCTGGTGCTGTAGTGTGCTGTAGCGTGCTGCAGTGTGCTGTAGCGTGTCGTCCCAGAGGCCCAAGAGGCCGGCCGCCCCAGAGTCCCAAGAATTGGAGGGTGAAAGTGGGGGTCGGGCGCAGGGTCCCGGCAATGATGTTTTTTAAAGTCATGAATGGGCGATACATCCTCGATTGCTGTGTTCGGCGGGGGAACTAATTGAAGCCCCCCGCCTGCACCCGCGCGCGAGACTTGAGGGGAAAGGAAGCAAGGGGGCGGGGGGCTCGGGAAAGGCGACGAAGGCAACGTGCGCTAAGGGCGCAACAAGAACAGGCTGGAACACACCAAAGCGGTCGGGTGAGTGTCGAAATCTGCCTAGCCAATCTGGCATGCGGAACGCTGCGCCTCAGTTTTTGGGATCTTGAAGGCCAGGGCAAAATGTGAATTCACATTGTGGGGAAAAGCAACATGTGAATTCACATTTTGGGAAAAAAGGAAAATGTGAATTCACATTTTGGGAAAAAGGGAACTGTGAATTCACATTTTGGAATTTTGTGTAGGATTCTTTATGAAGGGGCCAGAATGTGAATTCACATTTTGGGAAAAAGTAAAATGTGAATTCACATTTTTGGGAAAAAGGAAAATGTGAATTCACATTTTTGGAGAATCGCGGGGCCCATTCCAAATCTGTCTTGGGGGTCGAGAAGTCATCGTTTGGGAACATACGCGATCATCAACCGCACAATCAAGACACACTTGCACTCCACTTCGCCGACCCACGCGCAATATGCAAGAACGCCCGCACGCATGAACGATAATGGATGGACGGCGCGTGTGCCCGCGCGGGCAACGCGCGGGCACGAATGACTGGCCATCAATGACCGCCAGCATTGGATGCCAATCGTACCCGATCACATACATGAGCGATACATTGAGCATACATGGGCCATTCAGCCCCCATTGAAGACCCCCTGTTGCAGACCCCCTCTTTCACCCTCCAAAAGAAGCCGTCGAAGCCGTCACAGAGGCCCAGGAGGCCGCCCCAGAGGCCCAAGAGGCCGTCCCAGAGGCCGAAGAAGCCGCCCCAGAAGCCCAAGCGGCCGTCCCAGAGGCCAAAGACGCCGTCCCAGAGGCCTCAGAGAGGCCCAAGAGGCCGTCCCAGGCCGTCCCAGATGCCCAAGAAGCCGTCCCAGAGTCCGAAAGAGCCGACGCCCAAGGGCTCGCCCCAGAGGTCCAAGAGGCTTTCCGAGAGGTCCAAGAGGCCTTCCGAGAGGTCCACGTGGCTTGTCGAGAGGCCCGCGGGGCCGTCCCAGAGGCCCAAGAGGCCGCCCCAGAGGCCCAAGATGCCTCCCTGCAAGCCTGCAGAAGAGTGCCAGTCAATCGAAAGTCTCTCCCGGGGATTCACCCGAATTTCCAAGGGCTCCCTCGAGGGCGCGAAGTTATTCGCGCTTCGCGCTTCGCGGTCCTCGTTCCTTCTCCCCCTCCTCCTCGTCCTCCTATTCTCCCTTTGGGAGGGCGGCGCGAGAGCGCGAAGTTATTCGCGCTTCGCGCTTCGCGCAGCGCGAAGCGCGAAGTTGGGAGCCCTAGATTTCTGGGGTCGCACCTATCAGCCGGGGATATCCTTTTTCTCTGGGGGAGGGGGGAGGAAGGGGGCGGGGGGGACCCAGGCCTCCCAGATGGCATCCTAGCAGATGGGGTCGGAGGATCGCGCCGCATCGACGATGCATCGACGATGCGGCTCGATGTGGAGCCCGATTTCCCCCACGCCGACGTCGCGGATGCATCGCCGACGTTGCCGATGCATCGCCGATGCATTGCCGATACATCGGGGATGCATTGGCGATGCGGCGCGATCCTTCGACCCCATCTACTCGGACCCCATCTAGGAGGCCTCTAGGGGAGAGGCGAGGGGCAGGCGCGTTTGCGGCAGACCAGGCAAGCCCAGAGGGACACGTACCCGTCAGGCCGGACCCCCGCCTCAAGAACGATCCGAGCTGGATTCAGCTGCGGGTGAGGTCCAGCCGTTCCTGCCGCTCGGCGAGGGGCACTTCTGGAGGCGTGGTTTTCGGCGGCTCTGGGCCGAAGGATTGCAAAAAAACCAGATGGATTGCAAAAAAACCGAAGGATTGCAAAAAACCCGAAGGTTTTTTTTGCAATCCTTCGTTCGAGTGGCAGCCGGTTTCTCATGCTCGCCGATTCCTGGAGGGCTCTGCAGGACTCGGCCGCGATGCCGGCCTGCGTTCGTCTCCGAATGGTTGGGCGGCGGCGAGGGCGGAGGGCAGGAGGGGGCGAGGGGGGAGCCGAGGCAGGAGGGGGTCTGAGGAGCGAGTGGAGACGGAGGGCGCCGAGAAGGGAGCAGGGAGGAGGGAGGAGAACCGATGAGGGAGGGAGGTGGCATGACCGCGAGGGGGAGGGGGAGGGGGAGGAGGAGGGAGGAGGAGGAGGAGGAGGAGGAGCAGGAGGAGGAGTGGAGGAGGAGGGTGGAGGCAGCCGAGGCCGAAGGAGTGAGAGGGAGGGACACGGTGGTGGTGGAGGAGGAGGAGGATCAAAGAGGAGGTATAATAAGTCGACGACAGTTTGCCCACGACCCTCTTGCGCAGTCCGAGGGGCCTCGCCACGAAGCGAGCGCGTCGGTCTCGAGAGCGTCGCGCAAGCTTTAACGACAGGTCGCCGAGATACGTACACCTGACAGTCCCTGGGGGGTTCTGGGCAACGCCGAACCGACAAGCGAGCATTCAGACGCCGAGGATGGGGCAGGGGCTGGTAGAGGTCTTGATGCGGAGTGAAGCTGCCTTTTGAAGGCCATGCTCAGGGGCCAACTTTGTAGAACGATGCATCGACCATCGGATGCGCCCCCCCCCCCCTGTCGCTGCCACCATGGGGCAGCTTCGACCCTGGAGCCGGCCGCCCGCACCGAGGCGGTGTCCCTCCCGCACTGGGCGGGCGCCGCCGCGCCGAAGCCCTTCGGGCAGATGCGGCAGGAGTGCGCCGACACCGACGTCAAGACGCTCCAGGCGAAGGCCCGATGGAGTCAACAGACGCGACGGCGCGACGGTGCGGGTGTGTTCGGCGTCGGGCAGGCGTCGCGTCCCTGCCAGGGCTCGCCTGCGTCCCACGAGTGCAGAACCACCCCTTCTCGAGGCGCGCGGAGGCAGGGGGCCTCTCAGCTCGATCGGTCCGACCAAACGGACCTCGGGGCGTCCTGGAGCACAGCCAGGGCGGGCACTGTGTTTGTCACTGTCTCGAGGTCTTGGCGCCGTTGTCGGGCCCTGGTGCCCGCAGAGGAACGGCCCGCGAAAAACATCGAGGCCCTGAGGACTGGTCCGACAAAAAAAAGATCGAGGCTGTTGCGAAGATCCTAAAAGATAAGCGAGGCCCCGCGCTCTGCCCCCCGAAGTGTATCGAGGCTGTGGGGTCGAGAGCTCCTGGGGGCCAGGTCGTGAAAGAAGCATCACGGGTCATAGGTCTGGTTTGCAAAGCCAGTGCCGCGAGTAACAGGCCGCACTCCTGGCAGGACCCTCCAGCAGTCCCTTGTAGATCTGCTCCACTTTGTCACGCAGGGCACCCCCCCCCACCCCAGCATCCTGTCTGGCTGGTTTCTCCTCCCCGCTTGCCTGGTGGGTCCAGAAGAGTCTCCCGCCCCCAGAGGGCCAAACAGACCAAACAAAGTCAAAGCAGCTCCCCCTCCCCCCGCATCCTCCTCGTCCGAGAGGGCCCCCATCAGTTCTCATAAATTTCGACTCCCACAGGAAGCCGTCGGGAAACCGTGGACATTTGAGAGTGTGAGGGCCCCCAGAAAGCTTACGTTTGAAAAGCCTCCTCCCCTCCCCCTACTCCTCCACCGAGGGTGCCTTCGTTGGCTTATAGCATCAAGGATGACTCTTGGCTTGTGGCTGCCTGGGTGAGTGACATTCGGAACGCGGTGACAACACGTGAACTCAGCAGCCGGTAATGCGTCTCTAGTGTTTCATCCCACGGGATGCGGCACCCACCGGCGCGGCCCTGCCTCGGAGCAGGGCTGTAATTGTGCTGATCCGCTCATTTCCGTCTCCCCCGAGGGGGCCTCGCAGAAGTACATGGCCTCGATCGGGTTCCAGAACTTCAGGCAGTTCATGGAGGCGACGATCGCCACAGAATAAACAATTGCACAAACATGCATTTTCTCATCTCTCCGCGGATGTATTGGATCGGCGTGGAACCCCCCACAGGCGCCGCCAGGGGGGCCAAGCGCCGATCCAAGAATCCGCGCAGATCTCCGAAAGTTCTTTCCTCCTCTTACGATCGCGCCGATCACTCTACAGGCGCGGGAGGCGTGGGGCACTGGGCATTTCCGAGCGCAGGCGACGGCGACCGCTCGACAGGAGCGCGGCGGAGAGCCCGCTCTCGCGGCCAGACCGGGTCGATCGTACAGCGACGCCTTGCTGCTCAGATGATGTTCCTTCTAACGACGACGGCGGCGGCGGTGGCGACGACGACGACGACGCTCCTTGGCATCGACGGCGACGGCGTGGAGGTGAAGATCCAGCAGCTCTTCGCCGACGCGTTGCAGCCGCTGCTCTCGCGGCTGAACTCGATGAAGGACGAGCGACGTCTGGGGGAGGGAGGTGGGTAAACAATAGGTGGGCCAAGGAGGGAGGGAGGAGGAGGAGGAGCAGGAGGAGGAAGAGGAGGAGGAGCAGCAGCAGCAGGAGGAGCAACAGGAGGAGGAGGAGGAGGAGGAGGAGGAGGAGGAGACGGAGGAGGAGGAGGAGGATGAGGAGGAGGAGGAGGAGGAGGAGGAGATTGCTTGCTTGCTCTCGGCTGTGGGACGCTGGATCGAGTGCCTACTACCGCTCTCGGAAATGGATAGTCTGATAATTACAGCTAAGCTCGTACACCCCACGGCGAGGGACCGATCAGGCCGAAGGGGCCGAGCGAGCAGGACCGAACAGAAGCAGAGGCCGAGCGAGGGAAAGAGGGCCAGGCCGACGACGAGCAGGAGGGAGGCGGCGAGGAGCGGGGTCGAAAATTACTCACACGTCCGCCGTCCACCCCCGAGCGCGGCTCATTGGACCAGGTGCGCGAGGCCGCACAGCCATAGCTCGATGCCCGCGGCGCAGGGCCCGCGCTCCGAACCCGCTCCCCTCGCGTTCAGTTGTCGCTGCTGGGGGCGACAATCCTCGTCGACAGGCGGCCACCGCTCAGATCCCGCCGACTCGTGCGTTCTCGTCGGGGCGTTGAGGAAGGAACCCTTTTCGTTTGGGAGGGGCTCGGTGTTCCTTAGTTGTTTTGTAGTTCACCTTTGGTTTTGCTTAGGGCTTCGATGGGAAATCGAAGTTGAACTTATGGGAAAAAGGGGCCTCGTTCCTTATTTAGGATTCCTTAGGTCAACGCCTTGACTGTGCTCTTTCAGGACATCTGTCCAGGCGGAGATTTCGTCCTCCAGGTGCCCACTCGGGGCCATGCCTGCCGTCACCGTCGCGCCCATGCTGCAGAAGCACTCCCGGAGAGCAGGCTCGTTCCCCGCCGAGTCCAGCGAGAGCACCTGCAGCGTGTCGTCCTGCTTGGTGCTCCCCATGCGGCAGAGGCGCGCGCAGTCGGGTGGCTCGTGCTCCATCGCCGCCAGCAGCGCCGGCAGGCTCTCCCTGCCGCGCCTGTCCACCTCCTCTGCCGCGAGCGCTTCCGCCCTCGCGCCGCGCAGGAGACCGCAGGAGCTGGTGGTCCCAGCCCTCGGGGGTCGGCCATCGGCTTCTCCGCGTCGGCGTCGTACTCCCGCGAGGCCGCGCCGTCGGACTCGCTCGCCGCCCTGGCCTTCGCCTTCAGCTTGCTGAGCTCCCAGCGCAGGTTGGACGCCTTCGCTGAGAAGTCCCGGGGCTCCGTCTGCATCGCCCTCTATCACGGGCGACCTCGCCTCGAGCAGCACGGTCCTGGTTGAGATCCCCCACAGCGCACTCGACCGTTGCGTGAGCTGGTCCACCTGCACCGCGAGAATGAGGAGGAGTTCCTTGAGGCCCGCATCCTTGGCCGTCAGCTTGCGCTCCCTCTGCTCGGCGCGCCTCCTGCCGCCGCGCCTGATCTTCGGCCTGCCCGCCGGTCCCTCGCCCCCCCGCTCGTGCCCCTCGCAACGCGCTGTCCCCCTGCACTCCGCTGGACCCTGCGGCTGTCCTCCTCCTCGTCGTCTTTCTTGGAGCCGCACCCACCACTGCGCGAGGTCGCCGATGAGCCCTGCGGGCGCCACGACCTTTTTTTCCCCGTCTCCATCGCCGCGGCTGCGGTCACGGGCGGTCCTGCCGAGCTGCTGATCAGCACCAGGTCGTTGAACAAGAAGGCCGACAGCAGAGCGCAGGCCAGAGCCCCGAGTGCGATCCGCAGGGGCTGGCACAGTATGGCGGCGCCGCGGCCTCGGGGCCCGTGGGGCAGGCCGAGGCTTCACTATGGAAGTGGAATGTCCCTCCTGCGTAGGAGGCAGATGCGAGCACATTGCTCCGGAGCGCCTCGTAGATCATGACGCACACTCTAGTTTCACAATCCCGAAATTCGTAGGAGGAGGAGGATCTTCGAGGTCCAAGGGTCGAAGATCGTTTTGCGTTGGTTGCGTTCTCTCTCTCTCTCTCTCTCTCTCTTTCTCTCTCCCTCTCTCTCGCTCTGTGTGCGGTCGGAAACGTTTGGACAGCGTGTCGCTACGACGGTTCTGGCCACCACTCCTCGGCGCGACACGCTATGCGTTTCCCGGTCCCCGAGCTTCAACGTCTCAAGTTGTATCCCACCCCCTCTGGTGGGTTCTCGTTTTGAATAAAACGCTGTGGTTTTCACTCCTTCTTCTTCTCCTTCTCATTCCCCCTCCTCCTGCCTCCTCCTGCGCTGCTCCTGGGTGGCTGCGAACTGCGCAACTGGCGCCACTTGTGTGGGTTCCTGGGAAGCACGGCGTAGTAATAGAGTGCGCGCACCCAGACGGGACCTCGCAACTCCTTGGATAGCTTCGAATTGCGTAATTGGCGCAACGTTCGTGGGCTCCTGGGAGGTCGAGCGGAGTCGGGGAGTGCGCGCATCCAGACGGGACTTCGCTGCCCCCATGGGGGCTGCGGACTGCGCACCCGTCGCCACTTTCGTGGGCTCTAGGAGGCACGGCGAAGTAGCGGAGTAGGCGGACCGAGGTCCAGCGAAGTCGAGGAGCATGCAGATCCAGTCGGGACTTCGCTGCTCCCTGGGTGGTTGCGAGCTGCGCAATTATCGCCCTTTTCGTGGGCTCCTGGGAGGCACGGCAGAGTCGAGGAGTACGCGAATCCAGACGTGACCTCGCTGCCCCCATGGGGGCTGCAAATTGCGCAAGTGTCGCCACTTTCGTGGGCTCCTGGGAGGTCGTGCGGAGTCAGGGGGTACGCGCATCCAGACGGCACTTCGCAACTCCTTGGATGGCTGCGATGCGCGTGCGCGTGCGCGTGCGTGCGTGCGAGCGTGCGTATGTGCGTATGTGCGGGCGGGCGGGCGTGCGGGCGTGCGGGCGTGCGGGCGTGCGGGCGTGCGGGCGTGCGGGCGTGCGGGCGTGCGGGCGTGCGGGCGTGCGCGTGCGCGTGCGCGTGCGCGTGCGTGTGCGCGTGCGCGTGCGCGTGCGTGTGCGTGTGCGTGCGCGTGCGCGTGCGCGTGCGCGTGCGAGTGCGCGTGCGCGTGCGCGTGCGCGTGCGTGTGCGTGTGCGTGCGCGTGCGCGTGCGCGTGCGCGTGCGAGTGCGCGTGCGCGTGCGCGTGCGCGTGCGCATGCGCGTGCGTGTGCGTGTGCGCGTGTGCGTGTGCGCGTGTGCGTGTGCGCGTGCGCGTGTGCTTGTGCGTGTGCCAGTGCCTGTGTTGTGCGTGTGCGTGTGCGTGTGCGTGTGCGTGTGCGTGGTCGTGTGCGTGTGTGTGTGTTGTATGTGTGTGTTGTGCGCGGGCGTGTGTGTTGTGTGTGCGTGTGCGTGTGCGTGTGCGTGTGCGTGTGCGTGTGCGTGTGCGTGTGCGTGTGTGTGTGTGTGTGTGTACGTGTGTGCGTGTATGCGTGTGTGTTCGCGTGTGTGTGTATGTGTGCGTGCGTGCGTGCGTGCGTGTGCGTGTGCGTGTGCATGTGCGTGTGCGCGTGTGTGTGCGTGTGCGTGTGCGTGTGCGTGTGCGTGTGCGTGTGCGTGTGCGTGAACGAGCGCCTGCGCCAGCGCGTGTGCGTGTGCGTGTGCGTGTGCTTGTGCGTGTGCGTGTGCGTGTGCGTGTGCGCGTGTTGTGCGTGTTGTGCGTGTTGTGCGTGCTGTGCGTGTTGTGCGTGTTGTGCGTGTTGTGCGTGTTGTGCGTGTTGTGCGTGTTGTGCGTGTTGTGCGTGTTGTGCGTGTTGTGCGTGTTGTGCGTGTTGTGCGTGTTGTGCGTGTTGTGCGTGTTGTGCGTGTTGTGCGTGTTGTGCGTGTTGTGCGTGCTGTGCGTGCTGTGCGTGTTGTGCGTGTTGTGCGACGTGTGCTGATGGCGTGTTGTGCGTGGTGTGCGTGTTGTCCGTGTTGTGCGTGTTGTGCGTGTTGTGCGTGTTGTGCGTGTTGTGCGTGTTGTCGGTGAAGTGTGTGTGGTGTGCGTGTTGTGCGTGTTGTGCGTGGTGTGCGTGTTGTCCGTGGTGTGTGTGATGTGTTGTGTGTGTTGTGTGTGTGGTGTGTGTTGTGTGTGTTGTGCGTTGTGTGGGCTGTGTGTTATGGGTGGTGTGTGTTGTGTGTTGTGTGTTCTGTGTGTGTTGTGTGTGTTGTGTGTTGTGCTTTGCGTGTGTTGTGTGTGTTGTGCAAGTTGTGCGTGTTGTGCGTGTTGTGCGTGTTGTGCGTGTTGCGCGTGTTGTGCGTGTTGTGCGTGTTGTGCATGCTGTGCGTGTTGTGCGTGTTGTGCGTGTTGTGCGTGTTGTGTGTGTTGTGTTGTGTGTGTTGTGTGTGTGTTGTGTGCTGTGTGTGTTGTGTGTGTGTGTTTTGTGTGTGTTGTGTGTGTTGTGTGTGGTGTGTGTTGTGTGTTGTCTTTGGTTTATGCGTTGTGTGGTGTGTGCGTTGTGTGTGTTGTGTGTTGCGTTTGTTGTGGGTTGTGTGTTTTGGTGTGCGTTGTGGGTGTTGTGTGTGTTGTGTGTTGTGCGTGCTGTGTGTGTTGTGTGTTGTGCCTTGTGTGTGTTGTGTGTTGTGTGTGTGCTGTGTCTGTTTGTGTGTGTGTTGTCTTGTGTGTGTGGTGTGCGTTGTGTGTTGTGTGTTGTGTGTTGTGTGTGGTGTTGTGTGTGGTGTGTGTTGTGTGTTGTGTGTGTGTTGCGTGTTGTGTGTTTTGTGTGTTGTGTGTTGTGTGTTGTGTGTTGTGTGTGGTGTGTGCTTGTTGTGTGTGTTGTGTGTGTGTTGTGTGTTGTGTGTTGTGTGTTGTGTGTGGCGTGTGGTGTGTGTGGTGTGTGTTTGTTGTGTGTGTGTGTTGTGTGTGTGTTGTGTGTGTTGTGTGTATTGCGTGTGTGTGTTGTGTGTGTGTGTTGTGTGTGTAGTGTGTGTGTGTGTGTGTGTGTGCGTGCGTGCGTGCGTGCGTGCATGCATGCATGCGTACGTGCGTGCGCGCGTGCGCGCGCGCGTGTGTGTGTGTGTGTATGTGTGTGTGCAGGCCTTTGGGGGGCCCCAGAGGCCTACACATTGCAACCAGAAAGCGCCAACGGAGCCCGAAGACGCTCCAAGAGGGACCCGAGACGCCCACAGGCTGCTCCGAGACGCACAGGCCGCTCCGAGACGCACAAGATGGCCCAAGAGGCCTCCCAGACGCCCCAAGAAGCTCCCAGAGGCCCCCTAGGAGGGCCCCAAGAGGCAAAATTCGCTGCATTCCTTGAGGGAAAGGGATTTTTTGTCCCAACCCTCCATGGTTGGGTATTCGTTTCGAATAGAGCACAGCGGTCTCGATTCCTCCTCCTCCTCCTTCTCCTCCCGCCTCCGGTCTCCCGCTCCCCTCTTGTCTCCTCTTGCCTTGCGCGAACCTGGATCTGAGCGGGACCTCGCCGTCGCCAGGGGGCTGCGATCTGCGACATTGTCGCCACTTTCGAGGGCTGCTGGTGGGTCCTGCGGAGTGAGGCACCGCGGGGATATGAGCGGGACCTCGCCGTCCCTGGGGGGCTGCGATCTGCGACGGTGTCGCCACTTTCGAGGGCTGCTGGTGGGTCCGTCCTGCGGAGTGAGGCACCGCGGGGATCTGAGCAGGACCTCGCCGTCCCTGGGGGGCTGCGATCTGCGACATTGTCGCCACTTTCGAGGGCTGCTGGTGGGTCCTGCGGAGTGAGGCACCGCGGGGATCTGAGCGGGACCTCGCCGTCCCTTGGGGGCTGCGATCTGCGACATTGTCGCCACCTTCGAGGGCTGGTGGGTCCTGCGGAGTGAGGCACCGCGGGGATCTGAGCAGGACCTCGCCGTCCCTGGGGGGCTGCGATCTGCGACGTTGTCGCCACTTTCGAGGGCTGCTGGTGGGTCCTGCGGAGTGAGGCACCGCGGGGATCTGAGCGGGACCTCGCCGTCCCTGGGGGGCTGCGATCTGCGACGGTGTCGCCACTTTCAATGGCTGCTGGTGGGTCCTGCGGAGTGCGACACCGCGGGGATATGAGCGGGACCTCGCCGTCCCTGGGGGGCTGCGATCTGTGACATTGTCGCCACTTTCGAGGGCTGCTGGTGGGTCCTGCGGAGTGAGGCACCGCGGGGATCTAAGCGGGACCTCGCCGTCCCTGAGGGGCTGCGATCTGCGACACTGTCGCCATTTTCGAGGGCTGCTGGTGGATCCTGCGGAGTGAGGCACCGCGGGGATCTGAGCGGGACCTCGCCGTCGCCAGGGGGCTGCGATCTGCGACATTGTCGCCACTTTCGAGGGCTGCTGGTGGGTCCTGCGGAGTGAGGCGCTGCGGGGATCTGAGCGGGACCTCGCCGTCCTTGGGGGGTTGCGATCTGCGACGGTGTCGCCACTTTCGAGAGCTGCTGGTGGGTCCTGCGGAGTGAGGCACCGTGGGATCTGAGCGGGACCGCCGTCCCTGGGGGCTGCGATTTGCGACATTGTCGCCACTTTCGAGGGCTGCTGGTGGGTCCGAGAGGCGCCGCGGGGATCTGAGCGGACCTCGATCTGCGACATTGTCGCCACTTTCGAGGGCTGCTGGTGGGTCCTGCGGAGTGAGCACCGCTGGGATCTGAGCGGGACCTCGCCGTCCCTGGGGGGCTGCGATCTGCGACATTGTCGCCACTTTCGAGGGCTGCTGGTGGGTCCTGCGGAGTGAGGCACCGCGGGGATCTGAGCGGGACCTCGCCGTCCCTGGGGGGCTGCGATCTGCGACACTGTCGCCACTTTCGAGAGCTGCTGGTGGGTCCTGCGGAGTGAGACACCGCGGGGATCTGAGCGGGACCTCGCCGTCCCTGGGGGGCTGCGATCTGCGACACTGTCGCCACTTTCGAGGGCTGCTGGTGGGTCCTGCGGAGTGAGGCACCGCTGGGATCTGAGCGGGACCTCGCCGTCCCTGGGGGGGCTCTGGAGAGTTGCTGCGGGATACTTTAGGCGCAACGGGCGCATGGCACAGCCAACGGGGGTGATTTGCGAAACAGACCATATGCCCGGCGATGGCCATAACGTTGCGCCTACACGTATCCCGCGGGGGCTCTCAAGAGCTGCTGCGGGATACGTTGGGTGCAACGGGCGCATGGCACAGCCAACGGGTTTGATTTGTCATTACGTAGCCCTTAGACCTTGATCGGGGGCCTGCGAGCCTTCCGATTGTTGCTCGCAAAATCACATGTGCCCATGTTACGTCATCGCCCCCGTTGCAGCAATCCTGATGTATTTGTGCCCCACATTGCGCAAGGGTTGGGTACGTCGCCAGGGTAATTTGCACATATCAGAGTGAGGGGGCCGAACGGTCATTCACTGTCCCTGGGTGCGTGGCTGAAGTGGGATTTCGCGGTGCGGATTCTCGTTGTTGTTGTTTGTTGTTGTTTGTTGTTGTTTGTTGTTGTTTGTTGTTGTTTGTTGTCGTCGTCGTCCCCCGCAACCCGCCCCGCGACCCACCCGCGACCCACCCCGCGACCCACCCCGCGACCCACCCGCGACCCACCCGCGACCCACCCGCGCGACCCACCCGCGACCCACCCGACCCACCCGCGACCCACCCGCGACCCACCCGCGACCCACCCGCGACCCACCCCGCGACCCCCCGCGGCCCACCCCGCGACCCACCCGCGACCCACCCGCGACCCACCCGCGACCCACCCGCGACCCACCCGCGACCCACCCCGCGATCCACCCGCGACGCACCTTCGACCCAAACCACGTTCAAGGTACAAACCACCATTTTCGGCGCCTGCGGCGGTTTTTTTTTGCATTCCTTCGAGCCGGCGGACCTCGTGGCCCCCACCTTCCCTGTCGATGGCGCTTTCCTCCTCCTCCTCGTCCTCCTCCTCCTCCTCCTCCTTCTCTTCCTAGTCCTCTTCCTCGTCATCGTCGTCATCGTCATCCTCCTCCTCCACCTCGTCCTCCTCTTCTTCCTCGTCCTCCCTCTCTCCCCCCGTCCTTCCATCATCGTCCTCCCATTGTCGTCCACCTCCTCATCGGCCTCCATCATCGTCCTCCCATTGTCGTCCATCATCATCATCATCATCATCATCATCATCATCATCATCATCATCATCATCCCCCTCCTCCCCCTCCTCCCCCTCCTCGTCCTCCTCCTCCCCCTCCTCCCCCTCCTCGTCCTCCTGCTGCTCCTCCTCCTCCTTTTTCTCCACATTCTCCTTACATCCTCTCTTCTTTCGCGTCCTCCTCGTCCCCTGTTTACTCCTCCTGCCTCCCCCTCCTTTCCCAAGATAACGGCAACGCAATCCTTTTTGTCCACTTTATGCTCCCCGACTTCTCTGATCAAGGCAACTCGCCAGGGCAAAGTTGCTGGACGGGCTGGTGTGGATGCGCGGGGCTTGAAGAGGTCGTTGCGGGCGCAGGCGGCATGCAAAAATCCGCCGCCGCGCTTGGGCGGCATTGGTTTGTTCAGTGAACGTGGTTTGGGTCGCGGGTGGGTCGCGGGCTCTCCACCTCCACCTGGAAGGAATGCAAAAGCAGCCCGCCGCAGGCGCCGAAAATGGTGGTTTGTACACTGAACGTGGAATGGGTCGCGGGTGGGCCGCGGGTTCTCCACCGGGGGCGAATGCAAAAGATGCCCGCCGCAGGCGCCGAAATAATTGTATGTACCTTGATCGTGGTCGCGGGTGGGCCGCGGGCTCTCCACCTGAAACGAATGCAAAAGATGCCCGCCGCAGGCGCCGAAAAATGTGGTTTGTACCCTGAACGTGGTTTGGGTCGCGAGTTGGTCGCGGAGTGGGTCGCGGGCTCATGCAAAAAAAGCCCGCCGCAGGCGCCGAAAATGGTGGTTTGTACCTTGAACGTGATTTGGGTCGAGGGTCGCGGGTGGGTCGCGGGTGGGTCGCGGGTGGGGTCGCGGGGTGGGTCGCGGCGGGTGGTCGCGGGGTGGGTCGCGGGGTGCGGCGGGCGGGTCGCGGGGTGGGTCGCGGGGTGGGTCCGGGTGGGTCGGGGGGTGGGTCGTGGGGTGGGTCGCGGGGTGGGTCGCGGGTGTGTCGCGGGTGGGTCGCGGGTGGGTCGCGGGGTGGGTCGCGGGGTGGGTCGCGGGGTGGGTCGCGGGTGGGTCGCGGGTGGGTCGCGGGTGGGTCGCGGGGTGGGTCGCGGGGTGGGTCGCGGGTGGGTCGCGGGGCGGGTTGCGGATGGGACGACGACAACAAACAACAACAAACAACAACAAACAACAATAAACAACAACAAGCAACACCAAACAACAACAAACAACACCAACGAGAATCCGCACCGCGAAATCCCACTTCAGCCACGAACCCAGGGACAGTGAATGACCGTTCGGCCCCCTCATTCCGACATTTATATATATATATATATATATATGTACACACGCACACCTCTTTGGCCTTCACAGCGTCCACGACTGCGCAAGAGGCCCACAAGACTGCTCCAGAGGCTCCCCAGAGGGCTCCAGGACGATCCAAGAGGGTCCCAAGACGGCCCGAAAGGCCCCCAAGACCACCCAAGAGAGCCCCAGGACGAGCCCCAGAGGGGTCCCAGAGGTGGAAAACCATATTCAAATTCCGAGCTTTCGGCCCGAAAGGCTCCCAGGAGGCCCCAAGAGGTCCCAAGGAGGTCCCAAGAGGCCCCCAAGAGGTCCCAAAAGGCCCCCAAGAGACCCCAAGAGGTATACACGTATACCTTTTATAGATATATCGGGGTTCTGGGGGCGGGGGCCCTCGCCCAGCCGCCCCCGGTCGCCACGGTGGCTTCGGGTCCTCCAGAGAGTCCCGGCCGTGCCGCGAACCTGCCCAGAGAGCCCCAGGACGAGTCCGGAGTGCCCCCACAGGCCCCCAAGACGTCCCCAGAGGCCCCCGAAACGACCAAGATGAGCCCAAGACAGCCCAGGCGGCCGCCAAGACGCTCCAAGAAGGCTCCAAGACGGCCCAAGAGGCCCGCCAGGACACCCCAAGACGGTCCAAGAGGCCCCAAAGACGCTCGACCAAACATTCAAAAATTTAGTTTTCCGCACCGAGAGGGCCTCAGGAGGCGCCAAGAGGGCCCGAAGAGGTCCCCAGAGGCCTTCAAGAGTCCCCAAGGAGATCCGAAGAGACCTCTAGAGGCCTCCAAAAGATTCCAAGAAACGACACATACAGGCCCCCAGAGACGCCAAAGACACCCCCAAGAGCCCCCATGGAGCCTTCAGGCCAACACAAGCCGAGGAGGCCCCGCCCCACCCGCGCGAGGCCTTTCTTCGCCCCCATGTTCCAGACAAGGCTTTCCGGAACATGGGAAAGGGATCATGCGCCGCCGACATCGACGACGACGGTCGCGCAAGGTACAGAGGGCAGGGGTCCAGGGTCCAAGGTGCGACCGAATAGGGCGCAGGAGCGCATGAGAATGATCAGAGGCCCCCCCATGTTCCGGAAGGGCGCTTCCGGAACATGATGTGGGAGAAGACCCCGCCGCCCTCGTGGCAAGAATCCCCCCCCTCAGCGATTAGACCGTGCCCACAACTAGAGCCTTAGCGCGCGCGAAGCGCGCGCGAAGGTTCTAGTTAGCACGTTCGTGGACTTCTGGGGTGGTACAGAGGAGTCGGTGGGGCACGCGCAGCCAGACGAGATCTCGCTGTTCCCGGGGTGGCTGCGAGCTGCGCACCCGTCGCCACTTTCGCGGGGTTCTGGGAGGGTCCAGCGGACTGGGGGGGCACGCGCACCAAGACGAGACCTCGTTGCTCCCTGTGCGGCTCCGAACTGTACAACTGTGGCCACGTTCACTGGCTCCTAGGAGGCACGGCGTACGTAGATGAGGGCAGCGCAGGCATGTCTGGCGATGTGTTCTCCTCCTCCTCCTCCTCCTCCTCCTCCTCCTCAACCAGAACAAAACATCTGGCGATATATTATTGTGCATGGAGCGTTCATACGAGTACTCGCCTTGTGCGGATCGCAACGGTACGATATCCGCTCGCAGGGCATAGCGTGTCGTTGGAGCCGCCTCCGCGACACGCTATGCAAACGTTCCCGACCGTATCTCTCCCTCTTCCTCTTTCACGATCGCTCTCTCTCTCTCTCATTCTCTCTCTCTCTCTCTTTGGCTTCCTGGTGCTCCCTCGTCGCCACGGCTGGGTTTGTCTCGATTCGTTTGTGAAAACCCACGTTTGCAAAAGTCCGGGTGTCGGTGTTCCAGGAGGAGGATGGGATGAGATGATAATGGGAGGAGAAAGGTATCTTGGCACCACTTTGCCCTAGCCCTACCTTGTGCACGACGCATCCGGCGCCTGAATTGTTCGCAAGCCTCCTGTTTTGGGTCCGGTTTGCGCAGAGCATTCCTCGCGCGTCTCCTTCTCCTCACCTCTTCAACCCCGTCCTCTTCCTTCATCCTGCTTTGTTGCCAACCCTCCCTCGGCTGGGTTCTCTTCTTTTCTTATCCTTTTTAATATCAAAAACTATGGTCGCCATCCTCCCTCCTCATTCCTCCTCCCCCTCCCCTCCTCCTCCTCCTCCTCCTCCTCCTCCTCCTCCTCCTCCTCCTCCTCCTCCATGCGGCTCCCGGGATGGCTGCGAACTGCGCACCTATCGCAATTTTCGTGCGCTCCTGGGAGGTCCAGCGGCGTGGAGTTACGCGAAGATCTAGTCGAGACCTCGCGGCTCCCTCGGGGGCTGCGAACTGCGCAACTCTCGCCGCTTTCGTGGGCTCCTGGGAGGTCCAGCGGAGTGATGTTGCACGCAGATCCAGTCGGGACCTCGCTGCTCCCTGGGGTGCTGCGAGCTGCGCAATGCGAGCTGCGCAATTGTCAACATTGTCGTGTTCTCCAGGGAGGTCCAGCGGAGTACAGTTACATGCAGATCCAGCCAGGACCTTGTGGCCCCCAGGGGGGCTGCGAAGCACGCAATTGTCGCCACTCGTGGGCATCTGGGAGGCCCAGCGCAGTGGAGTTACACGCAGCTCCAGCCAGGACCTCGCGGCCCCTTGAGTGGCTGCGAATCGCTCAACTGTCGCCACTTTCGTGGGGTTCTGGGAGGCCCAGCGGAGTGGAGTAGCACGCAAATCCAGACGGGATCTCGCCTCCCCTTGGGGTGCTGCGAACTGCGCAACTGGCGCCACTTTTGTGGGCTCCTGGGAGGTCCGGCGGAGTGGAGTTACATGCAGATCCAGCCAGGACCTTGCGGCTCCCTTACGCAGATTAGAATTCGGCCTCGCCGTTTCTGGGTGGCTGCGAACTGCGCAACTGGCGCCACTTTTGTGGGCTCCTGGGATGCCCAGAGTGACATTTTACGCAGATCAGAATGAGGACTCGCCGTCCCTGGGGTCTGTGACCTGCGAAACTGTCGCAGTTGGCAAGTCGCGTCGCAGTTCGCAAGTCGCAGATCGCAGCGCGATGGGGCGCCGTGCAGCGCATGGCGCTGTCTTGTGTCCATGCCGCGTCCTCTTTCCATCTGCCCCTTGACGGTCATGCGCTCGTGCGTGTGCTGCGTTCAGCGCAGGGCGCTGTTCTGTAATAGCGCGCATAACGCTGTCTTGTACTACGAATTCACCGCGCGGCGTTGCTACTCCCGCCAATGATCTGTCCTGTTATCCCTTCGCTGTATGTTTACACACGCATCGTTCGTGTTTTTTTCGTCTGTTCATGGTCGCTTCCTGCCAGTGATTTGAGTCGCAAGAATGATGCCGCGAGTGGAAAACAATTGATTGTGGCCCGGAGTCATTTGGCGAATAGTGTATGGTTGCGGCGCGTCCTTCAACGTTCGTTGTTGTATTGGGCGGTCCGAAGTATAGTTAGTCGCCTCGTGTGTGCCGAAATGTTAGAGACGTTCCCGGGTATGTGTATGTGTTGTTGTTGCTGTTGCGTTTGTTTCTCCATATCTCTTCCTGTTTCTTTGCATACATATATACAAGTGTTTTGTTTCACTTGTGCGGCTGCCACCCAACTATTGGCGAGCGTTGACATTTGTTTTACCAGCGGGGGGAGGTGAAGGAGGAGAGCAGACGCACTTCCTGGCGATCCGACATCTGGGGACCGTTCTTCGGATCCCGTGACCAGTCACATTACCTTGGCGACGTACCCAACCCCTGCGCAACGCGTGGCCGGAGTAGCGGGGTAGGGTGGATTGTATAGGGGGTGGCAACGTGGCAGGGAGCTATAGATCTTCTGCGAACGTTACTTGGGAGGCTCGCGACCTGCGCGCCTGGCAGGACACCGATCGATGGACAAAAGTCAGGAGGGAAAGAAACACACAGACACAATTAATCGTCGAGTCCCAGGAAAATATGGAAAATATGGGAATTGGGCGGGAAGACAAACAAAAACCCAGAAAACATCGGAAAATATGAGGAATCATTTTATTTGTGTGTATTTATTTGTGTGTCCCAGGGCCCCTTCAAAAAGCTTGATGGAATGATTGGTCAGGTCCCTGGGGTGAGGTCCCGCCCTGATCTGCGTAAAGCGTAGCTCCGCTGGACACCCCAGCAGCCCTCGGCAGTGGCGACAGCTTCGCACTCCGCAGCCCCCAGCGACGGAGAGGTCCCGTTTTGATTTGCGCAAGACGTCACTCCGCTGGACCCCCCAGCAGCCTTCGGAAGTGGCGGCAATTTCGCATGTCGAGGCCCCCCAGCGACAGCGAGGTCCCGCGCTGATTTGCGTAAGAGCTCACTCCGCTGGACCCCCCAGCAGCCTTCGAAGGTGGCGGCAGCTTCGTAGTTCGCAACCCCCCAACGACGGCGAGGTCCCGCTTTTATTTGCAGAAGGCGTCGCTCCGCTGGACACCACCAGCCCTCGACAGCGAGGTCCTGCTCTGGTCTGTGTATGCTGCCTCGTCGCTGGGCCTTCCCAGCAACCCTCGAATGTGGCGACAGCTTCGCATTTCGCAGCCCCCCCAGCGACGACGAGGTCCCACTCTGATCCGCGTAGGACGCCATTCCGCCATGGACCCCCCGCAGCCTCGAAAATGGCGACGGTGTCGCAGTTCGCAGCCCCCCCAGAGACGGCGAGGTCCCGCTCTGATTTGCGTAAGGCGTCACTCCGCTGTAGACCCCCAACAGCCTTCGACAGCGGCGACAGCTTCGCAGTTCGGAGCTCCCCAGCCACGGCGAGGTCCCACTCTGATCCGCGTAGGACGCCACTCCGCTGTGGACCCCAGCAGTCCTCGAAATTGGCGACAATCTCGCAGTTCGGAGCCCTCCATCGACGGCGAGGTCCCGCTCTGATTTGCGTGAAACGCTAGTCCGCTGGACCCCCCTGGAAGCCTTCGAAAATGGCGACAGCTTTGCAGTCCGCAGCCCCCCCCCAGCGACGGCGAGGTCCCGCTTTTATCGGCGTAAGGCGTCGCTCCGCTGGATCACCCAGCAGCCCTTGAAAGCGGCAGCAGTTTCGCCTTTCTCAGCCCCCCCAGCGACGACGAGGTCCCGCTCTGATCCGCGTAGGACGCTATTCCGTTGTGGACCCCCAGCAGCCCTCGACAGTCGCGGCAGTTTCTCTTTTCTCAGCCCCCCAGCGACGACGACCCGCGTAAGACGTCATTCCGTTGGACCCCCAATTCGCTTTCGAAGGTGGCGGCAGCTTCGCATTTCGCAGCACCGAGCGGTGGCGAGGTCCCGCTCTAATCTGCATAAGGCGCCACCCCGCTGCGGACCCCAAGCTGACCTCGAAGTGGCGGCAGCTTCGCGCATTCCGAAGCCCCCCCCCCAGCGACGGCGAGGTCCCGTTGTTTTCGGCGCAAGACATCGCTCCGCTGGATCCCCCAGCAGCCCTTGAACGTGGCGGCAGCGTCGTATGTCTCAGCCCCCCAGCGACGACGAGGTCCCGATCTGATCCGCGTAGGACGCCATTCCGCTGCGGACCCCCAGCAGCCTTCGAAAATGGCGACGATGTCGCAGTTCGCAGCACCCAGCGACGACGAGGTCCCGCTCTGATGTGCGTACGGCGTCACTCCGCTGTGGACCCCTAGCAGCCCTCGAATGCGGCGACAGCTTCGCAGTCCGCAGCCCCCCCCCCAACGACGGCGAGGTCCCGATCTGATCTGCGTGACACGCCACTCCGCTGTGGACACCCTAGCAGCACTCGAATCTGGCGGCAGCTTCGCAGTTCGCAGCACCCAGCGACGGCGAGGTCGGATGTTCATCTGCGAAAGATGTCACTCCGCTGGCCTCCCCCCCCAGCACCCCTCTAAAGTGGCGACAGCTTCGCACTCCGCAGCCCCCCCCCCCAGCGACGGCGAGATCCCGATCTGATCTGCGTAAGAACTCACGCCGCTGAATCCCCCAGCAGCCCTTGAAGTTAGCGGTAGCTTCGCAGTTCGCATCCCCCCAGCGACGGCGAGGTCCCGCTTTTATCTGCGCAGATGTCACTCCGCTGGACCCTCCAGCACCCCACTACAGTGGCGACAACGTTGCAGTTCGCAGTCCCCCCAGCCACGGCGAGATCCCGCGCTGATCTGCATAAGAACTCACTCCGCTGGACCCCCCAGCACCCCTCTAAAGTGGCGACAGCGTTGCAGTTCGCAGCCCCCCCCCCCAGCGACGGCGAGGTCCAACGCTGATCTGCATAAGAACTCACGCCGCTGGACCCCCAGCAGCCCTCGAAGGCGGCGGCAGCTTCGCAACTCGCAAACACCCAGCGACGGCGAGGTCCCGCTCTGATCTGCGTAAGACGTCACCCCGTTGGACCCCCCAGCACCCCACTAAAGTGGCGACAACGTTGCAGTTCGCAGTCCCCCCAGCGACGGCGAGATCCCGCGCTGATCTGCGTAAGAACTCACTCCGCTGGACCCCCCAGCAGCCCTCGAAGGTGGCGGCAGCTTCGCAGTTCGCACCCCCCCCAGCGACGGCGAGGTCCCGCTTTTATCTGCGTAGATGTCACTCCGCTGGACCCCCAGCAGCCCTCGAAAGAGTGGCGACAGCGTTGCAGTTCGCAGTCCCCCCAGCCACGGCGATGTCCCGCGTTGATCTGCGTAAGATGCCATTCCGCTGGACCCCATAACAGCCATTGAAAATGGCGACAGTTTCGCAGATCGGAGGCAAATACGGAATGGGTGCGAGACAAGAGGAGAGAGAAAGGGAGAGAGAGAGAGAGAGAGAGAGAGAGAGACAAACATAAAGAAACTCACAAAAAAACTAGAGGAGAGAGAGGGGGAAGGAGGGAGGCGGGAGGGGGATAAGGAATGACGCAACCACAGTGCTCTATTCAAAACGAGAACCCAACAACCGAGGGTTGGGAGCAAAATCTTGCGATGAAAGATCAGCCCCGAGGGTGGGGCAAAGAGCTCCAGGGGCGCACGAAACAGGCATCCCGACGGCGACGTTATGGGGCGAAACGTTTTGACGTGGCCCGCCCTTTGCTGGACCTCCTGGAGGGTCGTCGTCGCCACGGTTGGGTCTGCCTGGCGAGGCCTGCGCTTCAGAGTCTGGGGTGCCAGGGAGGGGGTGACGACGAGGCAGACGAGGAGAGAGTGATTCGACGAAGGAAGACACCATGGAGAAACTGTCCTTGAACGCCAAGGAGTCTGAAACGATATGTGAAGACAACATATTGCACGCCACGCGGTCTGCGGGAATTTCCTTCGCACAGAGCTTCAACTTTCTCATGGAAGGCAGGCTGTCGTCAGAGAAGAACCGGATCAAACTGGAAGACGAGCTGAAAGCTTTCCATGCTGAGATCTTGAGCAAAGGCACCCTCAAGATCGAGGAGATCATCCCAGACATGGACCAGTTCGGAACTTTGGACGCCTACGTCAACTACCTGCGCGACGACGTAAAGGTCCTCGGGATGGATGCGGACTGGAGGGGAAGGAGGAGGAGGAATACAAGGAGGAAGAGGAGGAGGACGAGGAGCAGGAGGATGAGGAGGCTCGTGGAGGTCCCTGGCATGGACATTGAGTTGAACGGAGGCGCGCAGTTCAAAAGACTCATGTACGAGGTGGAAGTGTTCGCCCGTTTTGCTGGCCTCGGCCAGAAGTTCACGCCTACCGACGTGATCCAGGCACGCGGTTCTGGCATGAGCCAGCCGTCCTGGTACGGAGTCATCAACACGTTAATGATGAAGAACGCCCCGACCAGGATGCAGGAGAAGACGAAATACGTCGGCGAGCGCCTGAAATGGTTCTTTACGCAGCAGAAGGATGCCACCGTGGAGTTCATGCTAACGGTCATGGGCTCCCCCGAGGAGCATCTGTTCTCCAAGCTCATCACCGAGCATGCGAAGGTGCTCATGCGAAACGACACCATGAAGGCATGCGTTTACAAGGCTTACGACGCCGCCTGCGAGAGCCACCGGGTGGAGTTCATGCAGATGTGGGTCGACTACATGAACAGCATGTTCCAGGCACCTCTGACCTTGCTGAAGTCTGGCACCATGCCTCCTCTGGGAGACGACTACGAGGCCGCGCTTTGGGTATATGTCCCTGCGGACTGCACCTATACGCGCATACATATAGGTATGTATATATGTATTCAACAGTGTACATGTATGCGAATATGTGTGCATACCTATAACCTATACATGGATACATGTATGACTGCATGCATGTATGTCTGTACGTACGTATGTATGTATGGGCTGATAAATTGATGGTTGATGGATCGATTGATTGATGTGTGCATGCATGCATGCATGCTTATTTACATGCATAAATACATACATACATACATACATACATACATACATACATACATACATACATACATACATACATACATACACACACATACAAACAAACATGCATACACACATACATGCATTCATACATACATATATACAGACATACATACATACATACATACATGCATGCATGCATGCATACATACATACATACACACACATACATACATACATATAGACATACATACATACATACATACATACATACATACATACATACATACATACATACATACATACATACATACATACATACATACATACATACATACATACATACACATGCATAGCTATAGTTACATGTATATATATATGTGTGTATATACATATATATTTATATGTGTGTGTATATATATATATATATATATATATATATATATATATATATATATCCCTGGGGGCGAGGCTGGGGGCCCCAGGACAGGTGCCTCCACCCCCCATGGCGGGACGGGGGGGGGCTGGAGCCTCCCTGGAGCAGCCCAGGCGGCCCAAGAGTGCTCCAAAAGCGCTCCACGGCAGGCCCAGCAGGCTCCAAGAGGCCCAGGAGGGCGCCAAGAGGGCCCCAAGATGCCCAAGATAAGCCCAAGACGGCCAAAGAGGCCCCCAAGACGCTCCAAGAGGCCTCCAAGAGGCCCCCCCAGAGGGCCCCAAGAGGCCAAATTCGTTCATTTTACGATGGTTTTGGACACATTTGTCTTTCCCGCCTTTTCAGCTTACCGACGCTCCACGACGGCTCAAAGGCCCCCCGCGGACGCCCCAAGACGGCCCAAGAGGCCTCCAAGAAGGCCTCAAGACGGCTCTGGAGGGCCCCAAGGCGGCCCAAGACGCGCCCAAGACGGGCGAAGAGAGGCCCAAGACGGCCCCCAGAGGGCCCCAAGAGGGGAACCGCGAACCGGAAATTCGAGCCTCCCGCCTCCACCGGGCCCCGGGAGGCCCCAAAGGGGCCCCAAGAGGCCCCAGGAGACCCCCAAGAGGCCGGTGCCCGAAAACAGCTGCCCCGACCCTCCATGGGGGTACCGGGGCTGATTTTCCATTTGTTCTTGCAGGGTTTCCGCGTCCTGGGCCTCGGAGGCCGCCGCCTCCGACCCCCCATAGGAGGACGGGGCGGCAGGAGAGGTCCAAAATAGAACAGGAGGGCCAGGACGGCCCAAGACGGCCCAAGCGGGCCCCGAGTCGCCGAAAGACCGCTCCGGCACGCCCAAGATCGGTTATCCAACAATTTTGGCCTTCCAGCCTTTCCGGCTGTCCGACGTTCCAAGACGGCTCAATAGGCCCCCAATAGCGCCCCAAAACAGCCCAAGAGGGCCCCAAGACGGCCCCAGAGGCGTCCAAGAGAGCTCCAAGACGGCCCCAAGATGCGCCCCAAAGGGGGACCACGATTCCAAAATTCGACCCTCCCGCTTGAAGAGTGCCCCAGGAGGCCCCAAGGAGCACCCAAGAGGCCCCACGAGGCCCCCAAGAGGCACCCAGGAGGCCCAAACGAAGCCTAAAGAGGCCACAAAACAGCCCCGAGGAGGCCCCACAACAGTCCTAAAACGGCTACCGAGAAGCTGCGAAGCTGCCTTCACGACGTCCCCGACAGGCCAACCTCGAGATCCAAACCAACACCCATGAGGCCTCTGACCCACCACCCAGGGCACGGTGGCGGGAGCAGGGACAGCACTTGTGCCCTTCCAGAACACGCTGCAAGAGGAGGAAGATCAGGAGGAGAGAGAGAGCTGTAGTTGGAGGAGGAGGAGGGGGACGAGGCGGAGGAGGAAGAGGCCTCCAAGACAGCTCTAAGGTAGCCGAAGAGGCTTCCAAGAGGGCCCTGGGCGGCCCACGAGGGCCCCAAGGCGGTGCCTGAGGCGCCCAAGACGGCCCGAGAGGGCCCCAAGACGGCCCCAAGAGAGGCCCAAAAAGGGAAACACGAACCGAAAATCCGAGCTTTCTACCCCGAGAGGTTCTCGGGAAGTCCCAAGAGGCCCCCAATCGGATCCAAGAGGCCCCCAAGAAGTTCCCAAGAGGGCCGACGAGGTTCCAAGAGATCTCCCAAGGTGGCCCCAAGAGGCACAACTTATTGTTTTACGATTGGGCTTTGACGGGTTTAAAACGTTTCTGCCTTTTGGCATCCCGATGCTCCAAGACGGCCCAAGAGGCTTCCAATACCGCTCCAATATAAAGGCAGAGGCCTCCAAGAGGGCCCCAAGACGGCCCACGAGGGCCCCAAGACGGTGCTTGAGGCGCCCAAGACGGCCCGAGAGGGCCCCAAGAGCCCCAAGAGAGGCCCAAGAAGGGCAACGCGACCCAAC
Source organism: Prorocentrum cordatum (assembly GCA_963575745.1). NCBI lineage: Eukaryota > Dinophyceae > Prorocentrales > Prorocentraceae > Prorocentrum > Prorocentrum cordatum. Next base: position 639,193 of record CAUYUJ010019137.1, read on the forward strand.
AGTAGAGCGTTCCCCCCCCCAAAGGCCCACAGGAGGCCGCAAGAGGCCCCCAAGTGTTCCGACGAGGACCCAAAAAGCTTCCCGAGGGCCCAAGAGGGGCCAAGACGGCCCAAAAGGGTCGTTCTGTGGGGCACACGGAACCTCCCAAGACGGCCCAAGAGGCCCCAAAGCCGGCCCAAGAGGCCCCCAAAACGGCCTCCAGGAGGCCCAAGATGGCCTCGTTCGAAATCATGTTCCCGGAAGCCTATCCGGGAACATGATTTACGGGTTCCCAGGACGCCCACAGACGGCCCCCAGAGGCCCCAGACACGCCGAAGATGGCCTCAGGACGGCCGACGACGCTGCCAAAACGCCCCAAGAGCGCCTCCAGAGGCTTCTCCAAAGGGCCCCAGAAGCCGGAAATTATGCATCTTACAATGGTTTTTGAAGCATTCTTGCGCTCTCCCATGTTCCGCCTCCCCACGGTCCTGGACCGCGTCAGAGGCCGTTCAGATCGCTCCAAGACGGCCGAAGAGGCTCCCAAGAAAGCCCAGAGACGGCCCAGGAGGCTCCCCAGATAAGTCAAGAGGGCTTCGAGAGCGCCCCAAGAGAGCCCCAAGAGCGACCCAAGAGGGCCCGAAGAGCGCGACATTTCAAGGTCTCCGGCCTGAGAGGCTCCTAGGACGCCCCCGGAGGCCATCAAGAGGCTCCCAAGAAGCCCCGTGATGCTCCCAAGAGGCCCCCTGGAAGCCCCAACAGGCCCGCAAGGGGCCCCCAGGGAAGCCCCCTGCGGGCCCCCAAGACACTTCGGCAAATCGTATTTCCCAGATATCTTTCCGGGAACATGATTCCTTGGGCTTCCGCCCACCACCCCAACCATGTTTCCAATAGGCTTGCCGACAAGGCCAAAAGGCGCCCCTCGGAAAGCCCCCAGAGGCCCCCCTCTTAGAGAACCGAACACATCATGCTCCCTGAAAGCTTCCCAGGAACATGATTCTCTATCTCGGAGTAGGCCGGGGAGGGGGGCGGGCCGCTGCCTGTTCCCCCCATCGGTGCCCACCGGGGGTTGCGGGGGGGGGGTCCAGAGCTCCCGAGGCGGCCCGAGACCGCCCCGAAGCAGGCCACGACAGGCTAAGGCGGTCCCGAGAGGGCCCTAGACGGTCCAACGAGGCCCCGAAGACGCCCAAGATGCCCTCAAGACAGCCGACGAAGACTCCAACACGCTCCAGGACGGACTCAAGAGGCTCCCCAAGAGGGCCCTGGGAGGCAAGATTCACTCATTTTCCGAGTGTTTTGGATTTTGGCGTTCTCGCTTTTTCCACTTTCCAGCGCTCCCTCACGGCCTCGGAGGCCCTTCAGATCGCCCCACGAAGGCCCACGAGGCCCGGAAGAGGGCCCCAAGACGGCCCAGGATGCTCCCCAGACAACCCAAGTGTGCCCCAAGAGCGCGCCAAGAGAAGGCCCAGAGGGGTCCCGAGGCGGCCCTGGCCCGCTCCGAAGCAGGCCACGACAGGCTAATGGAGGTCCCGAGAGGGCCCTAGACGGTCCCAAGAGGCCCCGAAGACGCCCAAGATGCCCTCGAGACGGACGACGAGGACTCCAACACGCTCCAGGACGGACTCAAGAGGCTCCCCAAGAGGGCCCTGGGAGGCAAGATTCACTAATTTTCCAATGGTTTTTGAAGGATTTAGGCGTTCTCGCTTCTCCCGCTTCCAGCGCTCCCTCACGGCCTCGCTCGGAGGTCCTTCAGATCGCTCCAAGACGGGCCACGAGGCCCGGAAGAGGGCCCCAAGACGGCCCAGGATGCTCCCCAGACAACCAAAGTGTGCCCCAAGAGCTCCCCAAAAGAGGGCCCAGAGGGGGACCTCCAACCGATATTTCGAGGTCTCTGGCCCTAGAGGCCGCCTGTAGGCCCCCGGAGGCCACCAAGAGGCCCCCATTAGCCCCGTGAGGCGCCCAAGAGGCCTCCAGGAAGCCCCAAGAGACCCCCAAGCGGCTCCCAGGGAACGCCCAAGAGGCCCCCCAACACACCCCAAGAAATCATGTCCCCAGAAAACCTTACGGGGACATGGTTCATCATGGGCCCGAGAGTTCCCGGAACGCCCAAGAGACCCCCCAACACACCCCGACAAACCGTGTCCCCAGAAAGCCTTTTGGGGACATGGTTTATCATGGGCTCGCGAGTCTCCGGAGGCTTCGAAGTACCATCATGCTACAGGAGAGCTGTCTGGGAAGTTGATTGGGAACATGACTGATCACATTCTCGCATCCCTCCGCAGATCGTTTCGCACAAAGTTGCCCCAAGTGCCAGCTTGAACCGACGACGACGACGACGAAACAACGAAGACGACGACGACGACAACGACGACGACGACGACGACGACGACGGCGCGCCCCAATAGGCAACGACGACATTATGACGACGACGACCGCACGCCCCAACAGGCTCCCCAAGACGCCCCCAAACCCATGCTCCACGGCCTCCGCTCCCCTACACAACCATTTTCCTCGAAGGCCTTCCGGGATGCAGATTGGCATGCGTGGACTGTGGTCCACTTTTTCAGTGGAGCAATGAATTCGTCAAGGTCTGGTGCCTGCTAGAACCTGAGCGCGCGCGAAGCGCGCGCGATGGCTCTAGTATATGTATGTATGCATGTATGTATGTGTGCGCATACGTGCAATGATGCATGCATGTATGCATGTAGGTATGTATGTACGCACGCACGTGCGTATGTATGTTTGTACGCTGGCTTGCCGGTGTGTATGTACGTATGCATGTGCGCATGCATGCATGTATGCATGTGTGAATGCATGTGTGTATGTATGCATGTATGTTTGCGCGTGTGTTTGTATGTGTTTCGGTGTGTAAGTGTCTGTGTGTGGTCAGATTGTTGTATTTATGTTCGTTTGTGTGTATATATGTATGCATGCATGCATGCATGCATGCATGCATGTTTGTGTGCGGATGCATGTATGTATGGATGTATGGCTGTATATCTGTATACATATGTGTGTAGATGTGTGGGTATGTATGTAAGCATGTGCATAAGCACATACATGTAATTGTGTCACTATGCGCATACATATGCTCATCCCGATGTAAATTCATGTATAGATGAATATACACAGCCAGCTGCCTTTAGAAATTCCACCTCCGTACCAGTGCGGCATTCCAAGTGGCAACGATTTGAGAAGGTAAAGGATCGTAGTGGGGGCCTTTGGGGCCAGAATGCTCGAATTCTCGTATTCCCACTCTTGGGCCATTCTTGGGGCCGTCTTGGGGCCCGCTTGGGCAGTCTTGGGTGCCTCTTGGGCCGTCTTGGAGCTCTCTTGGGCCGTCTTGGAGCTCTATTGAGGGCATCTGGAGCCGTCTCGGGGGAGTCTGAGGGTCCTCTTGGGCCGTCTTGGAGCGTCGGAGGTTCGAAACGGCGAGAACCCGAACAACATTGAAGCAGCTACACCTCAATTGTTTTTGCCTCTCTGGGCCCAAGGCTCGAATTGCCAGTCAGTGTTCACTCTCTTGGGCCATTCTTGGGGCCGTCTCGAAGCAGTCGATCCCTCTTGGGGGTCTCCTGGGCCGTCTTGGGCAGACCTGGTGGCCTCTTGTGTCGTCATGGGACGTCGGAGTCTCGAAAAGGCGAGAGCCCGAACCTTACTGGAAACCGCGGGGACATCAATCTGTCTTGAGTCTCGAGGCCATTTTCGGGCCGGCTCTTAGGGCTCCGTTGGGGCGCATCGACGGCCTCGTGGGCCGTCTTGTGTTTTGAAGCCAGATTGGGCAGTCGTGAGGCCAACTTGGCCAGTCTTGGAGCTGTCTTGGAGCATCTGGGCCTCGGGGGCGCGAACGTGTAGTATTTTGCAAGGGATTGAGGCCGTGGGCCAACAGAGGGGGTGGTGCATGCGCCTGGGCGCTTTTTCGAGGGGGGGCTTCGAACATTGCAGAAACCCTCGCAACCAGCACTCTGAATTCTAATCGCGCCAGGGGGCACGGTGGCGGAGATGCACACTCATATCTATATCTATATATATATATAAATATATGTACACATACGTACATACATACATACATACATACATACATACAAACATACATACATAAATACATACATACATACATACATACATACATACATGCATGCATGCATGCATACATACATACATAAATACATGCATGCATGCATGCATGCATGCATCCATGCATACATACATACATACATACACACACATACCTACCTACCTACCTACCTACCTACCTACCTACCTACCTACATACATACATCCATACATACATACATATTATATATATATGTATAGTTATGTTTGTATGTATATATTTATGTACATGTATGAATACACAAACATACACATAGTTGTATACATGTGTATACATACATATACATGTGTTATACAACTAGGTGTATACTTATATACTACATATAAATATACATTTGTATGTACATATCTATATTCACACACGCAGATGTATGAAAGAGCGCGTCCTGTGGACGCTGGCAGGGGGGGGCTGTCCAACCGGAGGGCCCCAGCACCCTGAGATGCAAGTGGGGGTTGTCGAACCGGGGCCCCCCGCCTCCCCAAGGTGAAGGGGGGTTCGAACCAGGGCGACCTCTCCCCCCAAGTTGCAAGGGGAGGGGGGCTCGAACCTGGGAGGGGGGCCCTCCTCAGTCCAGGGGAGGGGGGGGGCGTTCGAACAGGGAGGGGCCCTCCCGTGGAACCCTTTGTTCGTATGATTACGACGAGGCTAGTTTTGCTGGATTTCCTAGCGATTGGAACGCTATTGACCATCAGTTTACTCATCATGCATATTCATCGTATTCTTTAGTTCCCATTGCGGTCTCTCATCGTATTTACCCCTCCACATTCCTCCCCTCCTCCTCCTCCTCATCCTGCGCTTCCTGGCCATCCTCGGCTTCGTTTTCATCAGAGGCAGCGCCGCGGAATCGCGAAGGCAGGCTTACCAGGAAAACAGGAAGAACAGGTAAAAGCTTGGCAGATAGGCAAAAAGTTAGGAAGACCTTTGACTGTCGATATTTCTATGGTGCTGACGCTCCACACTTAGAATCCTTGTGTAGCAGCCTTTACATATGGATTCCTTTTGTGGCGACCTTACACAAGGATTTACTTGTGGTGGATCTGCAGTGGCCTCCACAATTAGAATCCTTCCATAGCAGCCTAGACAAAACGGATTCCTTTTGTGGCGGCCTTACAGCAGGATTTTACTTGTGTGTGTGGATCTGCAGTGGCGGAACTTTGAGCCCAGGAAAGCTAGAGAGGAAAACATGAAGAACAGAAGCAACAGGGAAAAGCTTGAATATTCACATGGACGAATAGGAAAAAGCTAGGGAGACCTGTGACTGTCGGTAATTTTATGGTTCAGACGCTCCACACTTAAAATCCTACAGCCTCTACAGACGGATTCCTTTTGTGGCGACCTTCACAGGGATTGTAAGTGTGGGGGATCTGCAGTGGCCTTCACAATTATAATCCTCTCATAGCAGCTTGTACAAAGAGATTCCTTTTGCGGCGGCCTTACAAAAGGGTTTTCGCTGTGGGTGGATCTGCAGTGGCAGCACCTTGAGCCCAGGAAAGCTAAAGAGGAAAACAAGAGAAACAGGAGCAACATGAAAAAACTTGTATACTTACAGGGAAAATCCGGAGAACGCTCGGAAGATTTGTGATTGTAGTTCTTGCATGGTGCGGGCAATTCACTTGACTGTGCGTATTTGTATGGTGCAGAACACCCCCAGGTCTTCCTAGCTTTTCCGCATTTCCGTTGAATGCAACGATCTTTTCTTGCTGATCTTGTTTTTGTTTCATATTTTCATCTTTAGTTTTCCTAGGCTCAAGGTGCCGCCACCGCAGATCCCCCCACTGCGTTGCGAAGTTGCTCATGATCGCGCCATCTCCGTTGAACAGGATCTGCTATGTTGCGTGGTTGACCACGACGCCCATGATGCGCTTCCGCTCTCCTGACTTGATGTCCCTCGTCTTCGGCTCGTCGGCCTCGCACCAGAACTTTGTCGTGATGTCGCGGATGCCCCGCCCATCGAGAAACTCGCAGATCCGGGGCAGATCGCTCGGATCCTCGTCGTGTGTGATCTCCGTCTCGTCGAGCACTTACCGGGTGCGCCCACCCCGAGTGACGCTCCGCCTCACTCCGCTCCGTGCAGGCTCCCGCCTGAAGCCGCGTGGCGTGCGCGCACGTGCCGCTCGGTCGCGCTTCCCAGAGGGCTTCGGACCGCTCGGCCCTCGCAGGAGTCGTCCGAGGGAGGCCTCCTCCGGGGACTCCCGGCCATCCTGGAGTCCTGACTCGACGGGCTTGCCGCCCTCCTGACTTTCGCCTTCGGGCGCTGATCGATCTTCGCCCGCTCGGGGTCCTGCTTTCCAGTTTTCGCCTTCGGGTCGATCTCCACGCCGACAGAACTCATGGATTGCGTCATCGCGTCGTTGATGTGCGTGGCCCGCGTCTGGATCCAGTCGCAGTAGTCCTTGTCGTCCCGGTAGACCTCCAAGTACATCTTCTCCTTGTGCTTCTGTCCGAACGTGATCTTCTTGCTTCCTCGAGCCTTCACCAGGGCTCTCCTGTCCACGGTCTCCTCGCTCAGACTCGAATCGAACTGCATGAGAGCCTCCTGCAGGCCGACCACCCGCATGTTCTTCGCCTGGTCTGGTAGCGCGATGCCCCGCGTCTCGCAGAGCGTCACGAGCCCGCCTTCAGGGTAGGCATGGCCCCGGCGATCCGCTTCAGGCGCCGCGCAGGCCTCCTCTCCACCTCGCGCGAGGGGTCGAGCTCTCTACTGCGATGGTAATATCCCTTATTGCTGGGGCCTCCAGTGAACGCAACGCAAGGCTTGGGCTCGCCCAGCGGACCAACGCAGCAGCCACCGGTAGTCCACGAGGAATGCCCATTGCTCCACGTCTCGCCGCTCCGGCATCAGCAGGTGGAATATGGAAATTTGAAACTGGTGTGGGATTGGAGTCCTCTGCCTCGGGTTCAGGAGACTGTGGCTCGGACAGACCCGATGGCGAGGGAGGTGTGGTCCCGGGGCTCACAGATATCGCTCGGCTCGCGATCGGACTCCTCGGGCCTGTCGTCAATCCCGTCGTCGGCTCAATCGGCGCCCCCGCAGTCGGCAAACTCGCACTGCTCGCAATCGGCGTGCTCGAACCGATCGGAGTCGGGGTCAGGTCGGCGTAATCGATCCTGCTGTCGTCGGGCTCGCACTCGGCCGAGGTCCTTGACTGACTCCGAAGGGGCTGTCTGGAGCTGGGCATGTCGAAGCAAGGGCCGCAGCGATCTTTCAGGAGGGAAAGAAACACACAGACACAATTAATCGTCGACTCCCAGGAAAATATGCAAAAATATGGGAAGTGGTGGGGAAGACAAAAACCCAGAACATATGGGAAAATATGGGGGATATTTTTATGTGTGTGTATTTATTTGTGTGTTCCAGTTCCCCTTCAATCTTTCCTTTTTCTCGAACACTCGAGTCGTCAGAGACGCATTCGACCTCTGAAGTCCGCGTCTCTTCGCAGCGGGGCCTCCGAGAGCCGCCCGCTCCAAAATCACGCAGGGGCGGTCGCCACTGCCTCGTCTTCGGGTTACAGTCGGCCCTGATTAGCAGGTCGACCCTGCCAGCTCAATGGCACCCTTGTGTCCTGTGAATCGCGACGCGTGCCTTCTTACACTCCGACGGCGATGTGGACTCCGGAAGGGTCTTGTGTCCTCTCGCGTGTCCTCTCCCATCAAGTCCGACTGTACCCCGGGAGCGTCGAAGAGCCACCGAGACGTTCATGGACCTGAGGGATAGCTAACACAGGGCTAGGATCGGGATAAATCGTTCCAGAGCGTTCTGGAGCGCTCTCAGAGCTTTCCGGAACGCTCTGGAGCGGCCGCGGCGCCCAATACATCCTCCAAACCCGCCGATTCTCAGAGATTTCGAGTTATCCCGATCCGATTTTGTCCCGATCTTCGCGTCGTTTTAATAGCAGGGCTGGACCTCAACGGTGTTTTTGGCGATTTCGTGGGCCGTTTTCGTTTCGTCTTCGTTTTGCGGTAAAGGCGGATTCGAGACAGAAGCGAGGGATAACGAAAACAAGACGAAAACGAAAAACACCGTTTAGGTTCAGCCCTGAAGGACAGGATGCCCTGGGAGGTGTCTATGATCTGGGACAGGTCCTCGAGCAGGCCCTCTGGGACTGATAATGGGGCCCATCTGGGTACGACGCAGAACCTTAGGATCCCACTTCGCCCCCCAAATCCAGCAGGATACTCGGCAACCCATTGGGACTGAGCAGACTGACCGTGCGCGAAGTGGAAATTCCTGGTAAGACATGGGACGTATCAGATGTTCAGGCCGAAGTACCTCCTGAGGGCGGAATCGTGCATCGCTATCGTCTAATCCCCAACAATTATTCTGGAGCACCCCGTATCCACCATGCCCTCCAAAACTTCCCATGAGTGAAACAGATGAAGCGTGATGCAAACGTTGCTTGACCCGCTGGAGACACTCACGAAACCTGGAGGGGCCCATCTCGACTGCCATGGGTGCTGGATCCGCCACTGCGCTTGAGGCCGCATCAGTGGTGGCGGTGGCCTTCTTGCGCGCCTTCGCCCGCTGCCGGCGCTCCTGGTTCTTAATCTTCAGGGGGTCCTCCAGGGGGCTCGGGACGTCCGGGATCTCGGCGCCGCCGTCGGACGCCTTCATCTCCAGCGCTCCGCCCTCGTCAGAGTCGAACAGGTGGGCCGGCTCCTCGTTCGGGTCGGACTCCTCAACTGCATAGACAGCCCAGGCATGCTCCTTCAGCGGGTTCTTGCACTCCCTCGTCCAGTGGCCGATCTCCTTGTTCCAATAGCACATCGCGCGGCGCTTCAGCTCCTCGATCTTATGCATGGCCTTCTTCTGGTAGTCACTGTCGCCCTTGCAGCGGCCTCCGCCCTTGGGTGGCGTCACCTCACGGTAGCCCCGAGACGTCTTGCGGTCTCTCGTTACGCGGCGGATGTCCTGCCAGCTGCCACGGCCTCATGGTCCTGCCTGCCATGCCGCCAGCACCGCGTACGCCTCGTCCTCGTCTATGATGTCCTCCTCCGCGAGCTCCCCGTCCTGGTCGGAGCCGCCCTCCAGCAGGTGCAGGGCCTGGGCGATGGGACCTCCTCGTCCTCCTGATGGTCACCCTCGTCCACGTTGAACGCCTTGGCCGTGCGGCTGTGCCCACTGCCGTCGCCCTGGTAATTCCTGGTCGCGTTCTCTTGCGAGCTGTCGTCTCTCAGGCCCTTCAGAGCATTCCGCACGTCCTCATAGGCCAGCGATTCGGTCTTGAGTATCACCGCCGTGCGCTCCACGCGGTCCAGCTTTGCCTGCCTGAGGAGGACGTACCCCTTGACATCGTCTAGCGTGACCTGCAACTTGGCAGGTGTGTAGATGAGGCAAGATGTCGGTGCGAAGCACGGTCTTACACCCCAAACAACAAAAAACAAAAATGGCAGACGAGCTCGATGGAACTCCGCCCTGTCCGATTCTACCGGCACAGGTGGCCGGAGGCTGAGCGTGCAAGTGCGAGCGACTGTAAGGTCGCCGAAATTTCTTTGAGCAACGCCAGCTGCACGCAGAAGGCGACGAGGATCGCGGAGACGAGGGCGTAATGTAGAACACCACGCCACGAAGTCCTGTCCCGTACGACCGGCGCCGAACGGCCACTGTCCGAGAGAAACGCCGACTGCACGCAGACGGCGTCGAGGAGCGAGGAGAAGAGGACATAGAAGTGGAAGAACACGCCTCCCCGGAAGCCATGCCCCGTTCAGCCGGGCAGAATACTCCAACCACCGGACGCCGAACGGTCAATGTCCGAGAGGAGCGCCGGATGGCGCCCCAGATGAAGAACGCGAACTTGAGGAAGATCACGCCTTGTCTCCCAAGCTGGCCGGGGAAGGCGGCCTTCCCAAAACACCTCGTGAAAGGCGGTGTGTGCGCCCCGCCGGCGGAGCCAGGACGGTCCCTGGAGAAAGCCACGCCGCCCTGGACATCCGTCGGGCCAGGAAGAAAAGAGGTAGAGTCCAGCCCAGAGCCGGCTGCTGTCCGTGCGGTCATTGCCGCTGCCATCTAGAAATGGCCCGAGTCTGGCAGGCATACTTTGTGAAAACCTGCAGGTACGTGTTGTTCGTGTAGAAGTACTGTCGAATTCATGTGGTGCTCCCGGCTGGGAGCAGGAAATATTTTGCCAAGACAACCTCTAGCGCTTCAATGCCGAAGCATCGAAGTCCAACCACACGGCGTGACTTGCAACTGGCAGGTGTGGAGGGTGAGGCAAAGCGTCGGTGCGAAGCACAGTCTTACACCCCACCAGAGCACACCTTAGGCCTCACCAGAAATGGCGGCGAGAAAACGATCGCAATGTGGACGAAACCTGTCGAAGGCCTTCTTGGTCTTCCTGGGGTGCTGCTGCAGCGTCTGGCTCTTCTTGCGATCGCCGCCGAAGAAGGTGTGCTCGAACGCCACGCACTTCTCATACACGCTCTTTGGAGGGATCTCGGTCTCCAGGACCCTGATGATCCTCCTCGTCCTTCTCCTCCTCCTCCTACCCCTCCTCCTCCTCCTCGTCCTCCTCCTCGTCCTAGTCCTCCTCCTCGTCCTTCTCCTATTCCTCCTCCTCCTCGTCCTCCTCTTCCTCCTCCTCGTCCTCCTCCTCCTCCTCCTCCTCGCCCTCGAGCTCCTCGAGATCCAGGCCCTCCACGAGGTCGTCGCCTCCATCCAGAATGCTGTGGTAGGCGTGCGCGCCTCGCTGAGAGGCCGGGATGCCTGTCGCCACCCTCGACCAGATCCTCGAGCGGCGCACGTACTTGCGCAGCTCCTCGGTCGTGGAGTCCTTGAGGGTTGGCGGCGGCAGATATCTGCCTCGGTCTCCACCGCGGCCGTCCACTGGCGGCTCCGCGAACTCCCCTTCCACGGCGAGCTCCTCCTCCTCGTCACCCATGGTGTCGACTCTCCACCCTGCTGAGGGCGCCCGTCTGACTCACACAGGTGTTGCTCTCGAGTGATCAGCGCTGCTACTCTCGATGTCGTCCACTGCAAGAAAGGGCTCGGTCTCAGATCACTCTCGTCGTCCGTGAACTCACTCACACTCTTGAAGCGCACTGGCGCTCCGCGTGGAGCTGATGCCAGCTCCGCTACCACCAAATCTAGTGGACCTGCGGGAGAGCGGCAGCTTCTCGGGAAAGGGATCTTTCGATGCCAGCACGAGCACCACGTCTCAGTGCACCAACGGGGCCGAAGCCCCTGCCTGAGCCAAAACAGTTATGGAGGGGTTCGGGCTGGGGGTGTCTGGCATCTCCTGGCAATTCTAGAACAACTCTGGAACGTCCTGCATGTGCACAAAGGCACCTCGATGGCTCCAAAATGACCCCGAAGTACTTCCAAGACGGCCCTTCCAACATACATCCACGAGGCTCTAAGACGGCCCAGAAATTGCTGGTGGAAGCCAGGCAGCACCTTGAGACCCCCTAGACGGGGTGCATTGCATGCGCGGTGTGAATGGTGTGCGTAGCGTTTGCACGTATTGCGCTTGTGGGCTTACGGCGCTGTCGGGTGCCGCCTTGTATTCTCTAAAGTCAGAAGTGCAGTGGTTTACCCCTTCGCCGCCCATCCCAAGAAAACTCCCAGCATATTATGACCAGTACAAAAAAAGGGCCATAGCAATTCAGGATTCGAGGTTTTCTAGGATGTCTAACACGGTCGGTCGAAGAGTGACTCCAAGACGGTCTCGGAGAAGCCGATGAACGTCGAAAGTGTCTCCGGATGGCCAGACCGCCCCAGTGTAATCTCAACATGAATTCTTGGGGCCTGTTGTGTGGAGTGCTCCGAGCTCTGTGGATAGGCTGGAAGTCGTTCGAGCAGGCCGTGGGGCGCGCCAGAAGCTCCAAAAGCCTTCACCGCCCCAGTGGCTGCCGATGTGGGCGAGGAATGCCCCAGAGGCTGCCCAGTGCGCTCAAGACGGGGCCAGGGCGGCCACAAGGGAACTCCAAGACGACCCCCAGCCTATCACAACGAAAGACACTGACGGGACGCTCTAGGTTTTCTTAGTTCCTGCGATTTCCAATCCTTCGTCTGCATTTCTTCGCATTGAAATTGGCACCGGTCGACCTCTGTCAGTAGCACGTCTCTGTTCGGCCCGCGTCCTTGCTACCTTTTTACCTCTTGCTCCTTTCGTGGGTGCACATCTGCATGCAGCTGTGAGCTTGTCAAGGACTGGAGCTCTCAAGAACCTAAGCGCACTTGAAGCGCACGTGGTTCTAGTCTGAATGCGGTGTCGTTTTGTTGTCAGTCGTGCCTTGTTGCGCACCGCGTCAGGTCTTCTTTTTGTAATTGCCACGGTACACATTCGGACACTGTTGACGTTTCGTGCACTCCACCGGCCCACCCCGAAAACAGTTCGCATGTGAGTACTAGTGAAACGGAGGCGGAGGCGCATTAGTCAAAGAATGGGGGGGCACCAGTCAATCAGAAGGAGGGATCAGCCCAACCAAACCCCAAACGTGATTGATTTTTGTTTCTGAGAGACTCTGAGAGACTTCTTGTAGCCATCTTGGGCCTCCCTTAAGGCATTCTCGGCAGCTTTTGGCGCCCTCTTGGTGCGCTCATGGGGACCTTTCGGGAATCTTCCAGGTCCTCGTGAAGCCATCCTGGAGGCTATCAACGCAATCAGGGAGTCAGTGTCGCCCCCTTAGAGCCTGAGTATTGCCTCATGGGGTCCTCGCGGGTCACGCTTGGGATTCTCCTGAGGGCCCGTGGGGCATTTTGTGGCGAGCCCTTTTGGGGGCCATCTTTGGCCATGTTGGAGCTATCTCCTGGCATCCGAGGCCCATCGGAGGCCGAACACTCGAGATCCGAAAAAGAAAAACGCCATAAGCGTAAACTTTCGACGGTCCGCTCGCATTGCTTGGATCTGCGCTGGAGCGCCCCGGCGGCGCCTCCGGCGCCGCCCGTGGCGCGCTTCGCGCGCCAGGGAGGGGGGTCGAGCGCAGATCCACGAAATCCACGCGGAGCGCCAAAAGTTTATGTTTGTAGCGTTTTCCTTTCCTTCTAGGGGTGCCAAATGCTTCGTTATGATAATGTTGACCTCGGGGTTTTCCTCGGCCGTCTCGGACGTTATCCACGCTGCCTGCCCTCCCTCTTCACGGCTGCCGCCGGAAGTCGGCCGAAGAGCTTACGATTTCTAATGCGATCGGTAGGACTTACAGACTTCACGACGTAGTAGCCGAACCTGTCATAGTGCTCTTGAGTCCGCTCCCCCTCCTCCTCTCCAACACTGTGCTGGAACAAACAAAGAACGCTGCCCACCCTCCCTCTTCGTCCTCGTCCTCCTCCCAAGCAAGCTGTTCTTTGATGGCGTCACGAGCCGAGGCTTCGCGCGCGAATTCGCCTATGGAAGATTGGTCCTGTCGTGGCTCCAGTCTGATTGGTGCATCTCTTAGGCACCATCTTGCGTTGGGGAGTGCGATCGTGATGACAAATTGCCCTCTGGAGCCTCGCAGGCCACCTTGAGCCATCTTGGAACTTCGTGGGGCCTCTTATAGTCATGTTGGAAGTCATCTGGGCCTTCTTGGGTCATCATGGGCAATCTGGGAGCAACCTGGGGCAATCTGGGGCCAGTTGACGCCATCTCTGGGACGCTCTAACACCTCGTGGCCTTCTCTGGTCCAGCCCCCTAAGGAGGGGAACCACTGGGGAACACGTAGTTATGCTTGAAGAGCTGCTCCCCTGAAAACTACCTACGCTCAGGGGGCCAGTGGGAAGCTGCACCGCGGTTCCTCCAAGGAAGGGGAAATGTGGGCAGGAAACCGCCCCCACCTTCGAGTCCACCAAGCAGCGCATCATTGAGGAGCGCCAGGGGCGCGGCAAGATGCAGAGGGAGCTTCAGGAGGAGATCAAGACGATTCCCGAAGACGACTCCCGTGCAAACGAGTCCGTCCAGATGGTGCAGAAGATTATCGAGAAGACGTTCCGTGCTATCAGATGCGTAGTTGCCGACCAGATGCAGCTCTATTCTGAGTCTTTCTTCTTGATGCCCATGCTGCGCCGTCTCGAGGGCGTGATGGCTGCCATCGAGCTCGAGGAGGACGACGCGGCTCGGTATAGAATGCGCAAGACCATCCTCGTCGAAGAAAAGAAGAAGTTTACTGGGCTGGAGGCGCTGATCGTACGAAAATTGCCGATTCTCCGAATAACATAAAGGGTGGTTCGCTCCCATCGCCGCCCGCAGTGTACCGCGCTCTACGTGCCGAGGGGCTTCCCTGGGCAAAGTACATGTCAGCGTTAGCCATCTGGATCATAGAAGCCGACGGTCGAACGAAGCTGAGTTGCACCCGTGCGTGCTCCCCAGACAGAGATTGCATCTAGGGGCTCTCAGTTCTTTTCAGAGGAACTCGGTCTGCCCCTCGGTGTGGCGGCTATGTGGTCGCCGTCGCCGCCCCGTCGCCAGCGGGCCTGCGTTTGTTTGTATTGCTTTGCGTTACTCTGCATTGCATTACGTTGGTTTGTATTGCTTTCGTGGACGGCGTTGCATTGCTTGACATTGCTCTTTGCTTTATTGTGTTTTCGTTGCATTGCTTGCCATTGCGTTGCACTGCTTCTCGCTTCTTCTCGCTGCTGTGCATTGCATGCATAGCATTGCTGGGCATTGCTTCGCACAACATAGCACAAAACGGAGGGGAGATGAAGAACAAGGAGGAGGAGAGGGGGATAATGCGATTCGTGGTTTTGTCTTAGTGGCCTTGCGTACCACACCGCTTGCGTACCCCACAGCACGCTTGCGGTGCTGGAAGGATTTCGCAATCGAGTTTCCAAACAAACATACAAACACACAGGGTTTCGCAACACTGATTTGCTAAAAACGTTTCCGCGAAAGCTCTTGCGAAATCTTAAGGGAACCATGGGTTTTTCAAAATTTTCACAAAATGCTATTTTCGGGCTTCGCGCGCGCGCATGTCGAAATCTGCCGAACGCCCTTGCGCGTGTGCCGTCGCGAGAATCCCTTGCCAAAAATGGGACGAAGTGCAGACGCGCGCGTCGTCGCGCGCGTATGCCGAAAACCTTCAAAACCCATCGGTTTCGGAAGGATTTCAAAATTGTGTGTCCAAAAAACCTACAAAAACACAAGGTTTCGCAACACGGATTTTCAACACAAGCGTGCGCGCGCGCGCTCTTGCGTCGTCGTCGTCGTCGTCGCCGTCCTCCCTCCTCCCGCTTCGTCGTCGTCGTCGTCGCCTACGTCGTCCTCTGTCTTTCCTCGTGTTCGTCGTCGTCGTCCTCTTTGGCGTCGTGGTCGTTTCCGTCGTCGTTGTCGCCGTGGTCGTCCTTCCTCCTCCTCCCTCGTCGTCGTCGTCGTCCGCCGTCGGCGTCTCGTCGTCGTCCCTCCTATTTCGTCGCCGTCGTCGTCGTCGTCGTCGTCGTCGTCGTCTTCCCTCCTCCCTCGTCGTTGTCGTCGTCGGCGTCGCCGTCCTTCCTCCTTCTTCGTCGTTCGCGTCGTCGCCGTCCTCCCTCCTCCCTCGTCGTTGTCGTCGTTGTCGTCGTTGTCGCCGTCGTCGTCCTCCGTCCTCCCTCGTCGTCGTCTTCGTTGGCGTCGTCGTTGTCGTCGGCGTCGTCGTTGTCTTCGTCGTCGTCGGCGTCGTCTTCGTCGGCGTCGTCGTCGTCGTCATTGTCGTCGTCGTCGGCGTCGTCGTCGTCGGTGTCGTCGTCGTCGTCGTTGTCGTCGTCGAAGTCGTTGGAGACGTCGTCGGTGTCGTCGTAGTCGGTGTCGGCGGCGCCGTCGTCGTCGTTGTCGCTGTCGTCGTTGGCGTCGGTGTCGTGGCCAAGTGCCATGTGGTACCAACCGTCACGGTCTTGTCTGAAGATGCCTTGTGACCAAATTGCGTGTGGGAGGGTGGGATGTTTGCACGAGCAGCGGAGAGGACAGCTTCAAGACGGTCAGAGTGGATTCTCCGTTCTACAAATAGAATAGACTCTACCCCCCCGGACTTATCGGTACCCCCTGGGATAGTACGATTTCATATTTATTCTGCACACCCGTCCATCCTAAATATGAAATCGTACCATCCCAGCCAAACCGGGTTCCCCCCCCTGAGGTTCCTTGGTAAAAAACAGTATGCGGTGACATGTTTTGTTCTAGCATAGCACTTTTTCGCGAACCCCTTGCAAAAAATCAGACGAAGTGCGCACGCGCGCGTCGTCGCGCGCGCATGCCGAAATCCTTCAAAAAACCTTCGGTGCGGGAAGGATTTCGCAATCGAGTTTCCAAAAAACATACAAACACACAGGGTTTCGCAACACAGAGTTGCTAAACAAGCTTCCGCGAAAGCTCTTGCGAAATCTTAAGAAAACCATTTTTTTTTTAAAAGAATATTCACAACATGTTGCCAAACGGGCTTCGCGCGCGCTCATGTCGAAATCAGTCGAACGCCCTTGCGCGTGTGCCGTCGCTAGAATCCCTTGCCAAAAAAAAGGGACGAATTGCAGACGCGCGCGTCGTCGCGCGCGTATGCCGAAAACCTTCAAAACCCATCGGTTTCGGAAGGATTTCAAAATCGTGTGCCCAACAAACCTACAAAACACAAGGTTTCGCAACACGGATGTTCAACAAAAGCGTGCGTGCGCGCTCTTGCGTCGTCGTCGTCGTCGTCGTCGTATTCCTCCTCCCGCGTCGTTGTCGTCGTCGTCGTCGCCTACGTCGTCCTCTGTCTTTCCTCGTGTTCGTCGTCGTCGTCGTCGTCCTCTTTGGCGTCGTGGTCGTTTCCGTCGGCGTTGTCGCCGTGGTCGTCCTCCCTCCTCCTCCCTCGTCGTCGTCGTCGTCCGTCGTCGGCGTCTCGTCGTCGTCCTTCCTATTTCGTCGTCGCCGTCGTCGTCGTTGTCGTCGTCGTCTTCCCTCCTCCCTCGTCGTTGCTGTCGTCTGCGTCGCCGTCCTTCCTCCTTCTTCGTCGTTCGCGTCGTCGCCGTCCTCCCTCCTCCCTCGTCGTTGTCGTCGTTGTCGCCGTCGTCGTCCTCCCTCCTTCCTCGTTGTCTTCGTTGGCGACGTCGGCGTCGGCGTCGTCGTCGGCGTCGGCGTCGGCGTCGTTGTCGTCTTCGTCGTCGTCGACGTCGGCGTCGTCGTCGTCGCCCTCGTCGTCGTCGTCGTCGTCGTCGTCGTCGGCGTCGTTGACGTCGTCGTCGTCGCCGGTGTCGTCGTTATCGTCGTCGTCGGCGTCGTCATCGTCGTCGTCGTTGTCATAGTAGTCGTCGTCGGAGTCGGTGTCGTCGTCGTCGTCGGTGTCGTCGTCGTCGTCGTTGTCGGCGTCGTCGAAGTCGTTGGAGACGTCGTCGGTGTCGTCGTAGTCGTTGTCGGCGGCGTCATCATCGTCGTTGTCGCTGTCGTCGTCGGCGTCGCTGTTGTTGCCAAGTGCCATGTGGTACCCACCGTCACGGTCTTCAGAGATTTTGCAAACCAAGTTGCGGGTGGGTGGGTGGGATGTTTGCGCGAGCAGTGGAGTGGACAACTCACTGCGCACAGAAATCAAGTTGCACCACGTAGATTCCACCGCATTGATTGCACCATTCAGACTGCACCGCGTAGATTGCAAGAAATCAGTTTTTGAGGTCCATGCTGTCTAACATATTCCCCAAACGGTCTGTAGTCGCCGTCGCCGCCCCGTCGCCGCCTCGTCGCCGCCCGTCGTCGGGGTTGGTGCGCCGCTCTCGCTGCTGTGTTGTTGCCATCGCCGCCCCGTCGCCTCCTCGTCGCCGCCCGTCGCAGGGGTCAGCGCGCCGCCCTGGCGGGCGCGTAGTTGCCGCCTCCGCCGCGTCGCCGCCTCGTCCCCGCCCGTCGCCTGGGTCGGCGCGCCGCTCCGGCAGCTACGCCGCCGCCGTCGAGGCCCCGTCGACGCCTCGCCGTCGCCCCGCAAGTAAATTCCCCCCCTCTCCCCCGGGATCGTCGCCCCCTTCGTCTATGACTCTTACGTGCGATTCCGCCCCATCGTCCATCCTAAATATGCATTCGCAACGTCCCAGGGGAGCTGGCATCGAACCCCCCCCCGCCATCCTCTGCAACAAGCATTATTCGCGCGCACTCATTGATCAAAAATCAGCATTGTTCAAAAGTCCCTTGCAAAAAGTGAAACGAAGTGCACGCGCGCGCGTCGTCGCGCGCGCGCCGAAATCCGTCAAAAACCTTCGGCCCCGTAGCGATTTCAATATCGGGTGTCCAAAACACATGCAAAAACATACCAAACACATGGTTTCGCAACATAAGCTTTCCAAAAAGCGTGCGCCCGCGCCCTTGCGAATTCTTGAGAAAACCATATGTTTTGTCATCAGTTTCATGGAACTTTGCCAAACGGGCATTTGGCGCCGCGCGCCGACATCATTCGCGCGCCCGCGCGCGCGCTGGGGGCGCACGATCCGCGTCAAAGAAAACCACGCGGCTAATCTCGCGCGTCGGCCGCGCGCGCGCGTGTCGAACCCCTTTTCCAAAACTTGCGCCACCGACGCGAGGACGCCGTCGTCGTCGTCGGCGCGATCAGCATCGGCGCCCGCACTGGCCGCGCCGTCGTCGTTGTCGACATCGCCAACATCAGCGCGCCGATCATCATCGCGGCTACCGTTGTCGACGTTGCCACGATACCGCGCCCGCCCAAGTCGCCGACTCGCAGTGAAGTGCCCGCTGGGATTCGCCCAGCGGCCAGCGCCACCGCGGCCGCATCGGTCACGCCAAACTAGCTGGCAGCGTCGCGCGCGTGCTTGGGTTGGCGCGGCCGCAGAGATGCACCAGCCAACGTCAAGCACTCATCGCAATCGACGCCTCACGGGGTTTTGCAAACCAAGTTGCGGGTGGGTGGATGGGGCGATTGCACGAGCAGTGATGGTGGTCAAGCGCGGCGCAGGGTAGTGAGTTCTTTTTTTCCTAAGAAGAGGACTCTACCCCCGATCTCACCCCCGGGTTGTTCGGTTCCCTCTTTCGTTTTGCAAGTTGCATGTGGTTCTGCCCCATCGTCCATCCTGGTTATGACTCCATACCATCCCCGCCAGCCCCGCATCGACCCCCCCCCCGTCATATGTTGCAGAATATTGTGCACGCGCACTCGCTTATCAAAAACCATCCATCAGTTTCAACCCCTTGCCAAAAGTAGGACGACGTGCACATGCGCGCGTCGTCGCGCGCTTGCCGAAATCCTACAAACATCTTCGGTTGCGCAAGGGTCTCAAAATCGAGTGCCAGAAAAAACGCGTTAAACACATGACGTTGCAAGACGGAATTGCTGGCGCTTCGCGAATCCCCACCGGCCCACCCAGAAACGATGCCCAGAGGAATTGCCTCGATCAGGGAAGTGGGCAGCACGCAAAGGAAGCCATTATGAGACATCTTGGGATGCCTTCAGCCATCTTGGAAGTCATCTTGGGCTCTCCCAGGCGCTCTTAGAGTCATCTGAACCAGCCCCCCCCCCCAAAAAAATTGTCAACGTGTGGCTAAAACCGTCGCACAATCAATGCTTGGGCATTCTCTCCGAGGCCTCTTGGGGCATCTTGGGTGCTTCTGGGGGGTCCCTCGGGGCCTCCTGGGGGTCTCTTGGGGGCCTCTTAGGGGCATCCTGGGGGCCTCTTGGGGCTTCCTGGCCACCTCTTGGGGCCCTCTTGGCTCGCCCCTGCGAGCCTCGGGGGCCATCTTTGGGCCATCTCTGAGGAAATCGATCAAAGAAGAGGGGGGGGGGGGGGCGCAGATTGCAGTCGCCCTCCCGGATGGCCAGCATGGGGCCAAAACCGTAGTTCAGCCAATGATTTTGGCTTCTTCGCCGAGGCCGTTTTGGACGCCCTGGCACCTCGTGAAAACCCCCGCCCAGGTTCAGGGGGGAGGGCAGGGCGAGGGGCAAGCCCCCCCCCCGAAGGGGAAGAAGGAGGGGTGGAAGAGGAAGCGCTCTAAGCCACCGATGCCCAGAGGGCTGGTGGGGTTCCATGAGAAACCTGCGCTCGCTCCTGCGAGTTCTTCAAGAACCCTTCTGGTTTTCAATGTGATCATTGCATGCTACCCAGCGGTTTTCGCGCGCGCATGTCGACGTCGCTCGAACGCCTGCGCGCGCGTGCTGGGGTGGCGCGGCCCACGCAACAACCCCCCCCCAAAAAAAAAAAAACGCGGGCCGCTCGCGCGCACGCCGCGCGCGCACGCCGAACTCCTTCCAAAATTTTCATCGCCGAAGCGAAGGGGCGCTGTCATCGTCGTCGGCGTGATCAGAATCGGCGCCGTCACTGGCTGCCCCGACGTCGCTGCCAGCATCGTCGCCAGCATAGCTGCTATCATCATCGCGTCTACCGCTGTCGACTCGGCCATGATACCGCGCCCGCCCAAGTCGCCGACTCGCACTGAAGTGCCCGCTGGGATTTGCCGGGCGGTCAGCGCCACCGCGTTCGCGCGGGTCGCGCCAAACTAGCTGGCTGCTGCGCGCGCGAGCGTGCGCGGGCTAGCGCGGCCGCAGAGAAGCATCAGCCAACGCCCAGCACTCATCGCAATCGCTTCCGCATGGGTCTGGCAAACCAAGTTGCGGGTGGGCGGGCGAGCAGTGGAGTTGACAATTTTCAGTTCGGCAAGTGAATTTTCATTTCCACAGAGTCAGGACCCCCCGCCCGGCTTTATCGGTCCACCTTGTCGCGTTGCAGTGTGCCTATGGTTCTGCCCCATCGCCCATCCGAAATTTGAACCCATACCATCCCAGCCCAGCCGGTATCCACCCACCCCGCGATCCTCTGGAAAAGAAAAACTATGCGCGCGCAGTCGTTTGTCAAAACTCATAAGTGTTCATGAACCCCTTGCAAAAACCCTTTGAAGAATTTCCCCATGCGCGCGTCGTCGCGCGCGCATGAAGAAATCCTCCAGAAACTTTCGGGTTCCTAAGGATTCCAAGATCAAGCGTCCAAAACGACGTGCAATAACACGTGGTTTCGCAACGAGGATTTCCGAAAAAGCGCGCGCGCCATTCTTGGTGATTCCTACATGCACATATAAGTATATGTTCTTTCAACGTATTCAGAGAATGCGACCAAACGGGCTTCGCGCGCGCATGTCGAAATCGTTCGAACGCCTTTGCGCGCGTGCCGTCGTGAGAATGTTGCAAAACAAATTGGGCTAAGTGCTCGCGCGCGCGTCGTCGCGCGCGCATGCCGTAATCCTTCAAAAAGTCTGGGGTTCGCAATGCATTCAAAACCGAATGTCCAACGAACATTCAAAAACACCAGGTTTCGCAAGGTCAGTTTTCAGAAAATTAGCTTGCGAGCGCGCTCTTGCGAATGCTGAAAAGAACCGTCGGTTCTTCAACATGCCCGCGGCGTTCTGCCGAGCGGGCCTTTCGCGCCGCATGCCAACAGCATTCAGCATTCGCGCGCCCTTGCGCGCGCTGGGGGGGGGGGGGGGGGGCGCTCGCGCGTCGGCCGCGCGAACGCCCAACTTCGGAACCTGCATCACCGACGCGAGGACTCCGTCAACGTTGCCGGCGCGATCAGCATCGGCGCCCGCGCTGGCCGAGCTTTCGTCAGTGCTAACATCGCCACCAGCATCGCCCCTTATCATCGTCGCGTCTACTGCTGTCGACGTTGCCGCGATACCGCGCCCGCCCAAATCCCCGACTCGCAGCGAAGTGCGCGCTGGGCCGCGCCCAGCGGCCAGCGCCACCGCGGCCGCGTCGGCGGCGCCAAGCTAGCACGCCGCTGCGCGCGCGTGCTAGGGTTGGCGCGGTTGCAGAGATAGATGTACCAGCCAACGCCCAGCATGCATCGCAATCGCCACCGTCTGGGCTTTGCAAACGAATTCGCGGGTGGGTGGGTGGGATGTATTCAAGAGCATGGGATGTGTCAACTCATGGGTGAGAATCAATTCTCCTTTATGAGAGGAGAGAAGACCCCCCTCCCCCGCGAGGTTTACCACCCTCCTTTTGTTGCATTGCAGTTTGCATGTGGTTGTGTCCCATCGCCCATCCGAGCTATGAAGTCATGCCATCCCAGCCGAGCTGGCATCAACCCCCCTCGCCATCCTCTGCAAAACACATTATGCGCGCACACTCATTTACCAAATCAACATACGTTGACAATAATCCCTTACGAACGACGTGACGAAGTGCACGCGCGCGCGTGGTCGCGCGCGATTGCCGAAATCCTTCAAAAACCTTTGGTGCCGAAAGGATGCCAAAATCGAGTGTCCGAACAACATGTGAAAACGCATGGTTTCGCAACATGGCTGTTCAAACAAAGAAAACGTGCGCGCGCGTTCTTGCGAATTCTTAAGAAACCGCATTTTCTTCCAACGGTTTCGGAAAAGACTACCACATGGGCCTTTGGCCGAAATCGTTCGAACGCCTTTGGCGCGTGCCGTCGCGAGAACCCTTTGCAAAGAATGGGACGAAGTGGTCGCGCGCGCGTCGTCGCGCGCGCATGCCGAAATCCTTCAAAAATTATTGGTTTCGCAACGATTCCAAAACCGAATATCCAAACCACATTCAAAAACACAGGGTTTCGCAACATCAGTTTTCAAAAACAAAGTTGCGCGCGCGCTTTTGCAAATCCTTTGGGGAACCATAGGTTCTTCCACATTTGCATGGAATTCTGTCAAACGGGTTTCTGGCGCCGCATGCCGACAGCATTCGCGCGCCCTTGCACGCGTGCTGGGGGAGTCACGATCCGTGTCGAAGAAAACCATGCGCGCCACTGTCGCGCATCGGCCGCGCGCGAACGCCGAACTCTTTCCAAAACCTGCATCATCGACGCGACGACGCCGTCATCATCGTGGGCGTGATCAGCATCGGCGCCCACGCTGGGCGAGCCTTCGACGGTGCGAACATCGTCACCACCATCGCCACTATCAGCATCGCGTCTACAGTAGCTTGCGTTGCCACGATACCGCGCCAACCCAAGTTGGCGACTCGCAGTGAAGTGCCCGCTGGGATCCGCCCAGCGGTCAGCGCCACCGCGGCCGCGTCGGCGGCGCCAAAGTAGCATGCCGCTGCGCGCGCGTGCTACGGTTGGCGCGGCCGCAGAGATGCACCAGCCAACGCCGAACATATTTCGCAGTTGCCACCGCATGAGTCTTGCAAACGAATTCGCGGGTTGGTGGGTGGGATGTTTGCAAGAGCATGGGAGTGGACAACTCACTGCGAACAGAAATTAATTGCACCACGCAGACCTCACCACATTAGAGTGTACAACGTATATGGGACCATTTGTGGATCCACCTAAAGGATCACACATCTTACCCCCTCTGCCCTCCCCCCCGTAATGGTAACCCCCTGGCCCAGTCCAGTGCGCGATCCCAGGAAACCTAGGGTTTGTCGTGCACGCGGACACTAGTGGTGCCGCGGTGCACGCGGGCGTGCATGATGGTGTACGCAGGCAGTGCAGTATACACCGGCGTTGTGGCGTACACTACTGTCGTTGCAGCAGCAGCTGCGGTGTACACAGGCAGACCGTATGTACGCAAGCATTGTGGTGTACACATCGCAAGCCTTGTGGTGTAAATACACAGGCGCCGTGATGTGCACACTCGTTACTACGCAAAGTCATTATGATGTAAGCGCGCATTGTGGGCTATGACGTACCCACGCATATGTTCGTATTTTTTACTCCTCGTCCCCCTCGTCGTCGCGTTCCCCACGCATACAGGACTTGGGCATTTTGGTGTACACAATCACTGTGGTGCACACAGGCCGTGTGGTGCACACAAGCGTTGTGTTTCATTTTCGTTGTGGGCTCAAACTGTCCGGGCATTCCTCGGGCCAGAAAAAACAATAATCACAATCCGATCACATACTTTATTTGACACATTCGGGCCCCCAGCAATTTCCCAGACGTTGGCTCCGTCGGGGCCGTAGAGGTGTACATGCTGTGAGACGATGGCGAGCATGTTGGCAGGGGTCTTGGAAGAGGAGCGCGGGCCCCGAGCTGTCGACCCCTATCGTGGGGTTCCCTTTGCTCCTCCTGCTCCTCCTGCTGCTGCTGCTGCTGTTCCTCCTGTTTCTCATGCGTGTATTCCCTCGGCTGACGCCGCACCGCGCGCCCCCAAGCCGCGTGGTGCTCACGGGCGCCGAGGTGCGCGCAGTCGCCATGACGTGCACAGTCGTTATGGCGTACACAAGTGCTGCGCGCCCACAATATCCGAGCGTTCCTTGGGCCAGAAAAACAAATAATCGAGCCCCCAGCGATTGTCCGAAGATTGGCTCCGTCGGTACCTTCAGGTGTACACAAGATTTGGTGGTGTACGCATGCACCGTGGTGCACAGGGGCTGCTGGAACAGCAGCTGTGGTACACACGGGCGCCGTGGTGTGCACAAACAGCGTGATGTACAAAAGCGCTGCGGTGCACTCGGTTGTTATG
Organism: Prorocentrum cordatum; assembly: GCA_963575745.1. Lineage (NCBI taxonomy): Eukaryota > Dinophyceae > Prorocentrales > Prorocentraceae > Prorocentrum > Prorocentrum cordatum. The sequence continues at coordinate 663,559 of CAUYUJ010019137.1, forward strand.
GTGTACACAGTCGCCGCGGCGCACGCACATACCATATCTGCAGCAGTGTTGGTGCACAAAGGCATTCTGGTGTACAGAGCCCGTGTTGTGTGCACAGTTAGTGTGGGCTTGGACGACGACGACGACGACGACGACGACGACAGGCGGCGCGCCCCGGGGGGTGCGCGCCGCGGCCCCCGTTCCCGTGACACCCCCCACCCACAGCCCCCAAAGGGTAACATGTGAGATCCCCAAGAACAAATCATGATCGACCCACGAACCCGGAAAGGAATATAGAACTGTGAGGCATGGCAACGTTTCCAAGACATTTGGTTGACAGGCGGGTAATTGCAATGTTGGGTGTGTCGGTATGGATGTACCGTGCCAAGGATTGTGTTGTGTTGCGCCGTGCTGAATTGCGATGCACCATGCCGCGATTGCGCTCTACAGCGTTGTGGATCGAGTCTTCGTTTGCATCCGAGGCCTGACCGAACTGATCTGAAACGTAAGTTCGAGCTGCCTGAGCACATGGTAGCCGCCCCAGAGCCAGTTGAAGTGGAAACGTGGAGGACGTTCAATCAACTCGACCTCGAAATCCGACTCAGCTCCGAGAAGGAACGACACGACACGGGGCACAGGTTCACGGACGCGCCACAGGATGTGCCAGGGGTGCACCAGGCGGATGCGCCAGGCGACGTGTCAGGGGACGCATCAGGTGACGTGCCCTGGACGTGTCAGGGACCTGCCACGGGACGTGCCAAAGCGCGTGCCATGGGGCGGCCAGAGGACGTCATGCCAAGGGACGTCGCAAGGAGCGCGCCACGGGACGGGCTGGGGAAACGCCCGAGGACGAGCCAGGAGACGCGACAGAGGACGAGCCAGGGAACGTGCCACGCCGAGGGGCGTGCAAGGGGACGAGCAAGGAGACGCGACAGAGGACGAGCCAGGGAACGTGCCACGCCGAGGGGCGTGCTAGGGGGATGTGCCAGGGCACGTCACGCCAGAACGTCGCAAGGGACGCGCCAGGCGGCGCGCCAGGGCGCCAGGGGACGCCCCACGGACGGGCGGGGTTGGACTGCGTCGCACTCTACTACGACAAGCGTTTCGCTCGAGACATCCTCAGCACATCCTCATGTTAGACGTACGCCTTGGCGACCTGGGCAAGTGAAGCCAAGCGTCTCACTCGAGACGTTCTGAACACCTCCTCATGCTAGACATCTGCCTGAGCGACCTGGACACGTAAAACCAAACGTCGCGTTCGAGACGTTCTCAACACCTACTCATGCTAGACATCTGCTTGGGCAACCTGGACGCCTGAAAACAAAAGTTTCGCTCGAGACATCCTCAACACATCCTCGGGTTAGACATCCGCTTAGGAGACCTGGATACGTGAAAACAAGCGTTTCGCTCAACACGTTCTCAGCACATCATAATGCTAGAAATCCGCCTGGGCGACCTGGGAAAGTGGAAACAAGCGGTTTCTCCGAGACATCCACAACACATCTTCATGTAGACATCCGCTTGGGCAACCTGGACACGTGAAAGCAAGCGTCTCGCTCGAGACATCCTCGACAAATCCTCATGTTAGACATCCGCCTGGGGCCTGAGCGACCTGGGAAAGTGAAATCAAGCGTGTCGTTCAAGACGTTCGCAACACATCCTCATGCCAGACATCTGCCTGGGCGACCTGGACACGTGAAACCAAGCGTCTCGCTCGAGACATCCTCAAGACTTGGCCACGTGAAAAGAAGCATTTGACCTGAGACAGCCTGTGAGTTCTTGTTCCCAGGAGGGGACAATCTATAACACAAAACAAGCGTTTCTCTCGAGACATTCTCAACAGGTTTTGCAAAACAAACGATTCGCTCGAGACATCCGCAACAAACGAAAAGTTGTACTTTACCATGTTTTTGTCGATCGGAATGTCAAACACCAGCGTTTCGTTAGGGACTTAATTCGCTGGCCCTACGCGACCTTGTTATCGATCACAGAATAATTCCGCCGGCACACCTCAAGTCGAGGCCGGGGGTTGACAAAACCAAAAGCCAAACCTGGGCTTCAGCCCCTTTCGGGAAACAATGTCTCTATTGCAGTACGTGTGTTGCACAACAGAGACTGCACCACATAGGATGCACAGCATCTATTGCACAACTTGGATTGCACCGCCTATGTTGCGCCACATAAATACACCACATCTATTGCATCGCTCCACATACACTGCATCACAACAGTTGCACAACACATATTGCACCAAAGCGGTATAACTACGTATGTTGCAAGCTGTATGTTGCACCATATAAATTTCACGACATACATTGAACCACATGTATTGTTGTACCAAACATTTTGCTCCAGTTGGGTTGCACAACATAGATCTCACCATCTAAATAGCACCACCTACATGGCTAGAATCACACTGTTAGGGGTCTTCGCTGGCTAACCGAACATGATCTACCCACGAACCCGGAAAGGGATATAGAAGTGTGAGGCATGGCAACGTTTTCAAGACATTTGATTGGACGACGGGCAATTCCAATGCTGACTGTATCGATCTTGGTATACCTTGCCCAGGGCTGTGCTGTGCTGTGCCGTGCTGAACTGCGATGTGCCATGCCGTGATTGTGCTCTTTAGCGTTGTGGATCGAGTCCTCCTTGGCATTCGAGTCCAGACCGAACTGATCTTGATCTTCAGCTTGAGCTGCCCGAGCACATAGCAGCCGCCCCAGAGCCAGTTGAAGTGGAAACGTGGAGGACTTTCACTCAACTCGACCTCAAAATCCGACTCAGCTCCGAAAAGGAACGACACGACACGGGGCACAGGCTCACGGACGCGCCACAGGATGTGCCAGGGGCGCAATAGGAGATGCGCCAGGCGACGTGTCAGGGGACGCATCAGGTGACGTGCCCTGGACGTGTCAGGGACCTGCCACGGGACGTGCCAAAGCGCGTGCCATGGGGCGGCCAGAGAACGTCATGCCAAGGGACGTCGCAAGGAGCGCGCCACGGGACGGGCTGGGGAAACGCCCGAGGACGAGCCAGGAGACGCGACAGAGGACGAGCCAGGGAACGTGCCACGCCGAGGGGCGTGCTAGGGGACGAGCAAGGAGACGCGACAGAGGACGAGCCAGGGAACGTGCCACGCCGAGGGGCGTGCTAGGGGGATGTGCCAGGGCACGTCACGCCAGAACGTCGCAAGGGACGCGCCAGGCGGCGCGCCAGGGCGCCAGGGGACGCCCCACGGACGGGCGGGGTTGGACTGCGTCGCACTCTACTACGACAAGCGTTTCGCTCGAGACATCCTCAGCACATCCTCATGTTAGACGTACGCCTTGGCGACCTGGGCAAGTGAAGCCAAGCGTCTCACTCGAGACGTTCTCAACATTTCCTCATGCTAGACATCCGCCTGGACGACTTCGACACGCGAAAACCAGCGGTTCGCTCGAGACATCCTCCGAACATCATCATGCTAGAAATCCGCCTGGGCGACCTGGGAAAGTGGAAACAAGCGGTTCGCTCAACACATCCTCAACACATCCTCATGCTAAGCATCCGCCTGGGCGGCCTGGACACGCGAAAGCAAGCGTCTCGCTCGAGGCGTACTAGACACATCTTCATGTTAGACATCCGCCTATGCGACCTGGACGTGTGAAAACAAGCGCTTCGCTCGAGACCTTCTCCACGCATCCTTATGCTAGACATCTGCCTGGGCGACCTGGACACGTGAAAGCAAGCGTCTTTCTCGAGACATCCTCAACAAATCCTTATGTTGGACGTCCGCCTTGGCGACCTGGACACGTGAAAATAAGCGTTTCGCTTAGCACATCTTCATGCTAGGCATCCGCCTGGGCGGTCTGGACACGCGAAAACAAGCGCCTCGCTCGAGACATCCTCAGCAACTCCTTATGCTAGACATCTACCTGGACGACCTGGACGCGTGAAAACAAGCGTCTCGCTCGAGACATCCTCAGCGAATCCTGATGCTAGACATCTGCCTGGGCAACCTGGAGGCGTGAGACCAAGCGTCTCGCTCGAGGCATCCTCAAGACCTGGGCACGTGAAAACAAGCATGTCACCTGAGACATCCTGTGAATTGGTCCCCAGGAGAGAAACGATTTATAACACAAAACAAACGTTTCGCTCGAGACGCCCCCAACAAGTTATGCAAAAAAAGCGCTTCGCTCGAGACAGCCACAATAAACGAGCATGTCAATGTTACGTTGTGTTTTATCATCGCAATTTCTCAAAGACCAGCGAATCGCTCGGGGCATCCTCAAAGTTTCATCCGCCGGCCCTCTTCGAACTTGTGATTCACCAGGGAACAAATCCGCCGGCCCTCTGCGAAATTGGCACCAGGGTCAGTTTACCAACTCAAAGAAAACCCTTGGGCCCCAGCCCTTTCCGGGAAAAAGTAGTTGGATCTGTATACCGATATACATATATGCAGAGCTGTTCGCATTTATACACCATTCTGCAATAGAGATACCTTCGTGAAGCTATGACGTGGCTCTCTGTGGACGTTTGATTGTATCCCGATTTCTCCCCCCTGTTCTCTTGATAGTCGCCATCCATCCACCCGAAGGGAGACCTGCAATACTGCACCGACCAGATCCAGAAGTTCAAGGTCATCTACGGCGGGGGCCAGTGAGAGCGGCTACAGCCAGACCCCTCACGTCCCGCCTCCCCACGCCACCTCCTGCTCTCCTCCCCGCGCCCCTCCTCAGCCTCGTGCTCCCTGTCCTCTCCTTCCTCCTGCTGCTCCTCCTCCTTCTGCGGCTCGTGTGCTCGATCACGGCGCCCCCTTCTGAGACGACGCCGCCCAGCCTTCGCGCAGAAGGCCGCCGGGGACCGCCGAGGTCCGCGGGAGACCGCCCGGAGACTGCCGGAGACTGCCGCACATTCCCGAAAGGCCACCCCGTCGAAGACCCCCGGAGACCGCTCGGGGGTGGACAGACCTCCTACCCTGACACGTCGATTAGCGAATTGGCCGTTTTCGGTTCGCGAGAGGGCGTTGCGGCCGTCATTTTTGCGGGTCCAGGTCCGTCGGCTTCGGTTCCAGGCCGTTTTCACTAAAGGGAGGTTTCCTAAAGGGAGGTTTGTCCACCGCCGAACCGCCGAGGCCCAGGGCCGAAGAATAGAATTCAATGTTGCTCCTCCTCTCCTCCTGCTCCCCCTCGCCTCGGCCCGCGCGCTGGGGACTCCAGCGCCACTGACATAGCGAGCGGCGCCGCCAGACGTTTGACGTGACGCCCGGCTTATGCCGAGAATGGGGGGGGGGGGGAGGGGGCGAACTGCGGGATGGTGGGAAGGGAGGCAGGGGAGGAGGAGGAGGCGGGAGGGGTGAGAAGGACGATGAGGAAGACGAGGATGAGGGAGGAGGCACGAGGAGGAGGAGGAGGAGGAGGAGGAGGAGGAGGAGGAGGAGGCCAGGCTGGGCAGGCGTCCCGACTCCGGGCCGCGTTATGATGGCAGAAGTAAGGGAGGAGGAGGGCGACGAGGACGAGGAGGAGGAGGGGTGAAGGCTCATCCATCGGCTCGGTTCGGCTTTGCCCGGCACAGTGCAGACCAGTCGAGCTGAGCATGTCTCTTCCAGCTAAGCGGAGACCAAACCTTATTCCGGCTCAGCCAGGGTTTGTTCAGCCCAGGTCAGGCCAGACAGGCCACATCCTAGCCAGTCCAAGGCATTCTCAGCGCCTCCCAGCGGTCGAAGGGATCTAACAAAACAGATGTGGATATGTTTGCCCTGTAATTCTTCCCGCTTCGCGGGGTGCACGTCCTGAGCACGTCAAGGCTGGGTGTTGGGTGGTTTGCCCTGCTCGTCTGGCGCGCTTGTCTGCCAGGTCGTTCTGCCCGTTCCGGGGCGCTGTCAGCGCCTGGACGAGCGTACGAATGTCCGCGAGGATAATGAACATTCACCGCGTGTCAGCACAAGGCAACGCCAAGTTCAAATTCCGATTAGCATAGCGTCGCGCCATCAGTGTACAAGTACGCGGGCCTCTTGACAGTTCCTTGGGGCCGTTTGGGGGCCTTTGGGGGGCCTCTTGGAGGATTCTTGGGGGCCGCTGGGGGCCTCTTGTGGGCCTCGTTGGGGCCCTCTTGGGGCCCTCTTGGGCCGTCTTGGGGCAGTCTTGGGGGCCGTCTTGGGGGCCGTCTTGGGGCCGTCTTGGGGCCATCTTGGAGGCTGCTTGGGCCGGTACGGGCTTTCGAATGCCGGAAAAGGCGAGAACAGCACAATCGCTCAAAAGCACTAGAAACATTGTTCTTTGTTGCCTAGAGTGGTCTTCTTGGGGGTCCTCCAGGAGCCATTTTGGGCCGCCTAGGGACTCTTGGGCCCTCTTGGGGCCATCTTGGGCCCTCTTTGGGCCGTCTTGGCGCATCTCGAGACCATATTGAGCCATTCTTGAGCCGTCTTGAGGCCCTCGTACTCCCCACAGACCAACGCGGACCAAGTTGCAGATGTTCGATTGGTTTTTGAAAGTTTTTGAAGCCCAGGGGTTCACCACGTTTGGTTGACGGAAGTTGTGTGGCTCCGGGGAGGGAGAGGGGGCACATGACAATATGAAATAATACAACATGCATGAAAGTCTCACTCATTGGATACATCGGCTACGTTGCATGATTGCCTTCGCGGGAACTTCTGCCCTATCTCGAGGTCATCTTGGGTATATACGGAGACATCTTGAACGCATGTGAAGGCCGTCTGTGGACATTTTGGGACGGTTTGGACCGTTTTGGGAAACCTCAGAGGCCGCTCTGGAGCCCTACACGACGCCCTGGGAATCGCACGGGGGGGTCCGAACTGCCCCCTGGTGAGTTCGGCCGGAGGTTGGGCTGGGCCCGGGGGGCTTCCAATTTCCGGTCCGGGGTCCGTGGAAGGGGACGTATAGGGAGATGACAATTTCACACGCCCGAAAACACGGGGTCTGCCCGTGAACGCATTGGCAGTCAGAATATGGTGGGGGCGTTCGTTAAGGAATGTGCCCAGGGGGCTTCAGAATCTGAGGGGGGGTCCTCATCTGATGAGGGCGGCGGTGATATCCACGGCCAATCCCCGATCGAAGTTCCACTGGCTTCGAGACCTTGGATTCCTTATTTAAGGGTTCCTTATCCAATGTCCCCACCGTCCGTAGCGATTTTGGCTCAAGGCCATGGACCGCCCGACGACCGCGACTCGTCCGCGGCGCTCAAAGCGCGAGTGGCTCCTCGCTTTTGGCCAGGGCGACGCAGTTTTGAGCCAGAGCCTGGGTGAGAAGCGGGCGTCCTCGGCGGGATGGTGCTTCCCAAGATGGGCGATGCTTCCCCTGGCGCTGGCACTCGCGGCGATGGTGGCGGCGGCGGCGGCAGGAGCGGAGCATGCTGGGTCTGCTCGTGCGGTCAGTGGTCCTACTCGACCAGAGTGTCGTTCTTCGACTGCCACGCCGCGGCCAAGCCTTGGGCGCGGGTGCGGGGATCGGCGGTCGACGACCAACCCTCGCCCGACGCCGAGGGCTTCGTCAAGGCGGGCAAGGGCAAGCGAGGGCGCCGCAAGGCCCGAGCCGCAGGCAAGGCCTCGGACGTGGGCAGCAGAGGAGGCGGCAGCAACCAGAGCAGCTAAAGCGGAGGCAGCCAGGCGAAGGGTTCCCGATTGGCCGTGCTTGAGCGTGCAATCGCGCACTTGGAGGCCTGCCCCAGCCTCGGTGGCGAGGACGACGCTTTTGTGGCTGAGCGGCTGGCCGCCCTTCGGGCCAAGAAGGAGCAGGCTGTTGCCGACCAGGCGCGCGACATGGAGGTTGGCCTGTCCCCTGCGGCGCGCCTGCGCAGGGCAGCCAATTCGACCGGCAAGGCGGAGCGCAGGGTGGCTGCAGCCCGCAAAGCGCTCGAGGCGGCAGACTCCGCAGTGGCAACAGCTGAGGCGGCGATGCAGGCAGCAGCAGATCAGCTGGAGGACGCCGAGGGAGCGATTCACCGAGGCGCGAGAGAGGCTGGCGGAGCTGGAGGAGCAGGCGGCAGCAGCGAAGACCACGCAGGAGCGCTTGCAGGTCTCGAAGGAAGACTTACAGGCTGTGCGTGGGCTGTTCCTGCAGTTACGGACGCTTCCGATGGCGCGCCAGGCGGGCAACTTCGCTGGCGCGTGGGGGTCGACCATGCAGCAGATGCAGGCAGTTGAAGGGCGCCTTGCCGATCGCGAGAGCAGACCTGCCACCTTTGCCCGCGAGCGATGGAGCGACGCCTGCCCGATCGACGGCGGCGAGGTCGACTCCGACTCGGACTTGGACTTGGCGGGCGGGGTGGCGCCAGCCTCTGAGCGCGGGCAGGCGGAGCGCCTCTCGCCAGCGGCGGGGCCTTGGCTTCGGGTGCCGAGGAGTGCTGTGCGCGAGCTGGCGGCAGAGGCATGCGACCTGGGTCCTTCGGCGACGGCGCTTACTGGCCACGCGGCGGCGGCCGCGGAAGCGAAGCTGCAGCTCTGGCCCCAGCAGCAAGAGACAGGCAGATAGAGCGGTCCAGCTCAAGTTGGCCAATGCCCTCCCCAGAGTTGCGTCGGCAGCCAGCGCGATCACGATCAACGGCTCTACCTGGGCAGAAGCCAGAACGGCGATCGAGCAGATCCGCGACGAGGGCGCCCAGGATGATGTCTTCTTGGCGCAGGAGATTTGTTTCGCAGGTGCGCCTGCTACTTCCTTAGCGCGGAGCCGGCGTGCGAGGCGCGGCCTCCAGTCGGCGCTCGGCCCCTGCAGGCGCACAGGCCAGCTGGCGCAGGAGGTCTCTTCGGGAGTTGGGATCCTGACGGCAAGCTTCAGGGAAGTGGCGCAGATCGAGCAGGGCTGGGGCGACCTCTCGCATCGGGTGATCGCGCGCCGGGTCGCCTTCGGAGACTTGGTGATCGCGATCGCGGCGGTCAGCGTGCCTGGGGCACTCCGCGAAGCTGGCGGGCGTCAATCTCGAGCTGCTCGGCAAGGCCCAGGAGCTCCTGATCGCCGTCAACGAGCCTTTCATCGTTGCGGGCGATTGGAATATGGAGCCGCAGGAGCTGTCGGCGCCATGGCGGCCACGTGCGATCGGGGGTGCCGTGCTGGAGCCACCGCAGCCGATCTGCAATGGGAGGAAGTGCGACTACTTCGCCGTCTCGGCCTCGCTGGCGGCGCTCGGACCTCAGGTCGAGGCTCTTCGGCCGACGACGACGCGCCCGCGCGTGCCAGCGCGCCTCTCCTCCGCGAAGGTGGGCGCCCTGGTCCAGGTCCGGGTGCTGAAGTCGCCGCGGAGGTTCGACGCGGCGCAGAAGGTGGCGGTCGAGGCGAAGGCTCGAGCGGACGCCCTAGCCCAAGAGGTGCAGTGGCAGGCTCCTCTGCTGGATGCCCCCGCGAACCGGTGTGTGAGTTCTACGACGTGGCGGAGGAGCACCTGATTGGGCTGTTCGAGATTCAGGATGGCGGCGCCTACTATGGCAGGTCACGCGGCGTCCGCAGGGCTCAGAAGTGCCTGGGGGATCTTCAGCGCACAGAGACGGCCAGGGAGGTCAGCCCGCTGACGAGGCTCTGGATGTCCCTGGGACGGCTCACGAGGCAGCTGACGGCGGCCGAGGCGGCACTGGTTCCGCCGCCTGGGCATCGGGCCTACATGGGGCACCTGAAGGAAGCTGCCCTCGCCTTGGTGCCGAACTTCATTCAGCAGGGCTGCGGCATGTTCACGTCCGCGAGCATGCGGCTGCTGCTGGAAGAAGTTGAAGCGCCCACGCGGGCTGGCGGTTTCTTCCTGGGGCTATCCAGGCTGCTGCGGCCAACCACTCCAAGTCTGACGCCCAGCTTGCGCGACGCCGTTGGACGGAGTTCGTGGGCGACGCCCTTGCAGCAGGAGCCAGCGGATCGCACCCGTCATCAAGCAGCAGCACGAGGAGCAGTTCTCAGTTCTGGATGAGGGAGGCCAAGCCGGCGCCCCTCCTGTTCCGCTGGTAGGGCAAGCGGCCTTGGACCACACGTTGAAGGAGTGGAAGCAGCTGGGTTGACTCAGGAGGGCCCCCAACCTGCCGAATCTGGAGAAGGGCGCATGGACCTGCCTGCCATCGCTGGGGAGGAGGTGATCGCGGCGGCCCGGGCCTTCCCCAAGAAGACCGCCTTGGGCTGGAACGGCTTCCACCCCCGACTGCTGCTGCGCCTGGGCCAGCCCTTCGCGGCCCGCGCGGCGGAGCTGCTGACAGTCAGGGAGCGTGATCCAAGACCCTCGGGCCTCTTCACGACGCTGATCGTGTTCCTGGCGAAGCCCGACGGTGGCAGGAGGCCCATCGGGCCGACAGATGCAGACACGGGGCCGCATGCGGACACGGTGCGGCGACAGATGAGAGACCGAGAACGCGCTGCCCGAGATCTGGGGCAGCAACCGCGACACCAGCTGCAAACGGGCGGCCTACCTTCGCAACCTCTACCTCGGGCTGGCGCGCTCAAAGGGCTTCGAGGGGGTGTCCGTTTATTTCGATATCAGCAAGTTCTACGAGTGGATCGACCGCCAGCAGCTCCTCCAGGCGGCGGAGGCGAACGGCTTCAGCACTGGCCTGGTGAAGGCCCTCTGCGTCGCCCACGCGGGCCCCGAGCGCGCCGCGGTGGGCGGATCTGCGCGAGAGGGTCGGTGACCGCAGTCTGCTCTTGCGCGACCACGATGGCTCGGCCGATGCTGCGCGACCTGTTGCTTCGTGGCCGCGCCCTCCTCCAGGTTGGACGAGCGGTCAACGTGATCGACGATGTGGCGGGGCACGGCATCGGCGCGAAGCGGTTCCTGGTGCGCCAGACCCGCCAGCTCGTCACAAGGATTGGCCATGCTACGCGACAAGCGCCTGCCCATCACTTGGAACAAGACGAAGGTGCTGGCGTCGTCGGTCGAGCTGCAGAGGACGCTGCAGGCGCAGGGCGGCCGGCCGCTGCCCGCGGGCGCGTTCGTCTCAGGACATTGCGACCTCGGAGGCGACGCGACGGCGGGAGCCCACCGCAGGGTGACGACGCAGGTGGCGCGTGAGCTTGCAGCCCTGCGGCAGGCGTCTCGTCTCGGTCGGATCTTCGGCCCAAGTCTGCGACAAGCTAAAGTGATGCGGGCGGGGCCGACGGCGAAAGCTCTCTGGGGCTCGGCTGCCTCTGGAGCGCCGCCCGGCCGCGCGCGGGCCCCGAGGGTGGCGGCGGCCAAGAGTGCAGGGCGCCTGGCCCCAGGAGCAGCGCTCAGTTTCGCGCTGCAACGCGCTGCTGGCGGCTGGCGCCAGGACCCCCTGGCCATCGCGACGGGCGCGGCGGTGCAGGCCTCCGTCAGTGCGACATGGGCGCGACAGGCCTGGTCGGCAGCGGTCAAGGCCTGCTTGGCGTCCAGCCTCAGGCTCGAGCACAGCCAGAGGCCATGGGCGGCTGTGCGCGACCCCGCGGCGGCGCTGGTGCTCACCCTGAAGCGCATCGGCTGGCAGCTCACGCAGGACGGCCTTGCCATCAATGATGAGCTGGGTGCGGAGTTCAACGCGCGGCGCCGGTCGCCCGCTTGCCTGGCGGAGCGCGCGCGCGAAGCAACCAGGAAGGCGGCCGCCATGGAAGAGTACCGCGCGCGAGCCGAGGCGCTCTGGCCGTGGCGGCTGCCTCCAGCGCGGGCGCCAGTCAATGGGTTGCTGGGCATGAGCCACGGAGACCTGGACCCGCCACCACAGGGGCTGCCTGCGCTGGCTGGCGTCGCTGCCCCACTGGCCCCAGGCGAGGCTCGCCAGGCACAAGTCCGACATCAGCCCCGCGCCAAGGGGAAGCAGGGACGATGTTTCACCGACACTTTGAATGCCCAGCCCGGCATGCCTGGAGGAGAGACCGTCTTCCTGAAGACCTGAGGCAGGGAGCGGCTCGCAACCTTGGGGAGAAGTTTGGTGAGCTGTTCGCACAGGGCCTCTTCGTTGACGCTGCGCCCTGCGAAGAGACCGCGCTGGCAGCCTCGCTGGGAACGGCAGCAGATCGGATGGGAGAGCCCCATGGCGATGACGCCTGGCACGCAGGACTTCTGCATCAACAGCCGCTTCCCCGCACTCCGCAGCGCGGGCAGTCATCGCGATGTCTCAGGAGGGCCAGGTCGGTGTAGGCCTGGGGCGCGGCCCGGCCGCACGAGATGCCCACCCAGTCAGCGCGAGCAGGCGAAGACTACGCGGCTGTCGTGGCGTTGACGGAGATCATCGGGACGCATGAAATCCCCAGCGGCTGCAAGGGCACAGTAGGCTTCATCGGTAACCTGCAGCGTGCTCGGGCGCCGACCTCGCTTCGCGCCCACCTGCGGGCGCGGGTCGGCGACGCGATCGAGGGGGCCGCGGCGAGGCGCATCCCTGCCCGCACTTCCACTTGGGCGGTCTGGCGCGGCGAGGTCTCGGCGAAGGAGAGGGGCGGGAACCGCCTGGCCGACCAGAGGGCAAAGCAGGGCGCTGGACTGCATGCGGTGGATGACGATAACATCCTGCTTCTCGAGGGCCTAGCGGCCCGTGCCCGTGGCACGGCCAGGCGCGCGGCGGAGATCGAGGTCTACATCGCCGACCATGGGGCCAGGGACTGCTGGCCGACGGCGGCGCTCGAGGACCTCGACTTCGGCGTGCCCGAGCGGGGGGCCCGCGCGCCCAGCGCGGCGGCGGGCAGCCCCCAAGGCGCGGCGGCAGCTGCAGTGCTGGCGGCGTCCGCCGCGGCGGCGGCCTCGAGCGCGGCGGAGCGTGGAGGCGCCCTTCCCGTGCGGAAGCGGCCTGCAGCGGCGGCGGCGGCGGGCCCCAGCGGCCTGGGCAGGGCCTGCAGCTCGGCCGCGACAAGGCCAGCTGCCGACAGGCGCGTGGCGCGGCGGACCCAGGCTCCGCCAGCGGCGGGCATCAGCGTGGCCCTCGGAGGTCTGCCTTCGCCTGGAGCGGAGCCCTGGCAGGTCCGAGGCCACCGGCTGATGATGGGGCGCGCGGAGGGCGAGGCTGGGGAGTTCCTCGCCTGCACCGCGTGCTTCATGTGCGCGAGGGCCCCCAAGATGTGCCGGCGCGGGCTCCGCGACGAGTGCGCAGGCGCCGCCGCCGGCCGAGCCCGCCAAGGCTCGAGGGCGCAGGCGCGCAACGACCTTGAGCGCGGCTGTCCGCCAGGGCCCCGGCCGAAGAAGGCCTTTGGAGCGCTTGCGGCCCCGACTTCTGAGGCGCGGAGCCGCTGGGCGGAGAAGCTGGGGCTGGAGGCGGGCAGCGACCAGGTCGCGCGCACGGCCGCGCGCTCCCGCTCCGCGTTGGACGGCGAGGACGCGCGGCCAGCCAGGCGCCAGAGGGCGTCCGCGGCGGCAGCAGGCGGGAGCTCGGGCGCCAGCGCCGTCGACGGCGTCCTCATCCTGCCGTTTGCCGAGGCGGTGGCCGCGGCCCACGGCTTCGCCTCGGCCGCGGAGGCGCGTGCCCGCGGGGCGGCGGCTCGCCTGTCCAGAGCGGCCGCAGCGGCTGCCATGCGTGCGTAGCGCAGAACTGCATGAATTTGTTTTGACACGGGCATGTTACCCTCGAAGAGAGAAACACATTTCCCCACCGTATTGCTTGGACCAGGGTGGCCACCATCCCGTACTCAGGGCGTGCACCACATACCTGCAGCTAGAGCATCGCTGGTGCGTGGGGCTCCTCGTCCTCCTCTTCCTCCTCCTGCTCCTGGTCCTGCTCCTGCTGCTCCTGCTCCTGCTGCTCCTCCTCCTCCTCCTCCTCCTCCTCCTCCTCCTCCTCCTCCTCCCTCCTCCTCCTCCTCCTCCTCCTCCTCCTCCTCCTCCTCCTCCTCCTCCTCCTCCTCCTCCTCCTCCTCCTCCTCTTCCTCTTCCTCACCCCTTCTTTCTTTGACCAGACATGAAGGAAGAGCTTGTTGCGTCGAGGCCCCCTCTTCCTCTTCCTCCTCCTCCTTCTCCTCCTCCGCCTCTGTTCAGCGTCCTCCATCCTCCAGCCAGAATCCGCCCACAACTGGTCGAGATCCTTGCAGGGCACCACGCTGATCGGCTCCCAAAGCTGGCGTCCAATTGTGGCGACGATTGGGCCACCCGAAAGCCCAGACGAGGAGGACGAGGAGGAGGAGGACGAAGAAGAGACGCTCTCCGGAGACCCCAGGAGGCCCCTGGAAGTCTCGGGAGGTCACGGAAGGATTCTGGCCGGGGGCCCAACAGGAGCCGAACACATTCCAAATCTTTTATGTAGGAGGAGGAAGAAGAAGAGGAGGAGGAGGAGGAGGAGGAAGCGGAGGCGGAGGAGGAGGAGGAGGAGGAGCAGAAAATCACCCCCTTCAGAATCGCCCCCCCCACTCCCAGACCTCTCGAGTCGGTTCCGGCCAGAATTCCGATGCGAGCCCAGTTGTGGCGACGAGGGCGCCCCAGCACGCTCAACATGATCGACCCACGAACCAGGAAAGGGATCTAGAACTGCGAGGAATGGACACGTTTCCAAGCACCTCAACTGGGCGCTGGGCAGTGGCAGTGCTGAAGACATGTCAGTGGTGATGGCGCTGTGCGAGGGGCTGTGTTGTACTGCTCTGCGCTGTGCCGCGCCGCACGGTGGCGTGCCAGGGGACGCGCCGGGGGGACGTGCCACGGGGACACGCCGCGGACGTGCCAGCGGACGAGCCAGGCTGACGTGCCAAGGGACGTGCTCAGGGGACGCGTCGCGCGACGTGCCCAGGGGAGACGCCAGGGAGCGTGCCAGGTACCAGTGGTGATGCTACTCTGGCAAGGGCTGTGTTGTGCTTCTCTGCGCTGTGCCGCGCCGCGCAGTGACATGCTAGGGGACGCGCCACGGAACTCGCCAGTGGACATGCCAGCGGACGTACCAGGGGACTCGCCTCGCGATGTGCCAGGGGGACGCGCCACGGGACGCGCCACGAAACGTGCCAGGGGGACGTGCCACGAACGCCGCGTCCGCTCTCCCAAGACAACGATCCATCGTAAATCACGCGACGTCCGCGCTCCCAGGGCCGCGATCCCTCGTAAATTACGCGGGAGTCACGCTCTGAAGGCCACGGCCCCTGAAAATTACATTGAATTCGCCCTCCCTTGGCAACGATCCATCGGAAATAACTCCGGATTCACGCTCCAGGGCCACGGTCCTTTGTAAATTACATTGGGTTCGCGTTGCGATGGCCGCGCTTTCAGGACCAGGATCTCTTGTCCATTACGCTGCGTCCGCGCCCCCAGGGCCACGATCCTTCGTCAAAGACTATGTGTCCGCGCCCCTGAGGACATGATCCCCCGCAGATTATCATGTGTCCGCCCCCCCAGGGCCATGATCCCGTGTAAATCCTGCTGCGTCCGCGCTCCCAGGGCCACGATCCCTTGTAAATTACGCTGCGTCCGCCCTCCCAGGGCCACGATCCCTGGTAAATTAGGCTGCGTCCGCGCTCCCTGGGCCACGATCCCTCGTAGACTACGCTGCGTCCGCGCTCCCAGGGCCGCGCTCCCAGGGCCGCGCTCCCTCGTGAATTACGTAGTGTCCGCGCTCCCAGGGCTACGATCCCTCGTACATTACGTTGGGTTCGCGCCTCCAGGGCCAGGATCCCGTCAATTACGCTGCGTCCGCGCTCCCAGGGCCAAGATCCCTTGTGAATAACAATCCAACCGCACTCTCAGAACCACCTGGGCATCCTGGTGCGTCCAGGTCTTTCAAGCGCTGCAGAACAAGCGTTTCGCCCGAGACGTCCTGAGATATTCGGCACTCAGGGTGCGCCATCCTCGAGCGGGCACGCAAAAAGCCAACCATCCTTCTGCATCAAGCGCGGGGCTCGAGACGTCCTCGGAATTCCTGCGCGCGGGACGCGCCATCCTCGTGTTTTCACGTGTCCAGGTCCCCGCTCGAGACATCCCCCAACTCTGCAAAACCAGCGTTTCGCCTGAGACATCCTCAACAAGCTTATGCAAAACAAGCGTTTCGCTCGGGACATCCTCAACTTTTACGTCGCCAGCCCTACGCGACTCTGTTATCTCCCGCAGATGAACTTCGCCTGCGCTCTGCGCAAGTCGAGGCCGGGGGGAAACAGCCAAAAGACAAGCCTGGTCCTACGCCCTTGCCGGGCAACAGGCCGAAGAGCGTCAACATGCATAGCTCGAGACAGATGTGGAGAGGGCACCACGCGAGTCTACACATTGTTCATTTCTAGATATTGGAGAGTTCTTGGTTTTTCCGGGGGGCCAAGATCCTTTCATTTCTAATTCTTCCATCCTGGGCCTCTTCCTGGCCGCTAGGGGGCCAGGAACCAGTAGAAACGAGCACAATTAGAAATGAGCACGACTAGAAATGAACAACGTGTAGCTCGAGAGAGAGACGTGGAGTGGGCACCACGCGGGTCCACTTCTGCGACGTGCGCGTCGGCTTCACATGTGGGCGACGCGAACGCTCAGAGGCCTTGCAGTATGACCTCCGCGGCGGGCGCTCTCCGGCCGTGCCGCTCGGCAAACAGCATGCGATACGGCGGCGGCATTGGATAAGGAGTGTCTTCCTGGGGCCCAGACCCTCTCGCATTCCTTATTGTTTCAAGGCGAGGTGGGTGGCCAACGCTTGGCCGCCCATCGGTCTCGAGACCCTGGGTTCCTTGTCGAAGGCATCCTTATCTGAAGCCTCCACCGTATTAGGTCTGTACTGTGCGTTCGGTTCGGACGTCCGCTTCCAATACGAACACATCCTGCGAGATCGGGGGCGGCAAATAGGGGGGCGATGGCTGGGGGGGGGATATCCTAGCGTGGGCCATGATAGTTCCCCAGATTTCATGGCGCCTCTTCTCATTTCATTACGTCCCTGGCCCCCCCTACGGCCGCGCACACGCCGCCGGCCATGATTTGCACCCCTCCCTCTTGGACGTCCCCCCCCCTTGGCCGCCCCCGAGAATGTCCTTCTGCGCCCCGTGTAGGCAGAGGGGGAGACCACGTTGGGGTAGTGTTTGTTACGTAGATTTACCGCGGCGCCGCGCGAGGCGGCGCCGTCTCGCGCGGCAAGGCATGACAGTGGTGCGCGCCGAAAGAGAAGAGAACCAAAAGCCACCCATTCCCTTCCTCATCCCTCCTTCCTCCTCCTCCCCCTCCTCCTCCTCCTCCCCTTCCTGCTCCTCCTCCTCCTCCTCCCCCCTCCTCCTCCTCCTCCTCCTCCTCCTCCTCCTCCTCCTCCTCCCTCCTCCTCCTCCTCCTCCTCCTCCTCCCTCCTCCTCCTCCTCCTCCTCCTCCTCCTCCTCCTCCTCCTCCTTCTCCCGTAGCCATTTTGGCTCAAGCCATCTCGGCTCAAGGTTGGTCGGCGCGACCCGGGGTCCCCCAGGGGCGGCGCGCGGAGGGCGCGCGCTGGGGTGCCGTGGGGATGCGCCGGAGCCGCCCGACCTTCGCCGACCTCCCCCTCCACCTCCTCCTCCTCCTCCTCCTCCTCCTTCAAACGCCTCCGAAGCGGCAGACAGTCCTTCGCGAAGTACGACGTCGCCTGGCCCGGGGATGGCAAGCAGTGGCAGCAGGGTCTCGACGGCGAAGATCAAGTCCACAGCGAGTGCGAGAAGAGAGAGGTGAAGCTGGAGCCCTACCCCTACAGCCACAGCTCTGGGAGCAGCGCGTGCGACAAAGAAGGACGAGCCCAACGCCATAAGCTACTACTTGGCATCAGGGCAATTTCGATGCGAAATCGAAGCTCGACGTCGCCAGCACAGACTCACAGAAGTTGTGCGGAAAGAGGGAGGCGAAGCTGGAGCCCAATTCCTACAGCTATAGTCTCGGGAGCAACGCGTGCGACAAAGAAGGACGAGCCCAACGCCATCAGCTACCTACTTGGCATCTGGGCATTTCAGAGGCGAAGTCGCAGCCCGTCGTCGCCAGAACAGATTCACAGAAGTTGCGCCAACAGAGGGAGGTGAAGCTGGAGCCCAATTCCCACAGCTACAGTCTCGGCAGCAGCGCGTACGACAAAGCAGGACGAGCCAAATGCCATCATCTTCGGACCAGCAATGTGGGCATGTTGGAGGCGAAGCCGCAGCCCGACGTCGCCAGCGCAGATTCACGGAAGAGGTGTGAAAAGTGGGCGGCGAAGCTGGAGCCCGACCTCTACAGCTACAGCCTTGGGAGGAACACAGAAGGACGAGCCCAACGCCATCAGCTACTTACTTGCAATCTGGGCATTATTGAGGCGAAGTTGCAGCCCGACGGCGCCAACGCAGATTCTCAGAAGTTGCGCGAGCAGTGGGAGGCGAAGCTGGAGCCCGATTCCCTCTACAGCTACAGCCTTAGAAGCAGCGCGTGCGTCAAAGAAGGTCGAGCCCAATGCCATCACCTACGTCGTAGGCATCAGGGCATTTGGAGGCGAAGTCGCAGCCCGACCTCGCTTTCACCATTCTCTAGATAAAGTTGAACGCATGCGAGAAGTGGGAGGCGCAGCTTGGGCCCGTTAGCTACAGCTACATCCCTAGAAACAGCATGGGCGAGAAAGAAGTGCGGTGGCGGCCGTCGACGCCATACCCCGAGTGAGCCCAAGAGGCATGTTTAGCGCTCGACCCGTCTCAGTAACGGAGTCGGGCGCACCTCATATCCGAGCGATGGTCCTCATCCTCCTCCTCCTCCTCCTCCTCCTCCTCCTCCTTCCCTCTGCCCTCGAGGAGCAGCGAAAGAGAAGTGGCATAAGCATGAATCTCCCGCGCTCCGCTCGGATGTCTTGGATCGGCGCTGGGCTCCGCAGGCGGTCTGGCGCCGATCCGACGAATCCGCGCGGACCTCCGAAAGATTGTGTTTATCCCGGGTTTTTGCCGCTGACGGGCTAACGGCGATGCAGGTACGGTGGGGGCGTTCGTTAAGGAACGTGCCCAGGAGGCTTCAGACCCTGGAGGGTTCCTGGTCTGATGAGGGCGCGGTGACATCCATGGCCAATCCAGACCCTGGATTCCTTATCGGAGGGTTCCTTGCCCAATACCCCCACCGTAACGGCGATGTAAGTTTTCGTAGTGAGGGAACGCGTGGCTCGCACTCCCACACTACCGAAACGTACATCGCGAGGGACAGGACATGCGAGGTACAGGGCAGCGTTTTTCAAGACACCTGATTGGGCGACGGGCAACTGCAATGCTGAGTGTATCGATCTTGGTGTACCGTGCACACGGCTGTGCTGTGCCGTGCTGCACTGCGGTGCGCCATGTTGCGATTGTGCTCTGTGGCCTTGTGGATCGAGTCCTCCTTGTCATTCGAGTCCTGACCGAACCGATTTGGATCTCAATCTCGAACTGCCTGAGCAAACAGCAGCCGCGCCAGAGCCAGTTGAAGTGGAAAGGTGGATGACGTTCACTCAACTCGACTTCAAAATCCGATTCAGCTCGGAAAAGGAACGACACGACACGGGGCACAGGCTCACGGACGCGCCACTGGATGTGCCAGGAGCGCAATAAGGGGATGCGCCGGGTGACGTTTCAGGGGACGCATCAGGGGACGTGCTTTGGACGTGTCAGGGACCTGCCACGGGACGTGCCAAGGCGCGTGCCATGGGGCGGCCAGAGGACGTCGTGCCAAGGGACGTTGCAAGGAGCCCGCCACGGAACGGGCATGGGACACGCCTGGGGACGAGCAAGGAAGTGCGACAGAGGACGAGCCAGGGAACGTGCCACGCCCAGTGCCGTGCTAGGGGACGTGACAGGGCACGTCACGCCTGAACGTCGCAAGGGACGCGCCAGGGCGCCAAGGGACGGCCTACGGACGGGCGGGGATGGCTTGCGACGCCCTCTATTGCGACAAACGTTTCGTTCGAGACATCCTCAACGAATCCTCATGTCAGACATCCGCTTGGGCGACCTGGACACGTGAAACCAAGCGTCTCGCTCGAGACGTTCTCAACACCTTCTCATGTGCATGAGCGACCTGGGCACGCGAAAACGAGCTGTTCGCTCGAGACATCCTCCGAACATCTTCATCTTAGACATCCGCTTGGGCGACCTGGGCACGTGAAATCAAGCGTTTTGTTCAACACATATTAAACACATCGTCATGCTAAGCATCCGCCTGGGCGACCTGGACACGTGAAAGCAAACGTATCGCTCGAGACATCTTCAACACATCTTCATGTTAGACATCTTCGTGGGCGACCTGGGCACGTGAAAACAGCGTTGTGTTCGAGACTTTCTCGGGACATCCTCATGCTAGACATCAGCTTGGGCGACCTGGACACGTGAAAACGAACGTTTCGCTCGAGACTGTCTCAGCACATCCACATGCTAGACATCCGCTTGGGCGACCTGGGCCACGTGAAAACAAGCGTCTCGTTCGAGACATCCTCAACACATCTTCATGTTAGACATCCGCCTGGGCGACCTGGACACGTGAAACCAAGCGTTTTGATCGAGACGTTCTTGACAAATCCTCATGCTAGACATCCGCCTGGGCGACCTGGGCACGTGAAAACAAGCGTTGTGCTCGGGACTGTCTCAATTCATCCTCATGCTAGACATCCGCCTCGGCGACCTGGGCACGTGAAAACAAGCGTATCGCTCGAGACATCCTCAACACATCTTCATGGTAGGCATCCGCCTGGGCAACCTGGACACGTCAAAACAAGCGTCTCTCTAGAGACATCCTCAACAGATCCTCATGCTAGGCATCCGCCTGGGCGACCTGGACACGTGAAACCATGCGTCTCACTCGAGATATTCTCAAGAGCTGGGCACGTGAAAACAAGCATTTCACCAGAGACACCTTTTGAATTCTGGTCCCCAGGAGAGGAACGATCTATAGCACAAAATAAACATTTCGCTCGCCTCAACAACAAACGAACATGTTCACTTTACTATATGTTTCATCGATCGGAATTGCAAAAACCAGCGTTTCGCGCGGGGCGTCCTCAATGTTTAATCCGCTGGCCCTCTTCGACTTCGTTATTTATCAAGAAAAGAGTCCACCGGCCCTCTTCGAACTTGGCACTGGGAAAACCTGACCGGACAAAAACGGGAAGCGTCGCTTTTGTCCACCAGGTATGTGAAGTATGCTCTTTTGGTCTGCCGCGCAGACATGCCGTGGCGTGCATACGTTTGCGCTTGCGCGTGCGTGCGTGGAAAATGTGCACGTGTGTCCGTGCGTGGTGGTCTGCGGGACTGCTGTGTTATGCCGTGCTGCTCTGCCGTGCTCCTGCGGTCTGCGTGAACGTATGTCGCCTCCCTGTGTGTGCGTGTGTGTGTGCGTGTGTGTCTGTGTGTGCGTGTGTGCGTGTGCGTGTGCCAGTGTGCGTGTGCCTATGTGCGTGTGCCTGTGGGTGCGGCTGTGTGAATAGATGTTCTGTGTGTTCTGCCGTGCTCCTGCGTGTTCTGCCGCGTTCCTGTGTGTTCTGTCGTGCTCCTGTGTGTTCTGCCATGGTCCTGCTCTGCCGTGCTCCTATGTGTTCTGCCGTGCTCCTATGTGTTCTGCCGTGCTCCTGAGTGTTCTGCCATGCTGCTGTTTGTTCTGCCGTGCTCCTATGTGTGTTGTGTGTTTTGCCGCGCTCCTGTGTGTTCTGCCATGCTCCTGTGTGTTCTGCCGTTCTCCTATTTACTCTGTGTGTTCTGCCATGCTCCTCGTGATCCTGCGTGTTCTGCCGTGCTCCTATGTGTTCTGCCATGTTCCTGCTTGTTCTGCTGTCAGTTCTGCCGTGTACCTGGCCCTGTGTGTTCTGCGATGTTGCTGTGTGTACTGCCATGCTCCTGTGTGTTCTTCCGCGCTTCTGCTTGTTCTGCCGTGCTCCTATTTGTTTTGTGTGTTCTGCCGTGTTCCTGTGTGTTCTGCCATGCTCCTGCGTGTTCTGCCGCGCTCCTGCTTGTTCTGCCGTGCTCTGCCGTGCTCCTCCTGCTCCTATGTGTTTTGCCATGCTCCTGTGTGTTCTGCCGTGCTCCTGCGTGCTGTGCCGTGCTCCTGTGTGTTCTGCCGTGGTCCTATGCATTCTATGTGTTCTGCCGTGCTCCTATGTGTTCCTGTGGGTGTTGCCGTGCTCCTGCGTGTTCTGCTGTGCTCCTGTGTGTTCTGGCGTGCTCCCGTGTGTTCTTTGTGTTCTGCCGTGTTCCTGTGTGTTCTGCCGTGCTCCTGTATGTTCTGGCGTGCTCCTGTGTGTTATGCTGGGCTCATATGTGTTGATCTGCCGTGATCCTCCCCTATGTCCTGAAGATGTCTCAGGCAAACATGATCGACCCACAGACCCGGAAACGAATCTAGAAATGTGAGACATGGAAACGTGTGCAAGACACCTGATTGGGCGATGGGCAATTGAAACGCTGAATGTATCGAGCTGGATGTACCGTGCCGAGGGCTGTGCTGCGCTGCGCCGTGCTGAATTGTGATGAGCCATGCCGCGATTGTGCTCTATAGCGTTTTGGATCGAGTCCTGACCGAACTGATCTGGATCTTGAGCTCGAGCTGCCTGAGCACATAGTAGCTGCCCCAGAACTATTTGAAGTGGAAAAGTGCGGGACGTTCAATCAACTCGGACTCAAAATCCGACTCAGCTCCAAAAAGGAACGACGCGACACGGGGCACAGGCTCACGGACGCGCCACAGGATGTGCCAGGGGCGCAATGGGGGATGCGCCAGGGGGCGTGTCAGGGGACATATCAGGGGACGTGCCCTGGACGTGTCAGAGACCTGCCACGGGACATGCCAAGGCGCGTGCCATGGGGCGGCCAGAGGACGTCATGCCAAGGGACGTTGCAAGGGGCGCGCCACGGAACGGGCAGGGGAAACGCCTGGGGACGAACCAAGAAACGTTGAAGAGGACGAGCCAGGGAACGTGCCACGCCGAGTGGTTTGCTAGGGGACGTGACAGAGCACGTCACGCCAGAATGTCGCTAGGGACGCGCCAGGGGACGCGCCAGCGCGCCAGGGGACTCCTCACGGAAGGGCGGGTCGGACTGCGATGCGCTCTATTGCGACAAGCGTTTCGTTCTAGACAGCATCAACACATCCTCATGTTAGACATCCGCCTGGGCTACCTGGATACGTGAAAGCAAGCGTCGCGTTCGAGACATCCTCAACACATCCTCATGTTAGACATCCGCCTGGGCGACCTGGACACACGAAACCAGTAGTTCGCTCGAGGTATCCTCAGCACATATTTATGCTCGACATCTGCCTGGATAACCTGGACTCATGAAAACAAGCGTTTCGCTCGAGACGTCCTCAACCCATCCTCATGCTAGACATCCACCTGGGCGACCTGGACACGTGAAAACAGCAGTTCGTTCGAGACGTCCTCAACACATCTTCATGTTAGACATCCGCCTGGGCGACCTGGGCGCGTAAAAGCAAGCGGTTTGCTCGAAACGTTCCCAACACGTCCTCATGCTAGACATCCCTGGGCGACCTGGACACGTGAAAGTAAACGTCTCGCTCGAGGCATCCTCAACATGGACATCCGCTTGAGCGACCTGGAAAATTGAAAACAAGAGATTCGTTCGAGACGCTCTCAACACATCCTCATGCTAGACATCCGCCTGGGCGACCTGGAAACGTGAAACCAAGCGTCTCGCTCGCGACATCCTCAACAACGCCTCATACTAGACATCTGCCTGGGCAATGTGTCCGCGTGAAATCAAGCGTCTCGCGACATCCTCAACAAATCATCATGTTAAGCATCTGCCTGGGCAATTTGGCCGCGTGAAAGCTTAGGGCCCCTCGAAACATCAAATGTACAGAAACATATTTAAAAACACAAATTCGTGACCCTGGAGAGGGCCACTCTATAGAATCACATGTACTCCTGGAGACACCAATCTATAGAAATATACGTCTTCCTGGGAGCTTCTGCGGCTTCCTGGGGCATCCTGGGGCCTCCTCAGGTTCGAGCCCCTGGGGCCTCCTGGGGCCTCCTGGGGCCTCCTGGGCGCTCATGAGCTCTCCTAGAGCCTCCTGGGAGCTGCTGGTGCCTCCTGGGGCCTCCTCGGGCCTCGTGGGGCCTCCTGGGGCCTCTTGGCGCCTCCTGGGGCCTCCTGGGGCTTCCTGGGACCTCCTGGGGCTTCCTGGGGCTTCCTGGGACCTCCTGGAGCCTCCTGGGGCCTCCTGGGGCCTCCTGGGGCTTCCTGGAGC